>LPNX010907733.1:239937-271495 GCA_001517045.1 Pseudotsuga menziesii
TCAATGTCAGATAATACAAATAAAATGAGACATATACATGATGGATGAAACATGATTTTTCCAAAGAAAGTGAAACATAATTAAAAGCATATTTAAAATAATACCTGTGTTTGGGAATATACCTTTGCATGAGAGGGAATAGGTTGAGATTCAATGTACTCATCCTGATCACCCTACATAAAACATGTTGTATCAAAATTAGGATGTATTGAATGTTACAATCTATACTATAAATACATAAATAAAGTTGACAAATTAACAAGTATAGTTCTTACCCCTATTGGTGAAGAACCAAACCCATATGCAATATTGACAGCCACATCAATGTTCTCAACATTGATCGACGGACTATGCAACTCTAGTGTGCCATGGGACACCAGCTGTATATTTGTTCACATAATTTGTTAGATAATTAAATAGAAATAAATTGCGAAACAATTGAAAATTTTGATATGAAACAAAATATAATATGAAAATAATGAGTTTTACTTACAAAGCGAAGTAATCCATCGTCTCGGAATTCTAAAGTAGGGCCATAGCATATGCCTCCACACGATGTGCAAGGGTGTGGAGTAACACGACGCTTTCAACACTCTGCATCGCCTATGTGATCTGTAGATGGGCCTGCCTTAGAAGTGCCAGCCCCTTGGTCTACATTGCCTTGGACATCAGTCCCATGCTGAAGCAATGTATCTTCCAAGTCAAATAATGCCTCCTGTGTATCCTCAATCACAGGACCCGCAGGAGGATATAGCCGAAGGGGTTTTGGTGTGCGTGGAGGGCATGGCACATGGTTAGGATCCATCCTGGCCTCTTCCCTATCTTGGGGCATCCCATGACCAACACCCTGTAAGCCTAAGATATCGAAGTAGTTAACATGTTTCCCTAGGATGAATTCTGCATACAACTTCCTAAGGAAATAAAATGGGATGTCCCTATTCCCAGGAGGGTCTTCATCGAAGACCATATACCAACGATCCATCCAATTGGCATTTATATTTGGTTTAACACACCAGTCTATGGAAATGTGTGCTCAATTGGTGGGTGGAACTAATTCGGTGCTAGGGTCCCGAAATAATGAAAATAGTTGGTCTTTTGTAATTTTAAGGGCTTTGATGTCTTTATAACTCAATCCATCGGAGTAGTATTGCCTCCTGGATTCTCTGTATGAACTAATGTTGTGCAGAGCTCCTTGGGCATTGACAATTGTGTTTGTTATTGTGTCCAATGCATTGGCTAAAGACTCTCTCAAACAATCCCCCCCTTTAATAGATGAGCTAAGGTGCCTCAATGACGCCAAACGCGCAATAATCTGTGAGTTTCGATCTTGTTCCCCCTCCGAGTTTGGGTTTGGGTTAGGTTGTGGTGGGTTTTCTACATTATTTTGTGGGTTAGGTTGTGGTGGGTTTTCCACATTCTCTTATTCATTTATGTTATCTGTTAAGATTTAAACAAAAAAATACAAGTTGTTTTACTTAATCATTCTTTGATTTCAATCAATTTTTTTTATTAAATTTGTTTAAAATAATTATAAAAACTATGAAATTATGGAAAACAATAAAGAATTGAAGACTAACTGAAATGGATAAGACAATTTACCTGCCATTGGAGCCAATCCACCTCGAACTCGACCTCCAAAAGCTAAAACACAAATCGCCTCTACGTTATTTCGCTCACGTGGTTTTTCTCTCTCCCGATCCTCAACTGTGCAAATGATAAATTTGAGGCCTGCGGCCTCTGTTTTTTTTTTTTAGTTTTCAATATCGCATATGCATTTTGTAAATGTTAAATATCGCATATGCGATACTTCCTTACAAACCTCAGCCTTGTGTTTGGGCTCGGGTTATTCCGAACGTACCATCAATAACACATATGCGTTCTTGATTTGCACTTCGGAAGTGCATTTCTAATTTCTTAAGTGGCACTAAAAAGTGGAACCAACTTCGTGCGAGCGCCCTGTAGACAGTATTGTAGCAACTGGGTCAACATTTTTTTTGTGACAATTTCTTTGTTTTATTTATCTCTTCTTCTCTTGTTTATTTGTGTGGCTTGGATTGTATGTCGATGACTTGTTGTATTGGTTCTTCCTATGAACTTCACACTATGAAGATAATATATTTGCTAGACTCGCTGGAATGCATTGTTGAAATATAGCAGGCATTTATAGTGATTTTGAGACTCCATCAAATGTGGTGGATGTCAATATTATGGAGGGCATGCTCTTTAGGATGAAAACCATTGTCCATGATTTCTATTGAGGGCATGCTCTTTAGGATTAAAATCATTGACCATGATTTCTATGCAATATTTCAATTTTCCTGTAAGGAAACAAGTAAATGGTTTGTAAATATATCTTATTTAAAATTATATTGGATATAGTTTGTTTGATAACATTTAATTTGACACATATAGGAGTAATATTTCAAAAATATGAAAGTTTAATTTTATGGTATGTTGGATATGGATGTGTAGGTTGTGAAAAAATAAACTAACTTCATATTATTCACATTTTATTTAATATGTAGTTGTACAAAGTAGACCAATACAACTTCTTGCTTGCCAGAAAACACATCATCACATGAATTCACTATTTAGGAAACATCTCTGGGATATGCATGCTTTGTTTTGGTTTTTTCATACAATCTATTTTATCAACATGCAATTACAATATGTTTACTTGTTTCTTCATATATTACCTTTTCTTTTTTAATCTCCACAAACAAAATGAAAGAGATTAATAAAAATATTATGGTAAATTTCTCTTATGTAATAATTGATCCTTTTAAAGTTGCAAAAGATTTAAAAACATTGAAATTTTAACTATGTTGAAATTCAACTTAAAAAAAACAATCTAAACAAGGATATTTTTAATAAAAGACTTTTTCTTTTGGAAAAAAAGGTAGGGATAACATTGAGCAATGATACTTGTTGTGGTATAATAAAATGCTTTTGTTTCAAAAAAAAGGCAAGGATAGCTTCGAAATTGTTGCTTGAAATGCAATAGCTTTGTGTTATTTAGGCTACTCAGATCGAGTTATTCAATTATTAGATATGCAAGTGCCATGTCATCCCCTTAATGCCAAAATCTATAATCTATTTATGAATGAACTTTGTAATGCAGGCAACCTTGACATTGCTAGGAAAAGGCAAGTATATGATAAGATGCATGAGAATGGGTGTTTACCCATCTCTAATACCCATATTTGCTTGTTACATGGTTATCATGTCAGGAATTGGTTGATGCATTTGACCAAATTGCAAAGTTGTTCTTCAACTAACATAGTCATAGTCATCATCTAAATTAGATTTATATTTTGCCCAATTATTTAAAAAAAAACATAAAAACTATTTAATAAAAAAACCTCATAATATAATTAATTATGATAATTTTAAAATTTTTTACTAAGATATATGCAAAATTTATATCATAGATTATACACATAAATATAAATTAATATTACTATAAGTGAATATAAAATCTATTCCTTTTAGGTTACATTATTTTTATACTTACTAAGACAATTTATTGGTTCTCATTATTTTACTCCTTCAAAGCATTAAAAAAACAAATACAGTGTATTAAAAAAAACAAAAAAAAAACTCAATGGAGTACTTCACATGTAAAATAAACACGTTCAACATTCATTATCATTCTATTTGAATGCTTTAATGGCCTCTCCGTTGTGGCTACAATTCATGGGGTCTAGAGGATTTATGTCTATTATTGGCTTGCTAATTATCCTTCCGTGGTTATTATAAATTTCTAACAATCTATCTTTTTGAATTTTATAGAAGCCCTTAAACAAACATTTCAGATGATTAATCAAATGATGCTAATTATTTTAATGAGTTTTTTTATTGAAATTGTTTGCAAAAAAATGCTTAAAGCTACCATCCTAATAAACTCTTCATGTAAAATTGACATTATAAATTTCTAACAATCTTATTGAATTTTATAGACGCCCTTAAACTAACATCTTAGATGATTAATCAAATGTTGATAATTGTTTTAATGAGATTTTTATTGAAATGGTTTGCAAAGAGATGCTTGAGGCTACCATCCCAATAAATTCTTCATGTAAAATTTGCATTGCATTATTGAGATTTTTAATATGTATTTTTAATTTTATAAATAATATTCTTAAAATTGGTTTTATAAGATAAATGTCTTTCTATATAAAAATTATTATAAATATTCTTATTCCATAGTTAGTTGAAAGAAGTGGACCATTACAACATATAAATTTCAATATATCATGATCTTTATCTCAATATAATTAATTACAAAAAAGTGATGTCTTATATTAACATAATGATTAATTAGTTGATGTGACAACCAATCATATAATAAACAAAGCAAATCTTTATAGAAATAACACTTAAAATTATAATATATATTATAAAATTTTATTAAATTTATAATCTATTTATATTAATGTTTTAATAATTTTATAATCTAAAAAATCAAATTATTTTATAAATTGTATATATTTTATTTATATTAATTGAATTATAGTATTTTTTCATTTTACTTAACTAAACTAAAATTTTTATTTAAAAATTATTAATAACATTGACATGTTCTCCATAACATTTAAAAATTATTAATACCATGTGAATGATTATGACATGTTTTCCCTAACATTTGAAAACAAAAAGCTCTGCCATAACTCAACACGTGTAATGTATATAAAAGCAATTTAACTTTAAAGAATTCATCCACAAAATCAAAATAATATGGCTTCTACTACTTTATTAAAGTAAAGAAGTGATTTAAATGAAGAAGATCTTTGGAACTATAAGAGAATTTGCTACTTTATTAGAGTAATTTAAATGAGGAAGAGCTTTGGAACGATAAGAAAATTTTCCTGCCTTATAAAGTTTTAGAGGATCTTCGATATATGTAAAAACCAGCCACCTTTGCACCAGCCAATGTGAAAAAAAGGGTTTGGCAATACTTCAGATAAAAAGGGTTAAAGGATTCGCCCAATCACCCCTATAGTTGCATTCCTTTTACTTTGCTCATAATTTTCTTATAAAAAAACGATAGACGGACCTTCTATACCTTTACATTTAGGCATTTTGATTTTGTGGCGACATAATTTGGAATTTTAAAAGTTATGGATCGATTCATCCTCAAAGTTATCATGATATTTACGGACTAGGAGATGAACCAATTTACACATTCTGTAGTAGAACATAATAAGAATGTTAAAAACCTTAAAAGCCCAATTTATTTTTCTAGGCTTCCAACTTTATAATTTTTTTTCCAAATAAATTAATATTATTTGTTATATATAATATATTTTTTAAAACATGTTATATATTAATATTAAAGAACATATTAATACTTATACTAATATTAAAAGTATTAAAAACATTTTATATTAATATTATTTTAATATTAGGTTTTGAAAATAGTTATTTTGAATGCATTAATTCATTGATTTGATTATTTAATCCAAGACTCTACTGAGCCATACTATGTCAAAGGAAGGGAGATATATTTTCCTTGAAATAGGGGTAATTGACGCTTTCAAATATAGGAAGATAGCCAAGGGGGAATTTTCAACTTTCTTAGCTTAGACGAAGTCACAACCATGGCAGATAATTGTGGTTTGTAAATGAATGGAGGACGACAAATTAACAATTTTTCGGTATCATGACTCGAAATGCATGCACTTGCTAAAAATTGATAGACTATCGAAAGGGTCAAACAAAGACTATTTTCATCAAATGAAACATGGACATGACCGAAATGACGAGCCGAACCCAATGGTAAAACAATCATGCCATGATGATGCCTATAGCGAGAAACGACTAACTCCATGAAACAACTCAACATGACACATGATGAAATTTAGAAAGTGTGCTCAAGGGGACATACAAAAGCAAAAATAGTGAAGCAAGGTATGGATGACAAGCACATCGCCCTATATACTAAAGTATAGATGTAATGGCCTTGTGACAAAGTTTAATAGGTTATCATTTGACTGCCCATTTTCATACTAGTGATTAACAATGCTCCTCAAAAAAATTGTAATTAAGGATTAAAATTAGACAATAAAAACAATATCTGAAGCAGATCCTATTAAAGAAGAGAAAATTATTCATTTCTTCGAACAATAAAAAATTGCAATTTTGACAATAAAGTTTTAAAATTTTGTAAATTTTAACACTTATAAGGATTTAGAGACCCACATCCATTTGTAGCATTAAAATTCACAAAAGTGTAATGAAATTATTACAATTTCATAAATGTTAACAATTGACTTCTTATATAATTATTAACTTAGATTGTCTAGTCATATTTTGTATCTCATCACTAAATTAGTCATATTTTTTATCCCATGACTAAATTAGTCATTTATTTTAATTATTTTTAGTTGTGATCATTTGAAATTGCTCAAATTTGGTCATATTTCACTTAAAAACATTGTTGTGACCAACTTTTTTGGTGATTTAGTTATTTATTTCAATTGGTGACTAACGTTTTTGGTCGCGTGGTCATTTATCACCCATTTTTCTACTAGTGTTTCTATGATCACCTTCTTGCAGAGTTTAACCGTGAAATAGGATATACTGCCTTTTTTCATCAATTCCAAACTTTGCATATATTTGTTCCTTGTAATCCCATTCCCTAAATTGAAAAATACAAAGTTCCAATAGATTGACAACCAACTTAAGTTTTGGCTAGGTATGCAAGCTTCTTATTAGTCCTTTTGATCCAAGAGGATCTCGCATTTGACCAAAACATCTATTATTCAAATGCTTAAGGAAACGTTATAGTTTAATAGAGTTCACATAAAGCTTTCCGATGATGCCCATTTTGTCAAAATTGGACTTCAAATGAGAAGGTTACATGCCATTTTGAAGTTTTGGCCTTGGAAGAGTCGACAGTCAGAAATTGACGTGCTTGTTGCTAGTTGTTGGTTGACGGTGCCGACTACCGACATATGACGTCTGTAGTCAGGAGTCAAGAGTCCAAGGGGATTTGTTTGTTGAATTTCAAAGTCGACATCGGGTAGTCAACAACAGAAAGTTGGCATCAAGCAGTCGACAACAGAAAATCAACATAGGAAAATCAGCATAAGACAGTTGGCATAGGAAAGTCGGCATCGAAAAGTTGGCATCAGATCCAATTGAAACATTGCAGGTCGATGGTCCAGATCACTCAACAACAAATTTAATCAGTGGTTCTGGTTTAATCTTGAGATTTTGACTGTGGATTTGATTTTTCCAGATTTGCAGAGATGTTTGGATGAGGATATTTACCTATGTTTAATAGAGAAATCATGCTGAAAATTTGGATGACCGGGTTAGGAAAATAGAAGTTTATTGCAGAATCGAGAAGCATTCGGGAGATGAATCCAAAATCTAGTTAGCCTCACTTCAGCTAGGAGGCACTGCTCTCATGTGGTGGGAGAGGAAAAGTCAAGAGGACTTGCTTACTAATTGTAAGGTGATTTCCTCATTGGGTATATGCAAAATGATACGATGAATTGGAAAAGCTTTAGACAGGGAAAAGGACAAAGTGTTTAAGATTACACTCAAGAGTTTAGGAAAAGGGATTTAGTGTTGGATATTCCTCTCTATACCTATGAATCCTTTCTTAAATATATAGGTGGTTTACATGGGTACTTAAGAAATACAATTTTGATGTTTAATCCTAAAAATATGGATGAAGTATGCGTACATGCCACCCATATTGAATCTAAGGGGAAGAGTTCTACTGATAACTATTCTAAGAATCCTTTCAAGCCAAAGGAAAGTAAGATCAATTAAGGCAACGGGAAAGGTAAGTTGACAACCACTATTAAGAAAGAAGGTAAGAATCCCACATGTTCCCATTGCAAGAAGGGACATGATGTTTCACAATGTTGTAAATTACATCTGTAATTAAGACCAAAGAAGTATGGAGGGTACAAGGATAAAGGCAAAGAAAATAATGTTGTTATAGTGCTGCAAGATGTGGGATTTGACTCCGGAGATGGGTCTAAAGTCTTAGCTATTGGAATCCAAGGTAAGGATAAAGTTATGTCTCTTTATCATCATGCAAATACAGGTGCAAGTATACAATCTTCTTCTAGTCAAGATGATAAGAAATGAGGTGAACTCTTTCATGTTCGGGTCATTTTGAAACATATTGAAGTTGATATGCTATCTGATAGTGGCTCTCAAGTCAATTTAGTATATGAAGAAGTGGTAAAGAAACTGGATTTATCTACTATACCTCTTGAAAATCCATATTGACTAGGATGGGTTACTAATGATGCACACTTTCAAGTAACCAATAAATGAATACTAAATTTTGCAATTTTTGATAAGTTTAAGGATGGGGTAGAGCTTGATGTAGTACCACTGGATATTTGTGGTATTGTACTTGGAATCCCATATTTGTATGATTGGAAGGCCATATTTTACAGGGAGAAGAATCAACACCATCTTTTTAAGGATGGTATTGGATATGTTATACATGCACATCATATGAAAACTAGCTTGTCACTAATGTTTGCAAGTTAAATGAAAAGGTTAGTGAAAGCTAGTAAGAATTTTGTATAGATGATGATTAAATTTAAAGAGCCGTATGATGATATATCCAAATCCTTTGAAGGAGGTGATCCAAATCATAAATCTAAAATGGTTAAAACAATTTATAAATATGATGAAGTATTTCAAGAACCAATAGAATTACCACCCAAGAGAGGGATACAACATGAAATACAACTGCAGTAGGATGTGCCACTTCCAAACATTGGCATGTACTATATGTCTATGATGCAAAATGAAGAGATCAAGAAACAAATTCAAGATCTGATTGGAAGCGGGATCATTACACATGTGGTTCACCAATTGTTATGGCGCCAAATAAGGATGGATCTTGGAGAATGTGCATCAATTACCGAGATTTGAATAAGATCACGGTAAAGAACAAGTATCCACTTACTTGATCAATTAACATCATATTAGAATTTTTGAAAGTGATGGATCGAAGACTACTTTTAAGACAAAACAAGGATTGTTTGAGTTGCTGGTTATGCCTTTCAGTGTGTGTAATGCCCCAACTAATTTCATGAGATTGATGAATGATGTATTCCAACCATTCATTGATTATTTTGTCATTGTCTACTTAGATGATATTCTTGGTTTTAGTCACACTCGGTAAGATCATGTTGCTCATGTAATAAAGGTGCTTGATACAATAAGGAGGGAAAAATTGTATGTAAAGATATCAAAATGTGAATTTGCTAAAACATATTTAGTGTACTTAGGCCATATTATTGGTGGAGGCTAACTAAGAATAGATCCTTCCAAGGTTGAAGTCATTGTAAATTGGCCAAGGCCAAAAAAAGTCATGGAGGTTAGGATCTTTCTTGGTGTAGTCCAATATTGGAGAAAGTTCATACTGGTTTTTCCTCAATTGCAACACCATTACATTCATTGACGAATGTGAAGCAATATTTTCAATGGGGAGGCAAACAACAAAGAGACTTCGACGCTTTAAAAGGAAAAGATCAGTACCACAGTAGTTCTGGTGCTACCAGACTTACAATAACCATTTGAGATCGAAACATATCCTAGTTGTTTTTCCATGCGAGTCGTCTTTATGTAAGGTCGAAGATCAATCTGTTATCATTCTAAGTCTTTTTCATTTGCAGTAAGTAACTATCCTACATATGATAAAGAATTGTAGGAATTGGTAGAAAGTGTTAAAAATTTGAAAGAAGTATTTGGTGGGTAAAGACACCATTGTACACACTAATCATGAGCCACTTCAATATTTGCACTCACAAACCAAGTTAAACCAGAGCATGCATTTTGAGTGGATGGGTTTTCTTCAACAATTCCACTTAATTATAAAGTATAAAAAATGAACTTAGAATAAAGTTGCAGATATGTTATTAAGGCCTCCCATAATTAATGCATCTATCATATTACAACAAAGTCCTTTGGCTCACGACAACTATATTGAACAATATGCCAAGGATGAATATTTCAAAGATGTATACAAATATTTAATGCATGGCACTCATACTGAAGAACCGAATTATCATGTTCATGATAAATTATTGTATCATCTTGGAAAAGTTTGTATTCCACAAAGTGAAAGTGTTCATGCAATCAGAGAAGCTCATACTTCTCTTATATCTGGTCACTTTGGGTTAGGCAAGACAATAACTTAGCTTCAGAGGTATTTTTATTGGCCTCAAATGAATGAAATTGTGTCCAAATATGTAAAGGGATGTGTTCTATGTGCTACATGTAAGACAAGCAATAGAAAATTGGGCTTGTATACTCCACTCCCTATACCTTCTCGTCCATGGGAAAGTGTGTCTAAGGACTTCATGGGAGGGATACCTATGCTTAGGAAAGGTCATGATTACTTATATGTGGTTGTGGATAGTTTCCCTAAAATGTGCATTTTAATTCCTTGTAATAAGCAAGTCACAACAAATATGATTGCTCATTTGTTCTTCTAGTTTGTATGGGTTCATTTTGGGTTACCCACTTCCATTTTATCCGATCACCATTCTCATTTCCTTTGGAAGTTCTAGTGGAATTTGTGGGGACTTATGGACACCAAGTTAAAGAAGAGCACTGCGTTCCACCCACAAACCGATGGTCAGACTGAAGTAATCAACCGCACAATGGTACATCTGCTATGAGGTTATTTTTCTAAGCATCCTAAGCTTTGGGATGAACAACCACACTATGTTCAACATGCCTACAACCATGCAATACACTCTTCTACACAACGATATCCATATGAAATGTGTTTTGGTTATTTACCAAAGTCTCCTTTAAAATTTGTGTTTGGGAAAGGCTTTGTGAGAGATGGACATGTTGGTGCAAAGAAGGACTTAAAGTTCTTATAGAAGATCCAACTGATCCACCATTCAATTCAAGAGAATTTGGAAAATATCCTAGTCAAATACAAGTCCAGGCGTCATCAACATCGAGTGGATCATGTTTTCTAGGAAGGTGATCAAGTCTATCTTCATATCAACAAAGAACGACTCCAAGGTGAAGGTAAAAATATTAAACCATTGTGATATGGACCCTTCACGATTTTGGACAATGTTGGTAATAATGTTTTTCGGTTAAATTTTCCTTCATACATGAAGATGTATTCCATTGTGAATGTGGACAATTTGAAATTGTATGAACCTCCTATGATCGTAGATCAAGAGGAGGATGTTCATGCTCCATATGTTGAGTGACTTTGCACCTTACCTAAATACCTTGATGAGTTGTAGAAGGACATGTGGAGACAGAAGGGGAGATGTGGAATACCTTTGTGTGGGTCTTAAAGGAATGCATCCAAACAAGGAATGATGGATAGAATCTGGAAAAGTGAGGGAACTATACCCTCACTTAGTTGTTGAGTAAAATTTAGCTTTTGGTGGTCCAAAAGATTTCAATGGGGAGGTTTGATCTAGGAGGATATCCAATTTAACTAAATTTTTTATTCTTTGAATGCTTAAGGAAATGTTACAGTTGCATAGAGCTTATCGAAAGATTTCTGACGATACCCATTTTGTCAAAATTGGACTTCATATGAGAAATTTATGTCATTTTAAAGTTTTGACCTTGGAATAGTCGACAATCAGAAGTTAGCGTGCTTGTTGTTGGCTATTGGTTGATGGTGATGACTGCCAACCTTAGATGCCAGTAGTCAGGAGTTGGGAGTTTGGGGGGATTTGTTTGCTGAATGGATTGACAACGTCAACTGTCGATTTATGAAGTTGGCATTGGGTACTCGACAACAAAAATTCAACATCGAGTAGTTAACAACATAAAATTGAAATCAAATAGTCGACACACGAAAATCAACATCAGACAGTCGGCATAGGAAAGTCGGCATTAGAGTTAGTCGAAACATTGCAGATCGATGATCCATACCACCGACAAAAAATTCGATCAATGGTCCTACTTTAATCTAGAGATTTTGATGGTGGATTCGATTTTCTGGATTTGTAGATATATTTGGAGGAGGGTAATTGGATTTGATCCTCATTTCATGCCATTTCACTCTTGATTTGGGCATGGATTCTTATCCTTCAAGACATCTTGGGAATTGAGATTGATTTTTTTCCGAGTAGGGCACTTTATCCACACATCTCTACTGGTCATATCCTTCTATTTAACAGTTGCAGACAATGTTGGTCAGAACAAGGAGAGAGGAGGAGGAAGCAAAAATGGATAGGTAGATAATAATTCATAACATAGTGATAGAGATACAAAGAATGAGGGTCACTAGTGTTTGAAGATATTGCGTTTCACATGAATTCTTGGGGTATTGCGTTGGTGTATATTCTTTGTGTTAGTTGATGTTAGACTCATACATTCTCCATGTAATTATCGTAACCATTTATTCCATTTGAAGAATTAATATATTGGTCACACTGAGAGTGGATCGAAGACGTAGGAATTCTAAAGCTGAACTCCATTACCAAGTTATTGTCTTCAATTTCATGGTTTCAATATGTGCTTATCTTTTGCAACGGCTAGCTATGAGCAATAGTTTTTTGCAATGGAAACAATTGTTGAAGGAGTTGTGTTTTTGCACTTCATGAATCATTTATATATAGTAATGAAATATAATATGCATTTTGCAACAAAGGAATTTGAAAGTAAACCAACAATTGTCCTTATAAACATAAAAAATATGGTCAATAGGGAAAATACAACAGAGTCAATACAGTTTACTAGCATTGGGCGAGCTACCGCAAGGAGAACTGCATTTTATATCCAAACAATATCCATCTTTTATAAAGAGGGAAGACTTTTCATGGTTCATATTTGATTTTACGAATGAAGAGTATATATATATATATACAATTACACTATTATTAATCCCTGTCATGGACTTTTATTTATTCCGATTCTTTTACCAATATTCACCAAAGCTTTTAAAAAATTTGTCTTATTAAAATGAATTTTCTAAAATCTAAGAATTAGATTGACTATTTCTTATTGAGGTATTACAAAGATTTGATAATATATATATAAAAAATGGAATATAAAGAAAAACATAAATTTACCAAACAATTATTCATTTAGTACATTTAATGAAACGATATATCCAAGATATAACATTTAATGAAATGACATATATCCAAAAATAGAACATTAAATGTTCATAGAAATGACTCTCATGTCCCTCGCTTGATTGTAATCAAATTCAATTTCTAAAAGAATTTGGTACAAGTTAACTAGCACATCCACTTAATTTGTGGCCGGTGAATGCCGCTAGTGGTTATAAAATGTATCTCTTGAAAGTTGATGGTATAACGACTTGATACCATGATTGTATGGCTACATTTTGATGTGTATTAATTGGTGCATGGCATTGGCCAATGTTTAGTTGTAGTCTTAATGTAATGTTTATAATTAATTTTGTGACTTTTTAATTATAGTTAGCATAATATTTTTATAGTAAAACAAATTTTTTTTGAACTTATAAAATTAATTTGATTCCAACTTCAACAAAACTACATTGAATAGGTTTATATCGATTTTTTTTCCATTCTATAATACACCTTATGCCTTTAATTTTAACAAACATTTATTATAATTACAAATATTACTTTATTTTGTTTTTTAAATCAAAATAATATATAATTATAATAATTATAATATTATAAACTATTACTTATACAAAATATATTTTTCTAAAAATATATATATATTTTTAACTATCACATGAATAAATGATATCTCAATTAATCTCGTGATCGCTATACTCTTTCATGGTAATCCAACTTTATCACTCTAATAATCATTATGTATTTTTTATTGATCCATATATTATTGAATATTAGATAAAATATTCAAGAACAAAGAGAGCCAAATTTGTGCAAAGTATAAACATTATTTAATACAAAATTTCATCTTGTAGTGCATCTGAACCAATGGTGAAATTTGCGACTGATTATGCAATAAGAATAGCCAATGCATGGAGCATTTTGTTATGGTTATTTGCGAGACTGTTCGTTGCAAAGAGATGTATTGTTGTGTCAATGTTTGAACACTCCTATGTTGAGAAGAATCTATTAGTCCTAAACTAGAGGAGGTTCTAGTCTTCCAAGGTTGGTGTAACATTGTGGATGTTTGTCAATAGTTTCCAAAAATGAAGTTGGGTAGCATCAGTGCCCCTTTAATGAAAGACTATTTCAAAAATATTTATAGGTAAAATCTATCCATAAACACTTCCCTCGATTTTCTCATGTATATAGATGTTTTTCCATCACAGTTGGGAGTTGGCTCAAATCATTGACAATAATTATTGAATGGTTGTCGAATGTGGAAAACACTCATGCATGTGACTCTCTACACAAACAATTTAGGCCCAATGAAGCAAATCTAATTAATGAGAATGTACTAAATATGTTTAATCTCTTCTTGAAACACTGATAGGGCATGTCCTTGTAAAGGCTTCATGTCCTTTATAGGAATTCGAAGCCCTGCATGTATAGTGGTTGCATGTATGTTCAACATGTTGGATTTTTAACATTAAGCTAGAATTATTAGTATCTTTTAACTGAGAGAATAACAAGCACAACAATCAAACAAAAGAGACAATGAACACAATGTTTTTCCTCGGGGAAACCATAAATGGAGAAAACCCCGCAACTTTCTCAGAGATAGAATCAACACCAAATAGAAAATCCCAAAACAGTAAGATGATCTCCCGACAGCAGTAACCTCTTTCTTCCTAGCCCCAGTGTCTTCTTCTTCCTCAGCTATGCGCTACAACTAAGTGTGAGTGAGTGTGTGATAAATAGAGAGGTCACCTCTCTATTTATACTGATTCTCGACATGACTAAAACCCTAGGGCCGACTTCACCAGGTGAGTCTAATAACCCTAGTGCCCTGGAACTGCAGGGACTTTAACCCTTAGACAATAGAAGGGTTACCCATAATGACTTGACTTGTCTACATTATAATCCTCTCGATCGGAACATCGGGGCATGACATAATGACTCGATTACATTACAAACACATCCCAAAATAAACATCGGGGTACAAGACATAAGATACATAGGTGAATACATTCCAAAGTTACAAATACATCAACACTCCCTCTTAACTAGGAAGGTATTCTTTCGACACAATTTTCAGCACTGGTCTTCTTCTCTGTATCGACTGGGTCATCTCATTATCTTCATCTTCTTCGTCTTCTTCGTCTTCTTTGTCTTCTTCATCTTCAAGTCATCTTCTAAGTCATCTTCTTCTTCAAGTCTTCTTCATCACGGAATCTACATCATCACGACTGCTGGATCATTATCACATCTGGATCATCACTTGATCTGGATCATCATCAAGTCTGGATCATCATCACATCTGGATCATCACTTGATCTGGATCATCATCACATGCTATCTCAGAATGGTGCTATCTCGATTCTTCTCGTCACAGTAAGTTCTACAAAGTCATCCCTGTAGGCCTACCCTTCATGTAGGTATTCATCAGCGCTTATATCTGACACTTAAGTCAGAATGGCCTACCCAGCTCTTACATCTGACGTCATCTTGTCAGAAAGGCATGCCCATCACTCACATCTGACCTCATCTTGTCAGAAAGGCCCAGCACTCACATCTGACCATGTGTAAGCACATCGTGCCAGAATGGCTCAACACTTATAACCAACCATGTGCAAGCACATCATATCGGAATGGCTCTGGACTTACATTTGACCCCATCTTGTCAGAAAGGCACAGCACTCACATCTGACCATGTGTAAACACATCACACCAGAATGGCTCAGCACATAAATCTGACCTCATCCTCTCAGAAAGGATCTGCACTTACATTCGACCATGTGTAAACACATCACATCGAAAGGGCTCTCAGTCCCAGACTGAGGATTCCTGGTAACTGACCAGGTGCCTCCATTCTCCTGGAGAATGGCAGTTTCCCTTACATCTGACCTACTCGTCAGAATGGACAGCACTCACATCTGACATGGGAGGAACCTAATCCTTTAACCATGACAGAATGGCTTAGCCCATACATCTGATCAAGTGGGAACACATCCCTCTATCACATCAGAATGACTCTCAGTCCTAGACTGGGTTTTCCTGGTAACTGACCAGGCACCTCCATTCCAAGAATGGAAATAGCCCTTATATCTGATCATGTAGGAACCAATCCTACAGTCATATCAGAATGGCTCAGCACTCATATCTGACATGGAAGGAATCTAAATCCTCTCACCATGACAGAACGGCTCAGCCCTTACATATTTCCATGGAAGGAACTTAATCCTCTCCCATGTCAGAATGGCTCACAGACTCATCACTTCCCTTTGGAGGGAACCTCGATCTGGAGAACACCAAGCTTCTCCCTGAAGTACTCAAACTTCACCCTAGCCAATGGCTTCGTCAACACATCAACTATCTGATTGTCCGTCGCAAAATATTGGAGCTTCACTGCTCCCCTCTTTACCATATCCCTGATATAGTGATACTTGATCTCGAAATGCTTCGACTTGTCATGGAACACCAAGTTCTCCGACAACTTCACACAACTCTGGTTGTCACAATATATACAAGTAGCATCCAACTGGAGATCAAATAAATTAGACAGTGGCTTCCTTAGCCATACTGCCTCACAACTAGTTGAAAAAGCTGCGACATACTCTGCTTCAGTTGTACTCAGTGCCACACAGGATTGCTTCCTGCTAAACCAAGAGATCACACCTGATCCCATACTAAAGCAACATCGTGAAGTGCTCTTCCTATCGATGGCACTGCCTACCCAATCTGAATCAACATAACCCTCTAGGTTAATCTTCTGATTCGACTCATACTTGAGCCCATAATCAACTGTACCTCTCAGGTACCTCAGAATATGCTTTGCAGCAATCAAGTGAACATTTCTCAGATCTGTCAAGGACTGGCTCAAGGTGTTCACAACAAAGAAAATGTCTAGTCTTGTGTTCATCAGGTACATCAAGGACCCAATCATCTGACGATACATCATAGCATCAACCGAATCTGATGAAGCATCGCTCAACAGCTTTAGGTTTGATGCCATAGGTGTGGCCATAGATTTGTAGTCCATCATCCCAAACCTCTTCAGGATCTCTACTGCATACTTTCCTTGTCCAAGGAAGATTCCATCTGTATTCTGCAACACCTCCATGCCTAAGAAATAGTGCATCATACCCAAGTCCTTCATTTCGAACTCAGCAGCAAGCTTCCTCTTCATATCAACAATCAACCCATCCATTCCTGTCACAAACAGATCATCTACATATAGTAGGAGCATCATTGGGTTGCCATCTTCAACCTTGTAGTAAAGGTTGGAATCTGCTTTACTCTTGGTAAAGCCCAAACTGGATAGAAAGTTGTCAATTCTTCCGTACCATGTCCTGGGTGCCTGTTCCAAATTGTATAGGGCTTTCTTCAATCTGCACACATGAGACTCCCTGTCATGTGTCTCAAAACCGAGTGGTTGTTCTACATACACTTCCTCTTCCACTACACCATTCAAGAAAGCAGTCTTGAAATCCATTTGGTGTATCTTCCATTTCATTATTGCAGCCAAAGCAAGTACTGATCTGATGGAAGTGTATCTAGCTATAGGTGCAAAGGTTTCATCATAATCTATTCCTTACTTTTGTGAGAAGCCATGAGCCACAAATCTTGCCTCATATTTTTCAATGCTACTGTCTGCAGCATGCTTGATCTTGTAGAGCCATTTGGAAGTTACAATTGACTTCCCTTCTGGTCTTGGGACAACATGCCAAACATCATTCTTTATGATCGATTGATACTCTTCGATCATAGCATCCTTCCATTCTTTCCATTCTGCCACTTCTTCATAATTGGAAGGTTCTTTATCGATGAAATCACATAGTAATGCTACATACCCAGAGCGGGATATGGTCCTCTTTCTTTCTCTGTGATTCTCTTCTGGAGCCCCATATCTTTCCGCAACTTGGATAATTTCTCGTACCCAAGCAAGTTTCCTTTTGTGAGGATTCTTCTCCATAGGTGGATCTATAGGTCTTTGTGGTTCTTCAAATTCTCGATCTTCTCCTTGAATTTCTTCGTTCATGGTTGTATCATGAATTCTGGGTGCTTCTGCTTCTTCAGGTTCTTCAGCAGGTCTCTTTCTGGATTTGTTGTAAGCTGTGTCTTCATCAAATGTCACATCCCTACTAATGTCAATCTTCTTGTATCCTGGGAAATAGATTCTGTAAGCCTTCGAGCTTTCAGAGTATCCCACAAATATACCCTTCTTTCCTGAAGGATCTAATTTTGTTCTCTTCTCTTTTGGAATGTGTATGTACACAGGACAACCGAATATTCTGAGATGTCTGACTTCTGGTTTCTTGCTGGAGAAGACTTCTTCGGGAGTCTTGTTCTTGAGTAATCTATGTGGAGTATGGTTCTGTACATACACCGCTGTTCTGGCAGCTTCTGCTCAAAGATGCATGGGCATATCTTGATCATGAAGCATAGCTCTTGCGGCTTCCATGATAGTTCTGTTCTTTCGTTCTGCAATCCCATTCTTTTGTGGATTATAAGGAGTGGAAAACTCCCTCTTAATTCATGAGTCTTTGCATAACTCTTTGAATTCATTTGACGTGAATTCTCTGCCATTATCTGATTGAAAGGCCTTAATCTTCTTTTCAATGTGATTCTCGATCAAGGCTTTGAATTCCTTGAATTTGCTGAATACTTCATCTTTGTTCTTCATGAAATAGATCCGTGTCTTCGTAGAAAAGTCATCAATGAAAGAAACATAGTATACATACCCACTTAGTGAACTTGATGACATTGGACCGCATACATCGGAGTGGATGATTTCGAAGATTCCTTTTTCTTTGCTCTCGCTACTTGGAAATGTCTTCTTTGTGTTCTTTCCTTTCGCACATCCTTTGCAGACCCCATCATGTTTTGCTTGTATTTCGGAAGACCTTCAACATCTTTGCTTGCAAGAGGTAGTGCTCTGTAATGCACATGTGCAAGCCTTCTATGCCAAAGTTCATTTGGCTCTACTGTGTCATGGACCAAGGCTTGTTTTGGATGGCCCTTCAGTTTGTACAAACCTCCTTCTTGTTCCCCAATGCATCATCAATAGTCTTTCCTTTTGGCCACAGGATGACTTGACCATCTATGAATGCAACTCTCATTCCTTTTGCATCTAATGCAGATATGGAGAGAAGGTTCTTCTTGAGTCCTGGTACAAACAATAATTCCTTCATTGTCATAGACTTTCCAGATTCTAGCTTGTAGGAGGATTCTCCGCTACCTTTTATTGGATACTGGTAGTCATCTCCTAGTTTCACCTTGTGAGGTGATTCATGTTCTGAAAGTTTCACAAAGGATTCCTTGAATCCAGTTATATGTTTGCAAGCCCCACTATCTATAATCCAATCATTGCTTCCATGAGTAATGTTTCTTGTGAGAGCAGAAATTAAAACATATTCTTCCTCGCTTGAAGAATCTTCACTTTCATATCGAGTTCTCTTTGATGAAGGTTCATCATCCTCTGCAGCATCAGCATGATGTCGTCTCTTGTTTCCCTTCTTCATGTGAGAGCTACTTTTGTTCTTAGGACAATCTCTAGCAAAGTGTCCTCTTTCATCACATGTATAGCAAATAAACTTAGACTTATCTCTAGGCTTTCTAAAGTTATTCCTTTGATTAGAGTACTTGCTTTTGTGATGGCCGGATCTAAGTTTCTTGGATTGTACTGTGAGAGCTTGATCTTCACTTCCCATCTTCTCTTCTCGAGCTGCTATCCGAGCTTCTTCTTGAGAACATTCTTCCCACAATCTACTAAACTTGACTAACTTCTTCCTGGCACAGATCCCTTGAATGAAGGAGTCCCATGTCCTAGGGAGACCATTCAAGGTGATCATCACAATCTATGCATTCTCCAATTCTTCATCTACTGCTTCCAATTGTTCCTTGATCTAAGAAACCCTTATGAAGTAAGACTGGATGGTTTTTGCATTCTGGATCTTCATATTCTTCAATTGGTTCCTCAAGGTCATCTTCTGGTTTATGTTCTTTCCTTCAAACAATTTGGTTAGGGCATCAAACATAGATTTAGGTGTCTTGAGGGAGGACACCTGTGGTATAAGGTGATCCTTGATAGACCAACAGTGATCCTCTTTTCCATAACCAACTTCTTCTTATGTATGGCCTTAGCCTCATGTCCCTCTGGAACTGGAACCTCCTCATTGATGTAGGAGTCCAACTCATTCTCTTCCAGAACTAGGGAGATCCTATACTTCCAGGCTCAGAAGTTATCAGCTCCCTCAAGCTTTTCATCAAGCTTGGTATTATGAGACATCTTAACTGAGAACCTCAAATGGAAATACAAAAGATTTAGATCTTACCAGGTCAAGATGTCGGATCTAGATTTGGAGCTGAAATCCCACAGTGCTGGTTCAGGAGCAGATTAGGGTTTTGCTTTTCCAGAGTTCTATCCAACCAAATGCTTTGAATTTGATCCATAACTTCGATTTTGGGGAGGAGATCAATCCAGGCTTGGGCTTACTGAAAAATTCCTCTTCTGTGAAAAGCCCTAATTTTTGGCAGCAGTGTTGGGTCCAAAACTGAAAAACCTCAGAATTGGATTTTGCTTCGACATAATGATGCGACCTAGGGAGGAGAGTTATTCCACCCTTCTTTTTCTGAAAATATGTGGAGGAAGGTCCACAAAGTAGGAAGCCCTAGTTCCTGGAGCTGCACAGTGTCTTATTCTTAGGTTAGCTCTGATACCATGCTAGATTTTTAACATTAAGCTAGCATTATTAGTATCTTTTAACTAAGAGAATAACAAGCACAACAATCAAACACAAGAGACAATGAACATAGTGTTTTTCCTTGGGGAAACCATAAATGGAGAAAACCCCGCAACTTCCTCAGAGATAGAATCAACACCAAATAGAAAATCCCAAAATAGTAAGATGATCTCCAGACAGCAGTAACCTCTTTCTTCCTACCCCTAGTGTCTTCTTCTTCCTCAGCTATGCGCTACAACTGAGTGTGTGATAAATAGAGAGGTCACCTCTCTAATTATACTAATTCCCGACATGACTAAAACCCTACTAGGGCCGACTTCACTAGGTGAGTCTAATAACCCTAGTGCCCCAGAATTGTGGGGACTTTAACCCTTAGACAATAGGAGGGTTACCCACAATGACTTGACATAACTTGTTTACATTATAGATCATCCCGATCGAAACATCGGGGCATGACATCATGACTCAATTACATTACAGACACATCTCAGAATAAACATCGGGGTACAAGACATAAGATACATAGGTGAATACATTTTGAAGTTACAAATACATCAACACGACACTGCAACTCCAGTAGGGGCAATAAGTAGTGATGAGCTACGACCATACACTGCTTAAGAAGATAATGTTTTTTTATGGTTCTTGTAAGGTAGGATATACTTGTTCCTATAGTTCCTTGGATGATGGCATACTCAATGGCGCTTTAGTTCCTTATACTTATGAATGTTGTAGGACTATGTCAAATGCAAGATGTTGAATGTGAGATAATATATTTATGGAAGTAGGTAAGGGAGTGTTATCTTGTATTAATTCACCACTTCTTTGATTGTAGTAAATGTATCTTAGCGCAGTATCCAATGCATATATTGATACTTATGGATGATTCCATGTGTGGTTGGTGTCAAACTCTCGAAGTCAAAGCATGCTAAGCTAATTAATGTGGATATTTCTTGTACTGGGGACTAATATTGACAAAAATTTCCATTTATTCATCTTAATGTCAGGATGTATGTTATGTTTGGTATCCTCATCTCCAGATATTGTCTAATTGGGAGTGAGTCTATGCATGTGATCAATGTTGGAGAATCTCTCAGTAAGAACTATAGATCATAAATGAAAGTTACAGAAGGGAAAAATATTCCAAGAAAATAAGTGGTGTCGAAAGACATTGATATATCACTTAAGCATAACACATCATGATCAGAACATCACATTTCATAATGGGCATGAATAACATCTTAGATTGATATGCTAGAAAACCCATAGGATCACCTTTCTATAGTCTCCATATATAACCAACTTCCTAAAAGTAGGGGAGATTTGGTCCACAAACAATGTTCATTGGTTCTAACTATTTCCACAAAATTAGCAAAGCCCCAAAGTATAGTCGATTGTTTTAGTAGTCATGTTGACCATTCAATCATCTATTCAATCGAGTATTCAGTCACTCTATCAACTTGCCTACTTGAACCTCTAGTCAACTGCTTCGCTAATCACCTGTCGTTTAATGATTGATTGTCTCTAAAATATCCATAGGTGTGATGAACCATCAAGACCTTAGGTTCCAACATACTATTGAACATGTATTGTCATTGATGTCAAAGGATAAAATATCAAAGGATAAGATGTCAAAGGATAAGATGTCAAAGGATCAAGGGGATTTCTAAAGAACATCAGAAGAAGCTGAAGACTTCCTCACACACAATCAGCTTGAAGAAATGCATATGGAAGAATTCAGAAGTCACATGAGAGAAAAGTTCCCACTATGACAATGGTCACAAATGCACATATAATAATACATAAAGAAAAATATTGAAAGTGGCACATATGCTTAGATGACATTTGTGAGACTTATGAATGAAGAAAGACAAAGTCATGTGTAAAAGTCCCACAAGAAAAATGGTATGTGCTGTGAATACTTGTAAATGAAAACATAAGTTATGTATGTGCAAAAGTCCCACAAAGTTTCCCTCCACTTTTCCACTAACAAATTAATAAAGTGGGGAAATATTTAAGGTTAAGGAACTTCACCAAGTGGAGTGATATACAAGGTTAAGGAACTTCACCAAGTGGACACATCTCTTGATCCAAGAATACTAAAAATAAGCAATAGATGGATGTGGTGAAGTAACATTGTGAAGAATGAACATCTGAGATAATTGATTAGATAAGCTTTAGAATTCTTTGGGGTATCAATGGCTCGTTGATTGCAGTAAGTATAATTACACAGTCGAGCCAACACAAAATAGTAGAGGTTGAATATTCAAAAGTGTGCTAGATAAAGAGGATACTGATGGTATAGATGTGCAATGTTCTTACTCAGTAAATATGCAGACCACATAACACCAAAGGTGAATGAGTTGGAAACTCTATTTAGACGAAGATTGTGGACTTGCAGAGAAAATTAAGATCACAATAATTATCGCACACCATGTTTTGGAAACTGTCTATTCAGATGCAAACACTCAGACATAGATCGAAGAAGTTACAACAAATTTGGATTGTGGAGACATTCACAAGGATAAGGTATTTTGTATTTGCAGTTTTTTCAATATCCTATTATTTCATATCAGGGAGGTTAGACGGGGAAAGGAGAAAGGGTTTGTAGCCTCCTTCCATTCGATGTTGGAGAATACAATCATAGTGTTTTAGCATCCTTTCTATTGGTGTAGATAAAAACTAGGAGGTTGGAGCGTACTTCTAGTTGCAACTAGTAAATACAATTTGGATGTTGTAGCATCCTTTTTGTTGGAGTAGATAAAACTCAGGGGGTCATAGAATCCTTCCAGTCAGTGTTGGAGAACACATACAAAAGTTGGTGCTTCCACAACCGAAGAGCGGGGTTTTTCACAGGACATATATTGAATCCACAAGTCACATTTTTCGCAGTCAGACATATATCTGTTCATGCTAGTGGCCGAAGTTTTTGAGTCGGTGATCACACAGATTGAAGTTGTTGTAGGTCGGTGCCAAAAACCTGCAAATTGTGCTTGGGGATTAGATCAACACCTGAAATGAGTGGGTGCTAATGTTTAGAAATTGAAATATCCCACTAATGTAATTATACACATATATTTATAGATATACAATTATTCTTCAGATATTTGTGCATTGTTACATTTGTTATTGAGCTGCTGAAAATTTTTTAATTGGTGAAAATCTGTCATGGATAAATAATATACATATATGCTTAAGTACTGATTCACCTTCCCCCCTCTTAGTAATAAGATAAATCCAACAACTGGTATTTGAGTGGGTGTCTTCAGTAACATTTTAACATCTGGAAGAAGGATCTAGTGCATATATGGATAAGCAAGAAGGTTTGTTCACCAACAGGGCTCGAATATTTTATGGCTCTAACTATGTTTTCTGGAAGATACAGATGTTTGGAAATCAGTGGAAGATGGATATGAGTTTTTGAAAGCTGTAGATGAGTCAGAAGAAAATGATGAGCGCACAACCTATAGAACAGTTCCAACTGACCCTGAAAATAAAAGACAATATGAATGGAATGCACTAGCAAATAATTCCATACTGTGTGGTGTAATTGATGCCAAGTTGACCAAAGTAATGCAATGCACTACAAAAAAATAAGCCTAGGACAAGTTAAAGAGTATTTATGAAGGTGATGAAAAAGACAAGAAGGCCAAATTGCAAACATTCTCAACATAATTTGAAACTCTCAAGATGAAGGAGGAGGAAGATGTTTCCACATAATTTATAAGAGTGCATGAGATATTAAAATTTATAGCAGGTATTGGAGCTACAATTGAATAAAATTTAGTTGTACAAAAGATCATGAGAACTCTTCCTACACGGTTCAATTCAAAAGTGTCAATTTTGGAAGACATATCTGACTTGGACAACCTAACCAAGCATAAACTGTATGGATTTCTCACAACATATGAGATGAGAATAGAACCTAAGAATGAATCCAGGAATAAATCTACGTTTTAATCCACAAGGAAGACAAAATCCATCAATAACAAATGCAAAAATATAGTTGACTTGTTGGATGAAGAAGAGGATAACTTTGTGAGAGGACAAGGTAAGTACAAAGGTAAGTTACCTTTTAAGTGATTTAAATGTGGCAGGATTGGACATTTCGCTTCAAAATGAACACATGAAGAAAACAAAGATAGTGATAGCGAAGAAAAGTTTGACTATCAAGAACCCTAGAAGCAAGCATCAACATAACAGAGTCGTGGACATCAATTAAATTCATAGGCAGCAACAGATCCTATACACCAAGGAAGATAATGTTTCAGAAGAGGAAGAAAAAAATGATATCTTGAGGGTTGTACTGTTCATGGTGCTAGTCCAAGATGAAAAATCAACAAGAGGAAAGTATTCAATTAAGGGAGCTCCAACAAGTACATAAAAAATGACAAAGAAATGAGCTTACAATGGTATACACCTTCCCTCTCCAAAGTTTGAGGAAAAAATAAATAAAGTGACACAAAATAATCATTCATATTGGAGAACACTGTTGAAAATAAACACTCCTCTGGTGAAATCACAATCCCATTATTGATGTTTGAAGTTAGAGAAAAGTTCAGTTGCATTGAAGAAAGTTCCAGGTCTGAAGATGAGGACAGTATTGATGTCGACTGGGAAGGTGAACTGATTAGCGCTCTAGAAGACTTGAAGATAGCAAGAAAAGATAACAAGGCACTAAAGGAACAACTAGAAAAGGTAGAAGAACAGGTCAAGCATATCAACGATACACATGAAGCATTGAAGAAACATATGATTCAAAGAAGAGGAATTTTATGCAAAAGAGAGAAACAAGGAACTAGAAGAAAGAGATTGTGCACTTGAAAAATTATGGAGGGAGTCAAAATTAGTGAATGAGATACTGTAGAGACAAATTGTGCTAAAAGAATCAGAAGTTAAACACTTGAAAGATAAAACAACTTGCACAATTCGAGGGAAGGTTGGACCATGCATTGACATAGACACTTTCACAAATCCAATACCTTAATTGAACCACTTAGGGCTATGAAAACACTCAAATTTACCATTGAATGTGTTCCATATATTTTATTTCCTTTTTCCATTATTTAAGAATAACAATTACAATGAAATATAAACAAATGCATTGGTTTCTTATAATTTCACTAAGCATATATATAAGAAGTATTACAGAGAAATCTATGTGAATGGAGTAATATAAATTTAATTATTTTAAATAAAACATTTAGCACATATATGTAACTTACTAACACATATTAAATATAAATACAATAAATCATACACACAAGATGCATTATCTAAAAATGTAGCTGACTTCCTGTAGACCACTAACGTTCCACCCAGCCATAGACTTTGTCAAGCCATATATTTCTTTGACAGAGTCACCCCCGAGATGGGGATATTCATGCATAAGAAGGTATTGGTTCTTACTTTATAGCCATCTCATTCCTCTAGCACCCCCTTTTCCCTTCAACCTGCTAACCTAAGGAATGGGGCTCCCTTCTTTGAGATAACAGTCCCTCAGGCTCCCTTCTCCGAGTTAACAGTCCCTCTGGTTTGTTACCCCAATTTCCTCTAGGGATCTAATGCATGAAGGTCAGATAATATCTATGTCAGGGCCTTAAGAGATTCCACTATTCATGGTATAATTCAAGTGTATCATAAGGGTAATTGTGATATGTATTCTTTAGCATTCATGGGATTCAATTCTAACATACAATGAAGGTAAAACTCTTACAAGAAATTTTGTATTTACTTTGACATGAAAGGATGCTCAATCATTAGGGAATAATGAATCCCACGATGAACTTAACTCCCACTATTTATAGGTAAATTCAAGAATTGCCTAAGTGGCAGAAGGTGGGATGAGAGTTATCCACATGGTACCCATGCAATGGAACTAAATAACACTAAGGGTGATGTGGGATAGACACATGGAATTCATGCAATGGATTACCTTTCTCTACCCCTTGTGGAATCAAATCCCCCCATCTCTTCTTCAGCCTCTGGTTTGTAGTAGTCCTGGTTTTTATATTAAAGTTGAAAGATACATTCAAATTTACATAACTTGTTCAGGTTTCGATCATTCATGTTCGACATATATACATTTTCATGTTATTTACATAATTACATTATGGGGTAAAAACAGTGGGGTGTTACAGACACCCAAAACAAGTTTAAAAACAACTCAACTATACTAGATGAAATCCTGAGATTCCAATGATCTCCAAAAATATAAAAATGGCATTTTATATGAAAAGGCTAGCGATGACATGTGCGACAAAGGAGAAATTTGGTTCCAACCAACATGCTACATTTCGCAAAAAAATTGAACAACTTGCAAGAAATGAGAAGTCTAGGTATGCTAACACTTTCATATATAAAAATACCATAAGTTCTGTAAAATGTTGGAGATGTAATTTTCTTGGACATATAGTGAAATACTATCACAGCATAAGGTTCTATGTGTGTGATAAATATGGGCACAAGTCCTCGCAATGTTTCATGAAAGTACAACAATGAAGGAAACCCGTTTGGTACAAGTTTGTGAAAGAGTGTCCACCCCAGGAGAAGAGGTCGGTTATGCACCCAAAGTGTTAGGTAAGAAATGTGTCTTAGGAGTGCGTAAAAAATTTAGACAACGTCAATAAAACTCAAACTATCAAAAATATGTGGATAAGGAAGATATCTCAGGAGTGTGTAGAAGATGGAAATAACAACTGAACAATACCAACGACAAGTGATTGTTGCGTTGCTAACATGGAAGGGTTATGCAAGATCCTTGAGTCTAAAACAGGTACATCAGAAACTCAAGGATTGATTTAGTAAGTTAGTATGCATTGAGTTCATTTGAAGAGATGTTATTTTATATTTTGAAGGGTGTGGCTGTTATTATCAGAGACAAAATTTTCATGCATAGAAGAATAAGGAAACAAATATGCAAGTAATACATAATTATTGTGCATAAGTTCAAATGCACATTTTTGGTTATCAGGGGGGCCCATTTTTAAGTTATCTATATCTTTATTACACCTAGAGATGGCCATAGCCCTATGAATTTCCCAACCAAACCTTTCTCCATGAGAGAAATAGTTTATAGTTTTTAGGCTTCCCACTTGATCAATTGGGCTATACAAAGATCTTTAAAAATTGGGATCCAATGACATCGAAGGAGATGGAGGATGGGTGATGTTTACACATTATGAAAGGATTCCTCTAAGAGATGCTCCATCCCCTCTAAACTAAGATCTAGAGGAGGATATAGAGAGATGCCAAATGGAAAAGTGTCAAATTCTAGATGTTACGAGGAATCATTTTGTTTTCATTCTTACCTCATGAAATACACTTAACCAAGATTTAAGTCAGAATTCAACTTGAATAAGTGTTTCCCAATAAATATATCCTTGTAAAATTTGTGTCTATCATGCATGTGTAATGGATTTAAGATGTGTGTTTTCTTCTTTAATGAGGAATTTTCAGTGACGTCTAAATACCCACCATGGATCCTCAATGTGCATATTCCCCTAGGCACCTTAACACATATTTAATCAATGCTGGAGACTCTTCCTCTCAACCATTCACAAGACAATCTCAATTATTTACCTTTTATGCATTCACTCCATTAGGAAGTCCTTTATCACAAGTGTAAAATTCCAAGCAAGAAGAGCCCAGGTTATTGAATTACCCTTAAGAGATATGGTATGGTATTCCTTTGGTTAAATATAATGAAACTTGACACAACCACATGGAGTTGCAAGGTTCTTCCTTTCCCTATCTCTTTACTAACTACGACCATGGTTTCTTATCAATCCCAATCAATTTCCATCTCGTACCAATAACACATCGCTCAAGGTTACTACCGATTCACACCCACTCTCAATCTCATGGATTCATGGTACGCATTAGAGGTTGTTGTAGTCATGGAGAAACATTTGAATTTCTTTTGATTATGGAACAATAATGGAGGAAGAAGTTATTTTTTCAAAGTAACATTATATGCATTCCTAACATGGTACATATGTATCCTAAAAAAATACCCATCCTAATGATATTCAAACACCTATGCTCAAGATGGCAATAATTTTTCTTTTCACCACTTAATTAAAGGCGGGGAGTTCTTGAGTTGACTCATGTAAACAAAATATTTTCACATGGGTTCATCCTCCCCTCTTTTGGAATTATAGCTCCTTGTGCTCATAGTAACAATCTTGGACATTTAAATTATATTTTAAATTAACTTTTATATAAGACATGTGTAACATGGTAACATTATCATATGACACAAACAAACCAAACTTGTGTCAATCACTATGTAATATCTATCATGTCCAAAGCTAGTTCAAAATGACCATTGTTCTCAAATGAAACCTTGACCTCAATATTTACATTAAGACTATGTGATTCATGATCACTAATTAAAATAAGGTGCATTCAATAAAAGGCCCACATGGAATATGTACCTCCTAAATATTGATTACAATATAGAGAATTCATCCCTTAACCCACATGCCTTAGGATCCAATCATGCAAGTTGTTGCCCTTTAATACAAAGAAATAAAGGTAGAAGACTAAGTATCAATAGTAAATATTATAGTAATGCCTCTTTCAAACCCATACATTTTGAGGGAAATGGTTTCTTATTATGAGGAGAAGACCATTGAATGATTGTGGATTAAAAAAAAAAAGTAATTGAAGTCATGATCATTTCAAATGTTGTGTAGGTCATTAAAAAGTTCTTGCAAAGTAGTTGATGTCTGCATTGAAGTCAAATATGATTATTTTTTGAACTCCATGTGTGTTTCATAGTTTAAATCTTGTTTTCAAATATATTATTCATGTTGAACTTCAATGGATGAAATAAGTAAACAACATTCATTTTTTAATAAAAAATCACCAACATGCATAGGATGTATAATCAATTTCCCCATCTTCAACTTTTAAAGGTTGGAGAAACTAAATTTGCATCCCACTCTATCATGATTTAAGTGGTCATTAGACACGAGGGAATCCTTGTCTTCCATAGTTCTTAGTCCATGATGCTAAACATGGAAACAAGCCAACACCAAAAGCATTTTATTTGAAGTTACAATTATTGACAAGGCTTGGTGGGCTCAAATTGAGTTTTTTCTTTCCATAATGGGGCCTCTAATTGATTTGTTACAACTTTATGATATGGATGTGCCTATATTGGAAAACATTTATGATAGGTCCAAGTATATGTTGGAACGAATTCAATAGGTTCTTAAAGAGCAAGCCATGTTTTGTATAGAATCTTGAAGGACATAATTATTAGATGGCCTAAATACAACACACATTTCCATTTTCTATCCTATTCCTTGAATACAAAGCTTTATAATGAGGATTACTTGGCTAAATTTGGGGTAAACATAGGTCTTGGACATTGATAGGGAGATGGTCACTAGATTTAGAACATCATTTACTAAGATATGTTCTCATACAATGGATATAACTGAGTTAGAAAGTTTGAAGTGGTGCATTCGAAATTGTAAATGCAATTGTTGATAGGGGATCCATGAAGACTATTGTATGGTGGTCATATTTTGGTGCTCAAAACCTAGCATATAGGGGAGGGTGGGAATTTGTTCTGGTTAAATCCATGCTAAAAGCTATACCAATATTTTGGGTTTCTTTCACTTACATTCCAAAAGGTGTCTTGGAAAATAAAACTTTCATATGTTTGAATATTTTTAGCAATGAAGAGAAACTTGAGCACTTAGAGAATGATATCATCCATTTGGTAAAGAGAATTTCAGATTTCAATCAACAAACAAAGAATCTCTTGTACACATTCACTTAAATGTTTTCCTTATCTCTCGATCAAAGGTATGTAGAGGACCTTCAATACTTTGGTATACTTACCTTTGGTAATGGAGACGGGCCTTCAACATTGTGAGATATGATTCTTGATGATGCAAACTTGGGTACGTTGAATGCTTCACTGTGGGATCCTACAACGACCCTCTTCATGTTGAGGACAAGATGTGCTCATATGGGCAGGCTATAGGAATTTCTTTTGCTTATGTTGTCATTAAACAACAAGATATGGTTACTCTTTTGACCATGGTCCTTTTTATGATCAGTGAGACTATAACTTAGTTGGTGTTCATTTCAAAAGATGTGGATGGTGGACACTATGAACAAGAGTATGATAATCGTACTTGTTTTTCATTTTTGTGATTTTGAGATCTTAGAATTTTCAAGAGAAGCTATTTTTTTTAGTAATTTTGGCATTTCCAAATTTTAAAGTATTTAAGTTATATATAAAATGACTAATATGGTCTACTATCTTATGATGTACTTCTACATTTTGTATGCATTATGAATTATGTTTCTAATTTATGTTTTCCCAATATTTCTACCTTTTTTTAGCATAGAAATATATTTATATATAAATTTTAAGGAATAACTGAGATTCCCAAATTCTAGACTATTCAAGACTATTGCCACAACTGCACCAAATCCTTCTGCCAAATTCCAATTCCAATAGGAACCCACTACTCATGTAAGTTCAAATGTTAAAGAAAAGAATAGATAGTAAGACATAAAAGTAGCAAGGGAAAGATTGAGACTCCTAAACGTTATTATCAAAAAACCATTGTGCCAAGAGGCACTTTCTACATCCCAAGTGGATGAGATGTGTCACTCCTATAATGGTGATGTGGCACATGTATTAACTAATACACAAAGGACTCTCGTAACTAATTATGAAAATATTTATTTAATATTTAAAGTGTCTCCATAAATAATAAAGAGATTCACCATGGGTCAATGGAATTAGAATTTGAA
>LPNX010907733.1:272512-316017 GCA_001517045.1 Pseudotsuga menziesii
AAAAAAATCTAAAAACACATAATAATTGCTACTAAGAAGCAAGTGAGATTTGAACTTAGGTGGGGAAGGTAACAATCATTCCTCCCAACCACCCAATATACAAGAAGTCTTTATCAACCTTCAAAAAGTAAAAGAAAATATTATTATTATTATTATTATAATTACTTAATAATTGTATTATGTACAATTATTAAATTACAAAAGTAAAGAAAAACAAGACAAAAACAAAGAATACAAGAAGTCAATCAAAAGGAAAACCAACTATCATCAAAGAACAACATAATTTAGGAATTATGGCAAAGTCTAAATCAGAATTGCAGTCCCAACTACAAGTAGCAATTCACAAAGTATTTGACATGACGAAGATGGATCTTTCTAAGGAATTAATGAGTCAAAAATATACCAATCAGAATCTACAAAACCAAAAAATCATGAAAGATGCAGTCGAGAATAACGAAGAAATAAAACGTTTAATCAAAATCATCAAGGACAAAGATGACAAAATCACGCAAATTCAAACAAAAGTAAGATGCCAAGAAGCAGAGAATTGTTGCCTTCATCAATATATTGAGGAACTCCAGCAGAAAGAGGAAGACTCAAGAAAAGCGCACAAGTTGGAAATTATGAAAGTCTATAACACATTAACAAGTAATACTGAAGAAATATACTGATTAGGAAATCATAATAAAATATTAGTTACGAAGATCAAGAATTTAAAGAGTACCAAGAAGGCAGACAACTCGAATGAAGACATCGAAGGAAAAGTCCTAGAAAAACAAGAAGAAAATCAATGCCTTCTAAATCTTAATAAAGAACTAGAGAAAGAAATTGAGAAGTTAGAAAATGACAAAAAGTCGCAAGACGAAAGGTTCGAGAAGATTCAGAGTAAAAAAAATCTATTGGAGAACAAAATAAAGCAAATCCAGAGAGAATCATTTAGACTCTTCGAAAAACAAAGTCAAGTCGAGGAAGTGAAGGCAGTTAAAAAGGAAGAAAAAAAAACAACACATACGCCTTACAGACATCCTGATTATAATCGTCATGTTGACCAACGACATGGTAAAAATGAGCATTCACAAAAGAGTTATGTTGACAAGCAAACAATTCGACATACTAAGCAACAATTGAGACAACATGTTTACCAAAACAATCTCAGAGGTCCAATCAAAATAGATATGGGATGGACCACAACAGATACGATGCAACAATTCTTTTGGGGAATCTGTAACTCGTATCGTCTTATCTCATCAAGTGTCGCAAATGATCTAGAGGTGGCAGTTCAAGCCAATCAGACGTTGATGCCAATGAAGCTTTGATGACAAATCTTCCCTTAAGGGGAAGGCAATGTAACAAACTTAAATAATAACAACAAGCAATAATAATAATAATAATAGTAATAATCAACACACACACACACACACACAATAATAATAATAATAATAATAAAATAATAATAAATAATAATGTCTTTACGAAAAGACATGACTCTTAATGAAAGGCTATTCCACCAAAATATAAATAACGGACCCTCAATAGTAACTTATGACTTATCTATCAATTTATACATCATTTTATATCTATAGATATGTGGGTTATTTCGGAAATTTCGAGTTCATTCCGAGTTAATTGAGAATATCCAACTATGGATGTTACACAGTTGGTGGCAGGGTATAGTTAAGATGCCCCTGGTTCGTGGTAACTTAGCCAATCGAAAACCTGCTAGTCAGGGGGGTTCCACCACTTTGCCAACAAAAATAATGATATTACATTTTGTATCATATCATCCTTGGAATTATTTGATATTGACATCTAATCTTATAGTGTGGTAATTTATAGTCAAAGTTTGTACACATAATCTTTTACTTCAAGTAATATGGCTAGTTATCTTTGTTGTGTACAAAATCAAAAGGAATTTAAAAAACTACCTAAAAGTGTAGATAGAATCACCATAGTTAAATAGTTCAAATGACAATCTAATTAATAAAAATGACAAGTAATAGTGAAAACCCTAATTTGACTATATATTGACATCTACTATTTTAATTTGGGCATTTAGTAATAGAAGTTTGTTGCATTTATTTATTTCCATGAATTTATTTCTTAATATTTGTTAAGATACAAATTTATTTCTTAGTATTGTAAAGATGCATTACTTACACTAAGGGGCATCTATGATCTATTGATATATGTATTTAATTGGAGATTTGCATTATGATCTAACATCCCTCTAATTTGAAATGTGTGTATTAAGAAATGCAATATAATCTAATAGTATTGTCAAGATACATTGATTTCAGTAATATTACATTTTGTATGATATCATTGAATTAAATGTACATGTAACTCATCATTAAATTTCAATAAAGGAAACTGAAAATGATTGTTTCTTTATTACAATTCACCATTTTGATCATGCCATTTTTAAAAAATTTGAATAAAATGATTTCAATGTGGTAATTTTAGTTTTAAGAAACATTGTTTAGATACTGACACTGCCATTGGAACCAACAAAAATCCATCTTAACCATTAACCATAGGACTCCATAGATTCAATAGATAATTTTCTAGAAGAACAAAAAACTAGTGAAATTCTTCTCAAAATGTGGACTGAAATTTGAAATCTTGTTTGAATTTGCAGTCTTTTCCTTTCAACTTATCTGATTTAATTATACATTAAACTATAAACTATTAACTATATGCTCTCTATATCCTTGAGTTTGTTGTCCATCCAATTTTTTACATACAACCCAATTGACCTAGCAAGCTAGGACACCTGACAATTATCCTTACTAACTCTTATACAATTGCATGATTGTTAAAATTAGCACTGAGCTATTTCTAACCACGATCATTATTAGGCTAAACATCAGATTGAACATGGTATGTCTTTAGGAAATTTAAAGTGCAAAATTTAAACACACAAAAATAATTTTCTCAAATTAAAAGGAAAATATCAAATTAAGATATAAACTTTACTTTAAAAGAAATTCAAATTTTGAATACAAAATATTTAATTCCGCCACATTCTATAGCCCAATATGGGAGAGATGTGTAACTCCTTCTATGCTCATCCTAGAGTTGACATGTGTCATTTATAAAAAATAATAAAATCAAATTAAATAAATTAAACCCATAAACATTGCATTACACACTTTCTCAACACCTCTACTTTATTGCGCGGAAGAGGCTCATTGCGCCGAGAGGCTCTCTACAACCCGGTATGAGGGAGATCTTGTAATGTTATGTTGTAACGTTTGTCCATATTAAGTCGGCCAAAAATAATATTCCCTAGCATGAGGGAGATGTTGTAACATTTGTCAATATTAAGTCGATCAAAAATAATATTGCCGAGTATGAGGGAGATGTTGTAAGGTTTGTTCATGAGGGAGATCTTGTAACGTTTGTCAATAACGGAATTAAAATATTAATTTTAAATTACGTATATCTTCTACCAAAAAAAATTATAACATTTGATATTGATATGAAAATTTGAAATTATCAATCATAGAAAGTTTATTAGTGAAAAATGGTTTCTGCAAATGAATAATTGCACAAAATTACACTGAATGCCTTTTTTCATTATTTACAATTCATGGTAATTATAAGAGTTGAGCTTATCTAAATATGAAAATTTTATAATAAAATAGCTTAAGAACCATAAAATAATTTACATTCAATCATTTGAACGCCAAATTTTCTACTTCAAATTTTCTCATTTTCTTTCATGTGTTTCTTGATGGGCTTATTTCTTCGTACTTTGCTTCTTTCCTCTCAACTACACCCTGTTAAAATTTCAATTTTATTACTCAAAATATATTTTGGATTTTTTTTTTCAATTTTAATGTTAGAATGTTAAAACTTGAAGACGTAGTAACTTGTTTTTTACAGAGAACTCGAGTTGAGTTGCTAAAGAGCAAGAGGCTCATAAATGACGAAGTCCTAGGAAAAATACTATTTAATAGTATGCCCATGAGCATCATTAGGCTAGAATTGGAGGGGATTAACACCTGTGTAATGCAAGATATGGCGCATTAAGATATTTTTATCTTGTGGTTCAACGAACATGCTTGGGGGTTATGGAGCAAGTAATTTGGCTGCTTTGGGAGTTGGTTGGGAGGAACAACTTCTCCACTTTTGTTTTCCCAGCGTTGGTGCTAGGTTTTTTTTTTTTTTGTAGAGTGTGTATAAATCCTAGTTCTAATGAATATCGAAGTAGAATCTAGTTCCGTTCTCATTTAGCTCACTGCTATTATGCTTGAATGATTTAGAATTGACGATTCTGCATCTAATGGATTGAATCCTCTGTTTTTACACGGTATCAGATGTTCCTACTGTGTATTTCCTATATGTATTGATTCTGTAGTTCTTCCTTATTTCTGCATTACGGTTTTAGGTTTTTGAATGAAACTATAATGCTTGTTTATAGTTTAGATCTGAGTTATTCAATATTGCGGTTGAAACTGATTTACATAGATAAAAACAATAATTAAACTATACAAATATCTTAAGCAACTTAGCGCAGTTGGTTAAATGTTATCAAATCATGTTCAGATGGTGAAATCAAGGCATGGCTGCAAGCACTAAGATAGTTTCCAGATCCAAGTAACTTACAGTGACATAAACCCCAAATCAAACTAGGAACTCGTTGAATCCACAGTGTTAAACGTTGATCCACACATTTAAACATTGATCCATAAAAGAAATTAGATCAACGATTGAAAAGAGTTTCCGCACTTAGAAGTAGCGCCCGAGTAAACCTAAACAAATTGCCATACATCGTGCGGTGGAGATCGATCTTGTAGAAGATTGACGACGATAAGGAAATTTCGCTGGAGAAAGAATGAGGAAGATATAGGAAGGGTCGGGCTGTGAAATCAGAGTTGATCACTGGAAATTAAGATCGAGATCTATGACCGAGATCGATCATAAATTAAGATCGATGGTCCATAGCGATTTCGCTGGGAGAAGTTGAGGGTTTTGAAAAAACTTTTGATGTGCGTGAAATATTTATGGAATACACTTCATAGTTTTTGAAGTCCACCATTGATTTGGTGGGGACACTGAGTCAACTAGCAAGTTGATTAACAACAGAGAGTGGGCATGAAATTTTGATCCAAAGGAATTTGTTACAGGATTGAGTCCGCTTGAGTGAGTTGGACGATAGATCGGTTACTTTGTTTAAGCATCAAGTTAATCTTCAATTCGGTTTAGATTACAGTAAATCAAAGCCCCGAATCAGATGATAAACCCTTGAATCTACATAGTCAAACATTGATCCAAAAGAAGAAGATCAACGATCCAGATCTAATCCGCAACGAGATTGACGGTTCACAGAAGTGCAGAAGATGGATTTGCGGAAGCTTAGTTTCTGAAAAGTTGAAAGAAAATCACTTTCTGCAATCCGCAAGGTTAGATGTCGATCCTCAAAACTAATAGATCAATGATTGAGTTTTCATCCCCAAAGAAGATCAACAACTGATAATAGTCGCGGAGGTCTCATTGTGGAATCTGCAAAAGAAGAAGATAAATGGTCGAGATGGTATCCACAAAGAAGATGAATGGCTGATATCGGTTACGAAGGTTTCATTGTGTAATACATAAAAGAAACTAGATCAACGGTCAGGATTAAAGCCGCAAAAGAGATCAATGGTTTATAGAAGTTGCGGAAGGAAAAAAACAGGAAAAAAGACAAGGCAAAATGTTGAGTTTCTGATTCTTGAGTTCCGCGGCAAAAAGGTGGAATGTGGAACCTAAAAAGTCAAGAATTAAGTTAACGAAACTTGGAGTTTTCGAGATCCAATTTCCGCATCAAATTAAGATCGACGATCAAGGTTTATTCCACAAGGATCAATGGTGCGGAAAGCATATGCGGAAGGCGTAACGTGGAAAGTCAAGTATTTAGTTAACATAACTTGGAGTTTCCGAGATTTGATTCCTGCATCAAATCAAGATCAATGGACAAGGTTGATTCCACGAGGATCAATGGTGCAGAAAGAATATGCAGAATGTTGAAGGAGGAAAGTGGTCAAATGAAGGTATCGATTTGTTGGTTTTCCAATTTTTGAGTTCCGCAACAAAAATGCGGAACGTGGAATTGGAACTGTGGAATGGTTTTGGCAGAAGAACAGTAACTTAGCTTTTTGATTTTTTGAATGGAAATCTATTCGTTTTGGAAAAGGTTTTCTAATATTTTAAGGAGATGATGATCATCTCATATGGCAGGGTTATGCTTTAAACTCTCTATTTGTTTGCAATGCCTCATAACAGTTAGGTATTTATTAATATGTCCGAAGATATATGGTTATAGAATTTTTTTTTTATGTTTGAAATTTGAGGTATGCTATAGGTTGGTGTTGATACAATTTTCTATTTAATTGGTTTGAACACAAATTTTAAACAACAATAATATAGGGTAAATGACACCATTTCATTAATAGTCGTTATAAAGGCATAGTCATCATAAATGCAGGAGATGTAGCTATGTAGAAAAGTTGTGGTCTCGGCGGAGCTTCGCCTTGAATTGTTTCTTCGCACATGCATCAAGAAGAGTCTCTCCATAGCTTGCATTAGTATGACATCGTCATAGTTTAAACCCTCGCTTAACCCCATGTACTATCAACGTAGTCATTATCATTTTCATAGAGAAACATGGTAAAAGTGAGGAATGAGGTGGATGTTATGTGTCCACTTCATCATTATACGTTTCTTGGCATCCCACGCATTGTTTTGACAATGCTTGCTTTTTATTTATTTGGAATGCTATGCCTACTTTTGTTTTTTATTTGGAAAATGTTTTTCATACTTACTAGGTAGACTTGTCATGTCAATGTCACATGGAGATATGGATGGCATGCAAGTCTACATGTCTTTTGTGGTGTTTTAGATTTATCGTAAAGTAAAGGTGTGGGCATTTCTTGGATTTTTATGCTAGTTTAAGTGTACATCTTTTGTGATTTTTCAACTATTGCATGGCCCTTAGGCTTAGCCTCCCATCAAACCATGGCTTGAAGGTTGGACTTGGTCGTACTTCAAATCATGGTTTGAAGGGTTATATTGCATCTACATGTTTTAATTTCTTGAAGTTATCTTATGGATTTGGTTGAGTGGTCACGGTGAAGGTTGTTTGTTCTACCTATTTCAATGAAGTCATTTATGTAGTTATTTTATGAATTTGGTGGCGTGGTCACGATGAAGGATGTTTGTTCTACCTATTTTAATAAATTCATTTGTGTGTTAGAACATATGCTACACCCTTCTCCAAGTCTACGTCGATGTATCCATATTTAAGATGCAACATATTGGCTCTTTGAGCATGACGAAGGATGGTTAGCACATGTTTTGCATCTTTTCCAAGATCCGACAAAACATTAACAAATCGATTCGATGGTTAAGTAATGAAATCGATTTAATGGCTTAGTAATTTTGTGAGAAAATATTTTTTCCTATTACAATTTTGTGACAAAAGTATCATATTTTTATAGTTTTTGTCGTATAGCAATAGTTGTTAACAATTACAAGGACATTGCCACCTTGTGGCTCTTATTTATAAATTATTTTTCTCAAATACATATGTAATATGAAATATTTTAAAAACCATTTCATAAAATATATAAAATATAATACATAATTTTAAAATTTTGGTGAGGTGTGAAATATCTTTAACTTAATATATAAAAAATTTAGTATAAATTATGTTATAGGAATAATTTTCAAGTAAATCTTACACATCGATACATAATTTATAATTCTTTTAATATATATAACATCCATAAATCATTTTCACATTGATAATACTATTCACAACATACATATGTTTTGTGTTAAACACTTGAAACTAGGAAAATTCTATTGTAACTAGACGGAGTACATTTAACACTTAGTATAGTTTCTTTACACTTCAAGTTAGTATTTATTTATTAATTTTAGGGGATTCTTATGCAAATTTAAATATTTGGGAGACAATAACTCCTTTCACATTGTTAATATACTCATGGTTTAAAAACAAAATATTTAAAATATGTGTGAAATTAATATGAATAAAGGTTATAATACAAATTTACACTTTGTTTTTGTTTTTTAGTGTTAATAATGTATTTGTTCGTAATAGTTGGAAATTTTGAAAAAATTCCAACTAAAATATTCATAATTTTTTTTTGGAATCTATTTATGAATTGAAAAACATAATTTCAACCCTTTAAAATTTATATTTCAGCTAAAATATTTTTAATGTATTCAAACAAAAACACTAAAAAAGTCCAAAACTAAGATTAGATAGACTCCTTCAATGTAAAATAATATGATGTAATAAATTTAATAATTTATTTATTTATTTACTTTATAATACTTATGCTAAGTTGATTATTATCAAGTATAATAATTTAAATTTAAAAAAAATATGAAATTTATTTTTAGAATGTACTGAATAAAAACTTTTATTTTAAAAAAATGATATCAATGGAATTGTTTTTTATTTAATTTTAAGTATGAATTCATTTTATATAAAGAAAAAAAAAATGGTAGATAAAGTTTAGTTAACTTAAATGAAATTAAAAACATGTTATTATAAAATAAAATGAATGCATTGTTCATTAAACGTAGTTTGGGTGTTTGGGAAGAATGATTGTTACCTTCTTCAAGTTTAATTTTGTGAAAGTAACATGATTCCTTAAATGAATCTACTACATATAATATATAAATATATATATTTATTTAACATTAAAAATTCTTAAAAATTATAATGAATTTAATAAAATATAGATTTTTTTATTATAACAAAAACGGTTATTTTTATTGTGAAGGAGAAGGCAAGGCTTAATTGGCAATACCAATCCTCCTAGTTACAATAAATCCAAAGTACAAGGATCTGATTAGAACCTTATAGAGTCTTGGGAATTTCCCGAAAAATTCAAAAAAAAATGGCAAGTGACATCATTATGTAATTGGATGAAAAAAATTGGCTGCACCATTGATGCAAAGGGATCCTTGTGGAAGAAAACAACCCTTATTAGCCAGAGCATCAGCAAGGTTATTTAAACCCCGAAGAACATGAAAGGATTCAACCTTATCAAAGCCTTTCAAATTTTTCCTGATTCTCTTAAGAATAGTATTCAGAGCAAAATTACTGAAGCTGTCAACAGAATTTATGGCTGTAATCAACATCTCGAAATCTCCAAATATCTGAACAGACTTATAGCCATTTTCCAAAGCGATCTGAGAAGCCATCAGAACACTATAGCATTCAGCTTGATTATTTGTCAAGGAACTGATCCCCCAGCTATAACTTGATGTAGTCAAATAGTCAGGAGAATAAACCATTCCACCAGCTCCGGAGTTCCTAGGATTCCCTTTTGAAGCACCGTAAAAAAATATTACAGTTGAGGAGGAACTCATCCAAATTTTCTGAAGAGCATCTTGAGTTCCACGAAACCTCCATGAAGGTTGAATGACCAGTTTTGCATTCTTCAAATTTATACTAGAATCAAAAGATCCAACTCTCGACCCCAAAAAGAGAGAAGGCGATAACATACCACTGATTTCAGCAAACAAGAATTTAGATTTATTGACCACGATCGAAATGCTAGGGGATTGATCTTGGAAAATACAATGGTTTCTGGCAATCCATATTGCCCACCAGGTAAATTTGAGAATAGAATGCTAATGAGTGTGCAAGACTGCTGAATTTTTTTTTGAAGGTCGTCGGTCATGCCATGTTGCATATAGAGCCGTTGTTGCAGAGTGAGAGGGAAATGTGCCAATAAAACCTTGAGGAACCAACTCCCATACCTGTCTGGAGAAATCACATTCAACGAGAAGATGATCTACAGTTTCAGCAGCGATTTTGCATAGGCAAAACGAAATGGACCAGAGAAGCCACGCTTTAAGAGTGTATCTCCAGTCAAAATCTTATTATTTAATACAAGCCATGTAAAATTTTTTACCTTTGGCTAGCAACGAGAAAAACAAACTGTTTTCCAAATAACAGGAGGAAAAAAAGAGCTGAAAGGAGAGTGGAGGGCGTTGAAACCTTTAGCAGCAGTGTAGAACCCGTCATATCCCCAACCCTAGCGATCTTTGAGGGAGAGGTGAATGGGAGCAATACTAGATAAAGAGGATAACAACAAATGTTTTTGAGGAAGCAAACCAACAGGGAGATCTGGGAATGACCATCCAGACCAATTTCCAGAATTATCCTGAATACAAAAATCGGCCAGTCTAATGAGACCTTTATTTGTAGCCAGTTCAATATTTTTGTCAGAGGAAGAATGGAGGAAAGAGAGGGATTACCAAATATTTTATCCTTCCATGGAAAGATACTTTTCCCATTTTGAGGAATTCTAAAGAGCTGCTGGGTAAAGAATCCAAAGCTTTTCCTGCAAGAGTTCCAAATTGCTATTCCTGGAGGAGTGTTAGCAGAAGAGATGGATATGAGAGGAGCACCCTTGAGATATTTCATACGAAAGATATTACTAACAAGGTGATGTTTATCCTCAAAAAGCTGCCAGATAATCTTACCACTCAGATCCATGTTTGCCATTCCAGGATCATGGATTTGAAGACCACCTTCTGAAAATGGTCTCTTAAGAACTTCCCAGCTAACTAGATGCATCTTGTTGTGGTTACCTTTTCCACCCGAACAAAGGAAATCATGCATAATTTTAGAGATCTAGGCCAGAATACTCTTTGGGGAAAGCAACAATGCAAATTGGAAAATAGGAAAGGTAGACAAAACAGCCTTAACCAGAATAAGTTTCCCAGCCATGGATAGCCAAAGACCTCCCCAAGAAATGATTTTAGCTTTTAACTTTGCAAGAAAATCCAACCAAAGAGAGGGAGGGGAAGGACTGAGGGTTAAAGGGAGACCCAAATACTTAATCTTTTCCCAATTAGCATAGCCCAGAAAGCCCAAGAACTCTGAAATTCAGAGAATAGACGGTTGGTCTACGTTCCAGCCATAGACAACACTTTTGTTATTGTTAATTAAAGCTCTAGAGATTTGACAGAAATTTTTGAGAATATCATTGAATGCCCTTGCTATATTCATGGATGCCCCTCCTAGAAGAAGAGAATCATCAGCGAAAAGAGCGTGATTGATAGGATCCACCCCCCTAGCAATCCCGATGCTCGGAATGAAACCAACTTCTTTTTCCACCATGAGTTTTCTGTTGAGAGATTTAGCCATCAAAATATATAAGAAATGAGACATCGAACAACCTTGGCGTAAACCCCGGGAAGCTTTGTAAAATTATGAAGGTCTGCCATTGATTAGTGGAGCAATCCATGGCCCGTCAGTGCATGCTTTGATCAGATTTACAAAATCAGTGCAAAACCCAAAAGAGAGCAGGACATCATAGAGAAAGGGAAGCTTAACTCTGTCAAAAGTGTTCTTCATGTCTAACTTTATTAACATACCTTTCTCATGCCTTTGGAAGCTTGAATGAATAGCTTCTTGAACTTGGATAACATTATCCACTAAATGTCTACCTTTGACGAATCCCCCCTGTAGAGGAGAAATCAATTTCCTAAGCAAAAGCTTAAATCTATTAGCTAAAAGTTTAGCTAGGATCTTATACGAGGCATTACACAACGAAATAGGCTGGAAATGATCAAAGGTAGAAGGGTTAGCTTCCTTGGGGATGAGGGCGAGGAAGGTAGAGTTGGTGCACCCTCCTACTTTTGCTTTGTTTTGGAAATAAGAAACCATTTGAATCAAATTAGTTTTAATGATAGGCCAGCCGACTTTATAAAAATGGAAAGAGAAGCCATCCGGCCCAGGTGCCTTATCTAATTCCATGGCCCAGATAACTTCAATTATTTCCTGTTCAGAAAAGGGGTGCATTAGGGCTAAATTATCCTCCTCATTAACAAGGGAAGGGATATTATTCAAATATTCCGAGGTAACTTCTTCATTAACAAGACCATCATCTTGAAAAAGGAGCTGAAACTGTGTTATGGAAGAATGTTTTAAAAGATCATGGCCTTTAATTGAATCCCCATCTCCAGTGGATATTTCCGAGATATGATTCTTGGAGAGACGGACTCTGCATTGACGGTGAAAAAATGCAGTGTTCTTATCTCCTGAATTCAGCCAAAGGCAGTGAGATTTTAACCTGAGATTTTCCTCTTCAAGTCTAAAAGACTGAGAGGCAATGAGTTGAGCCGATTTCTCCAAAGCAAGATGAGAAGTGGAGATAAATTTATCTTCCAATTCAAATTGAATTGAAGCTAGATCAGAGACTCTGTCAATTCTGATAGATGTAGGAGTGGGAAGAGGAATTTTTGCCCAGAGCTTCAACACAAGTTTTGTATTCTTCAATTTCTTCTCCCAAACAAAACTGGGGGATCCAGTAATAAATTTAGACCAAGCCTGAGTGACAACGTCCAAAAAACCAGCTCTCTCGATCCAGAGAGGACTGAATCTGAATGGGATGGGCTCGAGATCCACTTCTTTTACAATCTATAATAAAATGGGATGATGGTCTGAAGAAAACTTATGTAAATTTTTTGTTGAAATAATCAAATTCACATCAAACAAGGGACTATGGACAAGAAAACGGTCGAGCTTGGTTGAAATGCAAGAAGAGCCAACTCTATTATTAGACCAAGTATATCGGCCCTGCTTAGGTTTTAAATCAATCAATTTCCAGTCATGAATCAGATTTTCAACAATGTCTTGCATGAAGTCTTTCCCACGAAGACCACCTTTCTTTTCATTCGGAGCTAAAACTATATTTAAGTCGCCTGCTAAAATGATGTTGGCTGGAGAACAGGACTCCAGAAAGTCAGATAGCGTCCTCTAATAGTCTTGCTTTTCAGAATAGTTCGTTGGAACATACAAATTAAAAAGAGCGGTAGAGATCTTACTGTCAATGTGGAGTAGCTTTGTGAAAATCCAATGCTGAGTAACATATAAATTTGCTAATATAAAATTCTTATCATTCCATAATGTTGCTAAACCTCCACAGGTGCCTCTGGCACTGACTGCTTTTCCCATAGAAAAATTCCAATTATTTTTGCTTAAAAGAAGAAGAGCATCCTCTCCAATCTTGGTCTCCTAGAGCAGAAGTATTTCGGCTAGGGCCATTTTCAAGAGATCTTTGACTGCTTGCACTTTGTTTATGTTCCCCAATCCTCTACAGTTCCAAGAGACGTATTGCATTACTTACTCAAGTTTGAGGGAGTGATTACTCCCTTTGGAGGCCTGGTTCTCCTATTTCGTCCATAAGACATTTCAATGATGGACTGGCTTCCTTGAGTCTTAACCCTCTCAGCCTCTTCTTCCCGAATTTCTTTCTTAGACTTTCTACCAGATTTTTTGGAGAACTCATCATTGTATTCTTCATCAGAAGAACCAGAACTCTCAATTGGTTTTTTCTGGGCTATTTCAGCATAGGAAGGAGAAGAACTAGGCCCGACTGGAACAGGGGAAACTTCTCCAACTCCTTTAGGAGACAAGAAATCCGGACCAACTTGTTCCATCGCTACTGAGACTTCATTTTCCACCTCGAAACCTTCAAGGTGCTGAATTTCTCCTTCTTCTAGTTTGTCCTCGGAAGAGATGAGGACAACAAACTGATTTGAAGGGTCAATGGAATTGATCATAGCGTGAGGAATATTAATCCCAACAAAAGAGACTCCTGTCACAATTTTTTCTTTTCCTTTCTTGTGAGGTCCCTGAGAGTTTCCTGCTTTTTGAATTTTAGTCCACTGTGCATCTTTCACATGTTCTATCTCATCTTCAAATTTTTTCTTGTAGTTGCGGGAAAAATGACCGTACCCATGACAGAATCTACACTTAAATGGGATTTTCTCATAGTCCAGCTCCTAGACATGAGACCAATCAGCAATTGTTAAGTTGATTGCATCAGGCAGACCAGTCTCAAGATCAACCTCGACGCAAATCCGAGCACAAGAGAATTGATCTTTCCGATCAGCCTTGCCAATATACTTACCAAGCTTGTTCCCGATGGCTTGGAGAGATACTGAGCTCCAGCAATGTAAGGGGAGGTGAGGGAGTCTAACCCAAACCGGGATAGTAGACAGGACATCTTAAGAAGGATCAAAATTAGGGGACCACTTGTTTAAGTAGAGCCCCTGAGGACCCATAAAATACGGACCATTGCAGAAGATAAGGTCACGATCGAGGGTGGAGTCAAAGACAAAGACATAGAAACCGCGACCAACAAAATGATTCTGAATGCCTTCAGAAACTAAAGGTAGCCAATTCCTCTGTACCCAACCATCGATGGCCTTTGGAGAAGGCCAAAGCCCGGTGAATTGTCCGATTAACTCCCGTTTAGCTAGATTTAATGCAGACCGACAAGTCTGAGCAGCAGGTAATTCTACAGATGGTATATCCACTTTCTTGATAAACTTCTGGACAGGGCCCCCTGTCCTCTTTCCACTTGAAGCAATCAATTTCTTAAATGCCTCTAGGTCTGGAGGAAGGGGGAGAGGAGGATCCATCAACCCAGAACAACAACTCAGAGAAAAACCCCACAAAGGAACCTGAAAAGACACCAGAGGAGTAGCAGGATGCAGAGAACACCAAAAAGCAGACCAAATCTTGAACCCTCCGGCAAGATTAACTCTAGCACACCGAAAATCCAAGCAACCAACCAAGCACAACGGTCTAGAGGATCCAGACGCAACAGGGAAATCCAAGACAGGGCACAATTAGAACCATAACTGAATCTTGAGAGAACATGATCATGGGGACCCTGCAAATAAGAACCCACCAACAGCCCAGCGAGCAGGAAGAAGCTACTAAGTCTCCTACAGAGGAAGCCAGAAAAGGCAACCAACGAGTAGAAGAAACCAGCACTTCCACAATTCAAAACGAGGAGAACCAGTCCAAAAAGCAAGAGACCACTACTCTGAGCTTCCAGCAAAGGAACGCTGAGCAGAGGGAGCTCCACTCCAGCGAGCACGAGGGTGCAAATTCACAAAGGGCGAAGAAGAAGAAAAATCTTGTTGGAGCAAAAAAAACCGTCGATTCAATGTACTTTATAAACAAAATATATATATATATATATATAATTTAATTACAGCATAATTTAGCCTTTTATTATTAAAAAATGTGATTACATCATAATTTAGCCTTTTAATATATATAACATTCATAAATCATTTTCACATTGATAATATTATTCACAACATACATATGTTTTGTTAACACTTGAAACCAGGAAAATTCTATTGTAACTAGACGGAGTACATTTAACACTTAGTATAGTTTCTTTACTAAGTGTAGTTTCTTTACACTTCAAGTTAGTATTTATTTATTAATTTTAGGGGATTTTTATACAAATTTAAATATTTGGGAGACAATAACTCCTTCAACATTGTTAATATACTCATGGTTTAAAAACAAATATTTAAAATATGTGTGAAATTAATATGAATAAAGATTATAATACAAATTTACACTTAGTTTTTAGTGTTAATAATGTATTTTGTTCGTAATAGTTGGAAATCTTGAAAAATTTGCATAATACAAGTGTTTTTTTGGTGTTGAATTTATTTATGAATTGGAAAACATAATTTCAACTCTTCAAAATTTATATTTCAGCTAAAATATTTTTAATGTATTCAAACAAAAACACTACAAAAAGTCCAAAACTAAGATTAGATAGACTCCTTCAATGTAAAATAATATGATGTAATAAATTTAATAATTTATTTATTTATTTACTTTATACTACTTATGCTAAGTTGATTATTATCAAGTATAATAATTTAAATTGAAAAAAAATATGAAATTTATTTTTAGAATGTACTGAATAAAAACTTTTATTTAAAAAAATTATATCAATGGAATTGTTTTTTATTTAGTTTTAAGTATGAATTTATTTTATATAAAGAAAAAAGATAAAAATGGTAGATATAGTTTAGTTAACTTAAATGAAATTAAAAACATGTTATTATAAAATAAAATGAATGTATTGTTTATTGAATATAGTTTGGGTGTTTGAGAAGAATGATTGTTACCTTCTCCAAGTTTAATTTTGTGAAAGTAACATGTTTCCTTAAATGAATCTACCACATGTAATATATAAATATATATATTTATTTAACATCAAAAATTCTTAAAAATTATAATGAATTTAAAAATATATATATAATTTAATTACAACATAATTTTGCCTTTTATTATAAAAAATGTGATTACATCGTAATAATAAATTCTATAATATAAATAAAAAAACAAGATTGATAATTTAAAAACAAATATATTATTAATTGTTTTTAGAACTTAATTATATTTACCTAGATAGGCGTTTTTATTTGAGATTTGGGGTGGACTATGGCCTATGGCCTATGTTTTTTCATCTACATAAAAATATGAGACAAGTGTACTCTCGAGATGGAACTCGTTCAAAATTCGAAATAAACAATTATTAAAAAAAGAATATAAAAAATAATTAGGGCATAGATAACTCATAGGTGATGAATGGATAACCAACAATTTATGACAAATAACTAGAAGAATGTGAGATTATATGTGTGTGTGTGAGAATGTCGGTGATAACATGTAGCTAGGTTTGGATAACTGAAAGTTGAACCCGTTTAACTAGAAAAAATTGATGAATAATAAAAAAATCTAAATTGTCTTTCATTTTAGGGCTATATCTCAACCATTTGATCTCTATCTAGATGATCCACCAAAAACTATGTGGATGTACTAATTATAATTACAATTGACTTCTAATTATTAATTATGTTATATTTTTTCAGATAATATAAATCATAATTATTGCAACCTTTTCATTAAAAAAAAAGTTTTATTATTCATATGTTTTTTAATTGATACTTTGTTATGATTAATAAGGTGGTTGTATTTTTTCAAATAGTATAAAGTGTATTTATTGCGACCTTTTTCATTACTAAAAAGGTTTTATTATTCATATGTTTTTAAGTTATTATATTTCTTATTATTTATCATATTTTTTAATTATTTATATATTTGAATTTAGGGAACATGTTTGAAGATTGCTTGATCTCTTATTGAGATTATGTCTGTCTTGTTCTTCACTCCTTAATTACCCATTTTGTTTGCTTGATTGTTGTTCTGTCTTAGAATGTGATAATAAGTGGCCTGGAGGTTGGAACTCTTCTTAATGATTCTTTTAAGTAATCGACTGCAGTTGGTTGTCCCACCAGTGCGTCCATTCTTCATTTTCTGAATTATTTGTTAGAAGTCTCCGAAAACAATGATCTTGTTGATGTTTTCTTTTTTAACCATTTCGATCCCTAGTAAGAGGAAAATCCATTCTGCTTTGTTATTGGACTTTATTCCTATCCCACAGGCAAAAGAGACCACTGGGTGTCCTCCAGGATCGAAGATAATTCCATCCGCTCCAGCCTTCCTTGGGTTGCCTTTCGATGCTCCATCGAAGAAGAGAGTACGGTAGTGAATATTATCTTTCCATTGATGCAAATATTTCTTGTCCTTCCGTATTTCCCAGTCTGAAGGAAGGAGTTTGGTTTGATGGGAGCTCTGCAAGCATAATATTTTGTAGAATGTTACTTCCGAAGGGCTGACCTTTTCAGTTTCTTTGAAGATGATTTTTGCTGTTCAATTTTTTGGAGATTGTATTCTGAACTTTGATGGCAATGCGCCTGGGATCAGACTTTTTCCCATCGAAAATTGCTTTGTTTCTTGAAATCCAGATTTGCCAGCAGATGTTTTGAGGTATGGTGTTCCATATACGCAGCATAGTGGGTTTACCTACGATCCTAGCAGGGTAAAATGTCTTCCAGTTGAAAACAATGTCTGGGATATTGCTTGGGAGCCTACGTTTGACGGCCAAAGGTCCGAGGGAGCATTCCCAAACTTGGATTGCCACTTGGCAAGTTAGGAAAATTTGCAAAGCAGCTTCGCTGTGGGTGGCGCAAAGAGGACATCTTGAGGGTGCTTCATATCCTCTTTTTCTAAAATTATCAGCAATGAGCAATTTATTTTGAGCTAACAACCAAAAGAATATATTAACTTTGGGTATACAGTTTGGGTTCCATACCTTATTCCAGCTGTTTGTGTTTTGGTTACCATCATTGCTTTTTATAATTTTGAACCCTTCTTTTACTGTGCAATGCCCGTTAATTCCCTAACCTTTGATATCTCGATCCTGGATATTTGAGGGAGATCCACCATGCAGAAGGGAGGTGAAGGTTTTGTGTTCTTCATCAAGGTGCTTTGGGGGCTGCAATAATTTCCATTCCTTCCAATTCCCACTGTTGTCCCAAGATGATATATCATAGATCTTTTTATATCCCATTTCTTGCATCCAGAGTTTAAGATTGGGAAAATTGCCTTCATGGGGGTGAGCCTGAGAACCTTATCATTCCATATGTTAATTTTTTAACCATTGCCCATGATCCAGTAACTATTGTCTTTGATTAGACCATCATAATTTTTGCACAAGTTCCATATGGATGTGCCTTTTCCTTTCCATTCGATTTCTAGACTTCTTGCTCTTGGAGTTTTGACGTACTTTTTTCTGAGGACCTCCTTCCACCACTCCTTCCTTCCTGATATGAAACGCCAAACCAGCGTTGCACCCATAGCCTGATTCATCAATGGTGGGTCTCTAATTCCAATCCCACCTCTGTTTTTTTCCTCTAGAACCTTGCTCCGGTTTACCAAGTTGAACTTTTTGCCTAGGGTTTTCCCTCGTTGCCACAGAAACTTTCTGAGTTCTTTGCTAATGTCATTTTGGATTGATTTGGGTGCTAGGAAAACAACAAACGAGAAAATAGGATAAGAGCAAAGGATGGATTTTATTAAAGTTATCTTACATGCTAAATTGAGCCAGCGAACTCCCCAAGCTTGCAGTTTGTTTTTGATCTTTTGAGTGATGGGCTTCCATGACTAAGAGTTGTTGGAGCACTTAGAGATGGTGATACCCAAGTACAAGAAAGAAGTCCAGTCTATATTTACCTTGATTCCCAATATCCATGCAATTTCGTTAAGGACTGCTGGTGAGCAATTCCATCCATAGAACCAAGATTTATGAGAGTTGAGTTTGCTTCCAGAAAATTTGAGGAACAAGTCCAAAGATGATTTGAACCTTCTTACAATTTGAGTGGATGCAATTCCAAGTAGAATGGTATCGTCAGCGAATTGGGCGTAGTTAATGGTTCGCAGTCCTCTCACAAATGAGATTCCAGGAAATATTTCTTTGTTTTTTAAGCTATTAAGCCTTCTGATGAGGGCATCTACGATTAGGATGTAAAGGAAGGGAGACATTGGACATCCTTGTTGAATCCCTCTTTTAGCTTGGAAGAAAGCAATGGGCATCCCATTGACTAGAGGAGCCATCCAAGGGCTGTCTATGCAGGATCTAACCGATCTAATGAAAGAGGGAGGGAATCCATATCTGTCTAAAACTTTATAGAGGAAGGAGCGCCTAACTCTGTTGAAAGCATTGGAAAGATCTAGCTTAATAGCCATTCCTACTTCTTTTTGGGCTTGGATGGAGTGTATTGCTTCTTGCATCAGGAGAACGTTATCATAGATCTTCCTGCCAGCTATAAAACCTCCTTGATTATCTGATATGATGAGGGGGATTACCCTTTTTAGCATGTTGGAGATAATCTTGGCGAGGATTTTGTAAGAGGAATCACATAAGGAGATCGACCTGTACCTTTTTATAAAAGAAGGGTTTCTCTCTTTCGGAATGAGGGAAAGGAAGGTGGAGTTGGTGGCTCCCCCTATTTTATCTCTAGACAGGGTCCAAGTAATCATTCTCAGAAGGTATTTTTTAATGATATTCCTACAGCTCCTGTAGAAACTGATAGTGAAACCATCAGGCCCGGGGGCCTTGTCTAGGTGAAGTGACCAAACAACCTTGTTGATTTCTTCTAGAGTAACCTTTTGCATTAGAAAGCCAACGTCTTGCTGCAGAAGATTAAGAATCTCATCACTAAGATTCTTCAGATCTTCATCCTGAACATCTTCTTCTTTAGTGTAAATATATTTGAAGTTTTTTTTGATCTCAGCTTTTATTTCTTCAGAATCAGAAATCTGGACTCCTTCTTTAGAATTGATCTCTTTTATGGCGTTCTTCCTGTTGCGCTCTTTGCACTAGTTGTGGAAAGATTTTGTGTTTTAATCGCCCTCTTTTAGCCATAGACATATTGATTTAAGGCGAGCTTCTTCTTCCTCTTTACGAAGTATAGTTTGTAGATTCCTTTTAACTTCTTTTTCCTGCCATAGCAGGGCTCTAGTAACCTCGAAAGTTTCCATTTGGTTTTGGATGTCCTCAAGATTGCTAAGGAGAGAAACCTTTTCTTTTTTGTTTATGAGGGAAAGGTTTTTTATCCAGATCTTGAGCCCTTTCTTAGTATTAGAAATATTTTGTTCCCAAATGTAGCAAGGGGATCCTTGGATAAAAATGTTCCAGGAGCTTTTGACTGTTTCAAAGAACTCAGGATCCTTTACCCAGGTGGAGGAGAACCTAAAGGGGAGGGGTCCAAGGTTTCCAACAGGGGAAAAATCAAGAGATATAGGCCTATGATCCGAGATGGAGGATGGAAGAATAATCGAAGAAGGATGAATTGATTCTAGGAAGGAGGAGCTTACCAGGAATTGGTCCAGTTTAGCAGCAATGTGGCTCGACCCAAACCTCTTATTGCTCCAGGTATATTTACCTTTTTTAGGCTTGACATCTATGAATTTCCAGGCATTCATGAGATCTTCCAGCCTCTCCCCAAAGGGATCTCGAACTATAGATCCTCCTCTTTTCTCTTCTGATGAGATTGTGGTGTTGAAGTCCCCAGTAATAATGCAAGAATGCTACATCTTCCTGTGCTTTTGGTAATCCAACTGGTCCCAAAATTCTTCCTTTTGACCGTGAAGGGTTGGGCCATACATGTTCCCAATCCAAATAATCTCTTCAGTATTGAGATCTTCAAGTTCAACAAATAGCCAGTGGCAGTTTTTGGATATAGAGATGATCTTAAATGAGGCTGCATCCCACCATGTAACTATGCCTCCTGAAGCCCCCTCGGAACTAACAGTAGCTCTGTGAGCATTTTTCCAGATTTTTTTCATTGCTTCTAGATAGTATTCAAATTGCATTTTTGTCTCCTGGATAGTGAGGATATTCATTGCTTCACTTTGTTTTATTCTTTTTACTTCCTCCAGTTTCTATTTCCCCCCTAATCCTCTGCAGTTCCAGGAGACAAGCTTCATTATTTCTTAGAAGAGTGTGGTAGAACTCTATCTTTTCTATTTTCATGCACTTTAGGTGGTTTATTTTCCTCGTGGAGTGGCCTTACAAGATAATCCAGGATTGACTATTTACCTACTGCCTTTTGTCTGTTTGCTTCTATTTCCCTTATGATTTTATTGGGTTTTCTCCCTTTTTAGCTGGTTTGTTCCAGTTCTTCTCCCTTGCTTTCTGAATTTTCTTCTGTCTATGCCTTTGCCTTGGATCTGGTTACTGAGCCTCCAGATTTCTGGGAAGATTAAGGTGGAACCTCTATAAACACTTGCTGGGGTAGGGTGGGGATGTAGTTGTCTTCTTGACCTATTTCCATGAGCACTGGCTTGTCTTTTTTAGCTTCCCATGTGTTTTTCTCGCTTTCTTTTTCTACTATTACTGCTCCTTCGTCTTCTGATTTTTCAAGGACTTGGAATCTGTTCTCATTTGATTTTTTATTTGCTGGTAATGTTTGGATTGATCCTGCTTTGCTACCTTTTCTCTTATACATTTCGTTCCATTCATCTTTAGGTATTTCCCCTTCCTATGTCTGAGATTTTTTAGGGCAGAATCTTGCGAAGTGCCCATATTCATTGTAGGTCTTGCATTTGAAGGGTATATGTTCGTAATCAACTGCTTGCAAATGATTCGAGCTATCCACCGACAGGTTTATTGCTTCAGGAAACCCTTTCTCAAGATCCACCTCTACGCATATTTTGGCACAAGAGAACATAGGGGGTTTGGGCTCTGAATTATCAATATATTTCCCAAGGGTGTTCCCTATAGCTTTCAGATCGTCGTCACTCCAGTAGTGAAGAGGAAGGTGAGGAAGTTTCACCCAGACCAGAACCGAGGAGGGTATATATTTTTCTGGATCGAAGGATAGATCCCATTTGTTGAGATGAATGCCTCTTGGACCCATGAAATAAGGTCCATTCCTGAAGATGAGGTCTCTGTCCTCTTTTTTCTCAAATAGAAAAACGAAAAAACCCCGACCGTAGAAAATTTGCTACACTTCTCAATGTATCAGAGATCTCCAGTTTTTGTTCAGCCAAGTTTCAATGGATTAAGGGGAAGGCCAAAGGCCTATGAAATTACCAACTAATCCTCTTTCATGTAGGGCCACTGCCTTAGTCTTGGAAGCTAAAGACATGAGCTTGACTTCTGAGGCTTCTACTCTCTTCACAAAACGAGCATCATTTGGAGAGGGTTTACAGAGGGGTTGAGAGGAAAGCACCCACTAAAAACCAACGTCCAACCAAGCTCGACGCTCTCCAGGATCGGGATCAGGAGGATCCATGAAATGACCAAACAGAACCCTAGTCACGACAGCTAGTCACACGGCTCATGCTCGTCTAGCAAAAAAAAAAACTCGCTTCTCGATTGTTGGAAGTCCTAAATACAATTAAATAATCTTCTACCATAGTAGTTTTGAAGCCAAAATCTATATAGCATCTTCATGTTCTACATGTCTGGCAGTAGATCCTCCATCACTTCATGCTCTTGCATATATCAAGATATATATATTTCATGTCTAGCTTGAATAAGAACCACTATGATATTAACATAAAGGTTATTGTAGGCAAGAAACTTCCAAATTTCACTCAACATATCATTATAGTGCTCTGTGAATACTCTTACCACACAAGAATTCAAAACTTCATGTTGTTGAATAAATAATATTAAAACTGCATATTCACTCAAGCTACTTCTTTTGGTTGGTGGAACAATAATTCATTAAATAATGATACAGGATGGAGTGCTCCAAATTTATTCCTAAAGAATGGAAAGAGACATCATCATTCATTCCCAACCACAACACCTATAAAGCATCTACTATTTTATTGTTAATAAATATACTTACACTTTAGTCAAACTAGACATATGTCACAATTGTATCTAGAGCAAATGCCCATACAATCCTAGGCATCCAACTTGAGAAGAAATATCTTATAGAACTTCCTCGTATGAATCATAGATTTCAGCACTAGGACATTCATTGGTGACTACAACATCTATAAAAAGGTTGGAGAATCATTCATCAATCCTGTCACAAGTCTAAACATATTCCTTTTCATACCAATAAGTAGGTTGTTATTTTTCATTAAATTCGGTAGACAAACACCCTTTGAGATCCCGTTCTTGAACTAGACAATAATTTTATAAGGGTTAATGACTAATCGATAAACATACACTTTCCATGAGAGAAACATGGATATAATATTATATACATCCAATAGTCATTAAGGAAATTAAAATAATTATGCACCTGTTTGCAATAGAAGGTTCAACATTAGAATGGAATATTTCCTTATCTCCATTTAAGTTATCCAATTTAACAATTATAATTTCCAAAGATTTTGTCCAATGTATTTTTCCTTTTTCCTTTAATAGAACTATCCCTGTGTCTCAGACTACCTTCTAATTGAATTTTAGATTCATTATCCAAAGTTCTCACACTCACCTATTCTGCAGGGATTTCAATTCCTACATCATTTAAACACAATTTTGCATTTTACAATTTTCAGCGATTCTTGTTTCCCCAAAATTTTGTCCATTGATAATATATATGATTTAAAGTCTCCATTAATTATATTATTACAATTAATCTAGATATAAAATAAATATGTTGAGCCTCTATTATTATTGCTTCATGTCATAAATTAATCATAATGCATAATCACACATTATGACAATACAAATGGCTATCACATGAGACTCTTTAATCAAAATTAAAACATCTATACCTTTTATAGCAATGTTGCTACCATTTGCAGGTTTAAGAATATCAAGACACTATGTTCCTAAAATGGAGGTGCAGCCTTTTGCAAATTAAAATTTTGAATAAGAACATTGTTTTTGCACTTTCCACTAGGAACATGGAAAATTAGAAAAACTTTGCTCTTTCAAATTAAAACAAATTAAAAGTCATGAGATAGAAAAGGCTGGATTTATGAGAGCAATGTAGATAAAATAAAATTGGATAGCATATTGTCCAGTTCCATATCTAAGCACAGATTCCACTTGGACAACAGACATCCTAGCTCTATGATCCTACGGATCTAAACTCACTATGTACAAAGTACTGCTCAACAACTCTGATCAAGCTGCCAGTATTCCATTTGAAAATTCTTTCCCCCAACCTTGGATGTTAGGAGAGACTACACTCTTCGATTTAGGGATCCTCCCAGGATTGAATAGTTGGGGACCACAACTCCCAATATTCTTCTATACACATAAGCATACAAAATCATAAAAAACAATTTGACATTCTCTGATACACAAAAACAAACAAAAGCATAAAAATAATCAACCTAAACTTGAATACTTCCACATATTTCATTTTCTTATCAGTGAGCACTGTTTTAATTTTGGATGATGGATAATTGTGCATTGAATTTTGTTTATTATTATTCTTTTAGGAGAACATGTCTTGAACGTCTATTATTCCTTCAAAATTTGTAACTATAAACTGTTATTTAGGCTTTGAGTTGCAGATAATTGCACATAACCTTGAAATAGGTGGGGTGATTTATTCTTTTGGTGTGAATACTTCAATTTCCATTTAATAAGGCACTAGTTTTGCAGTTTATATCAGAAGTATGCATAGGTATGAAGGTTTTTATCTGGTTTTTCAAATAACTCCACACTTCTTACAGTCTAGAAATGTATAAATGCAATCTTTTGAATGCATAGTTTTGGTATCATTTTTCAAATAAATCCACACTTCTTATAGTATAGAAATGTATAAATGCAATTCTTTAAATGTGCCATGGTCGTTAGGAATCTCATCAAGTTGTTTTTACCATTTGCATGGGGCATGGGTAAGATGGGGTAATTTGAACTTGTGACCTCTATTTACAACATGTTCTTCATATCAAACGAATTGTCAATTGAGCTACATCCTTACAAACAATAACATTCTAACTTATATTCTATGTTTTCTCAAGATTTTTTGATACATATATTCATAATTAACTCAAAATAATTGTTCACCATAATTTAACCATAGTAAAGAAATGCTTGCAAGATATCTTCATTTTTTATTAAATTTAATATTTTAAATATAAAATCACATAAGAATTGTACCTTAGTGATACTTAAACCTACTTATTTTGAATAACATTTATGTTTTTTTGGTGCAAATTGAATATAACATTTAAAATTAAAAATACTTATTTTGATTAGCATTTATGTTTTTATTATTATTATTTTAAGACAAATTCTATAGTTCTATAATTATAATTCTATTGCTTTAGTTCCATTACGGTAAGACAAATTCTATGCACAAACCCTTCTACATATGCGTTACTTTTGCATGATGATGATTTTATCATAATAAACATGACTTGAGATCTTGTGCAAAACCTTTTTATTATGTCCCCGACAGGGAATATATATGAATCAGTTAGGTGGATTAATTTGAGAGGCATATTTAAATTTTTTATTTTTCAAATGTTTTTACTGTATTTTGATTAATTTTTTTTGAATTATTTAAATACTGATTTAACTTGGCTTCTATTGGTCTTTTGCAGGTGACGTATGCTTGGGACTTTGTGCCCCAAGACCCGGCGGCGAGATGACCTAAGCATTCCCATTGACATGTATTGGAAAATGATTTTCATTTATTTGAGCATAGAGCCCGATAGTTCGCAAATAAACTATCTGCAAATATCTGGGATTTATATAATCATTTTGTGGTTTTCAACATGCCTTGAATCTCTCAATCCCTCCACTAATTGATGCTTGCCTTGATTCACAAAGAGGCTCGACACTTGGTAGCCAAACACAATGTTAAAGTCATCTCCAGAAGGAAATTATCATAAGTGTTGGAGTACCCACCCATCATCGGAATTTTTCGCTACTAGTTTTTCATTTCAGTCTATTTGTTGTTGTTTAGACATTCCAATCGGTTGGTTCAAACGAAAGAGCTTTGTTTGCTTTAGGAGTAGCCGTTTTAGTTTTTCACTGAGCGAAAATATTTGATTTTGAATCTTCAAATTATGGTGGAACATGACAGTTGTAAATTGGAACTGGAGATACATTTGCATGGCCACCAAGTGTCTCATGAAAGTGGTGGAATGAGACATTTCAGTCTATTTGTTGTTGTTTAGACATTCCAATCATTTGGTTCAGACGCGGGAGATTTGTTTGCTTCAGGAGTAGTAGTTTGGAAAGATTCTTTGTTATCGTGCGTCACTCTGCTCGCTGGTTCAAAACCCAATAGTTAGTAGAAGTAAACCATGACAAAAATTGTGTTTAGTGAGATTTCTTTGTCGTAGTAAATTCTGTGTGTCCCTAAAGCATAGCTTCTGGCTGGTTTGAAACTCTGTTTTTTAAAGGAATCAAGTGAAAAAGAAAGCGACCAATGGCTGCTCCCAGTTCAATGGTGGTTGGTGGCGCACAAGTCTTTCTGTAAACTGCTTCTTTTGCCAGAAAGTTTAATTTGGACAAGTGGCCCGGCTTTGGCAACGCTGGACAACCAATATTTCTCTTGGCGAACCATTATAGGGTTCGGTTCCAGAACAAGGAGCTATTCCATTATGATGTCCGTACCTCTTCCTTCGTCCGTGTTTTTTAATGTTAAAATTTATGTAGATGCCTTGAATGATCTTTTCGGCTTTAATCCACGCAGGTTACCATTGAGCCAAGGCCTCCGAAGGGTTTCAACAATATATGAAGCATTCAAGAAGAACCCCGAGGCTATGAACAATGCTGTCCTGGCTTATGACGGTCATAAAAGCCTCTATATGGCCAAGCCTCTCAGTGACAAGCAAGTGGAAATGGACGTCCTCCTCGGTGAAGGAGAAGACGGAGGAACCCTTTCCACAAGCTTACTTATAAGCTCTCTTCTTTTTGCTATCCTATTCATTTTTTTCACGGTTATTTTGAAATTTATGTACTTTGATTGATATTTGCTTAAATTTATGTTGATTTTCAATTGGTATGGCACTCTGTCAGATCTACCCTCAGCCAAGATTTTTGTTGTTTGTATTGAAATTGTTCTAAATAGCCATGCCGTTTTTGATACTTGCTTATTCCAAATAGCCGTTATTGTTATTGTGTAAATTTTTTTTAAAGTATTTTTGATTTTCTGATCTTTAATGCAACATTTAATGAAACATGTTGCTGCAAGCTTCTTATCTTGGACTTCGCTGAATTTTACTTTGAATTTAACCATGTACATTGCTGAAATTCACCTTATACCATAGTTTAACATCATAAGATCAAGCTTCGTTTTATGGATTCCCTGAGCTGAACCATTATGTTTTGGCAAGCGGGTTAGAACCTATCACTTGCTATTTAGGCAGGCTGCAACAATCAACTTGAAGCAACTAGCACAATACGTAGTTGGGAGCCTGTATCACTTCCGCAAGAAGCATTGCAAGTTATGGATGTGGTGCTTCGTCAAGCAGCTCTGAGATTGTAAGCCTAAAATATACTATTTATATGATCACATTGTGGCAATATTTTCTTCATCTGTCATAAATTATGTTCTCTTTGCTGTTGATATGTTTGCATCGACAGTTTTGTTGAAAAGGGGAGATCGTTCTTTGGGAAACATTTCGGTGTTGAGAAGGGGAGGCTTGGTGGCCTATCGGGGATTTTATCAATCTATTCATCCCGCACAGCAAAATCTTCTGACTTTAAATATAGGCGCTGTGTCGTTCTGATAAACCAGTTTCATAAAAACTTTTTAATCACCTTTGAATTTTGATATACATTTATGAGAGAGATCATCTTTGAATTTTGATATACAGTGCTAGTGTTGTTTGTAGTTTGTTACATTCAATATACTTTTCCAGGTCAGGGTTCACCTTCTAGCTTAAAAACAAGACATTACCATGTAATTTTAGAAAGCGATATAGCTAGATTAAGTGTGGTTGAGAAAGAGAGAACACTCTGTCTATTTTTGTCCTGATCTGTCGGATTTCAGGTGCCACTGCAGAACGCATGAATAATTTGTATTTTCAAGAGTGTGGGGATACAGGACTGCAACGCACAGGCTTAGATTTGGAAACTGAAGGCTTTAACGAATATGCTGATGGGCTTAATGCCAGGAGTATACTATTGGAAGCAGGACTATAATATTGGAACTAGGAGGAGATGAAACTATCACAGATGCTAAGGGAGACTCACTCAATAGTGGAAAATGACTATCCTTCCACTTATTTCCATTTTGGAAACTGAAGGCTTTAACGAATATGTTGATGGGATTAATGCCAGGAGTATAATATTGGAAGATGAAACTATTGCAGGTGCTAAGGGAGACTCAATAGTGGAAAACACTTATCCTTCCACATATTTCCATTGCATATGTTCTAATCTTAAGTGCCTGCTAAGGTACATGGCGCATATTTGAATTGTTTGTTGTAGGCCTGGAAATTCAAATTTCTTATGCCTATCAATAAAAATTTAATGACGGTTTCAAGTTCTTAGTGTCTATCATTTCATGGTTTAACCAATTTTGCTGCGTGTCAATTTATTTTTAAAATTATATATAAATGTGAAATATAAGATATTTTTTAATATTATATATAAATATGAGTAAAATATTTATATAGAAATTTACTAATCCAAAATAGAAACACAATATATAAATAAATACAATACAAATACACAAAAATAAATAAGTCTGGCATTTATGTGTTCCTCAGATAAGAGCTGACTCAACACAATGGCTAATGACTAATGATTGTTAGCTAAGTTTTAGTAGTTCATATAAGTATTAAAAATTTTGACGGGATATCTAAATTTATAAATGTCAAATAGAGGTTTCAAAAAAAATTTACCTGTCAATCTTGACGAGTTCATAAAAAACTTACTTATCAAATATGTGTAAAAATGAAAAAAACATTCTGTGGAACGTCAAATTCCAGGCTTGGTCGGTTGTATCGCTACAATGCATCAAACCATGAGCCATTCTTTAAAATGGGTAGGACATTGAGCATTGCATCCGTAAGCAGTCTTATTCTCACTCACCAACAATGACAAGTGTGTTACATTTCCAAGGAATATTCTAAAATATGATTTATTATGTTCAAGATAGGGAATATATATGAATCGGTTAGGTGGATTAATTCGAGAGGCATATTTAAATTTTTTATTTTTCAAATGTTTTTACTGTGTTTTGAATAATTTTTATTTTTTTAATTATTTAAATACTGATTTAACTTGGCTTCTATTGGTCTTTTGCAGGTGACGTATGCTTGGGACTTTGTGCCCTAAGACTCGGCGGCGAGATGACCTAAGCATTCCCATTTACATGTATTGGAAAATGATTTTCATTTATTTGAGCAGAGAACCCGACATTTCGCAAATAAACAGTCTGCAAATATCTAGGATTTATATAATCAATTTGTGGTTTTCAACACTCCTTGAATCTCTCAATCCCTCCACTAATCTATGCTTGTGTTGATTGACAAAGAGGCTTGACACTTGGTAGCCAAACACAATGTTAAAGTCATCTCTGGAAGGAAATTATCATAAGTGTTGGAGTACCCACCCATCATCGGAATTTTCCGCTACTAGTTTTTCATCTCAGTCTATTTGTTGTTGTTTAGACATTCCAATCGGTTGGTTCAAACGGAAGAGATTTGTTTGCTTGAGGAGTAGCCATTTTAGTTTTTCACGGGGTGAAAATATTTGATTTTAAATATTCAAATTAAGTGTATGGTGGAACTAGACAATTGTAAATTGGAACTGGAGATACGTTTGCATGGCCACCAAGTGTCTCATGAAAGTGGTGGAATGAGACATTTCAGTCTATTTGTTGTTGTTTAGACATTCCAATCATTTGGTTCAGACGCAAGAGATTTGTTTGCTTCAGGAGTAACCATTTTAGTTTTCCATGGGGCGAAAATATTTGATTTTAAATCTTCAAATTAAGTGTATGGTGGAACTAGACAGTTGTAAATTGGAACTGGAGATACATTTGAATGACCACCAAGTGTCTCATGGAAGTGGTGGAATGAGACAACTGGAATGAGATAAATATGCATATCACCATCTAAGAGATTTGGGAAGAGATGTCGCTGAGTCTTCGTGCCCGCCTTATCTTTAGCGTTGGACACAGAACATCATGGATGATTTGTTGCAGCATTCATCTATAAGTAGTCCATCATTCAATCCTTGATATAGTAATATTGGTTCAATTTTTTTGTTATTCATCATTTTGCAAGATTGAACATTTAGTAACTATCATTTTTAAGAATCCATACATAATAACCTTGCGAGGAATTCGAATGGTTCTTAGCGAATATCATGAAGATAACATGTTTGACTGTACCCGAACAAAGAGGTTACAACTTGTTGATACTGAAGGTTCCCTGATTCTAATGAAGAATTTAAGGATTTCAACTCCAAATATCCGGCTGCTCACAATTCCTTCAAATATGTCAATGATTCTATACTCCAAACATACGACTACCACAATTCCTTCAAAGATGTCAATGATTCTATACTTAGGCAGCTCTTCTAACTCAGAGTACCCACTAACACTTCGACCTCCAGAGCTAAGGCTTTGTCCACTGCTCCAAACCCTGCTACTCTTTAGCTTCACACATCCCTCTGCCCACGACTGCTCCAAAGATGTCAATGTTTCCATACTTGGCAGCTCTTCTAACTTAGACAACCCACAAACATCTTGGATTCACAACTGCTCCAAAGATGTCAATGTTTCCATACTTGGCATCTCTTCTAACTCAGACAACCCACGAACTCTTCTAAAAATAGAGTTGCCTTGTATGAGTCTCTCTTACAACTTAGTTAAAAATAGAGAGTCTCTCTTACAACTTAGTGAGAACCTTCTAAAATGTGATCAATATAATACTTTCAATTCACAACTTAGTAAAAAATAGAGTTGTCTTGTACGAGTCTCTCTTACTCTTACAACTTAGTTAAAAATAGAGTTGTCTTCTATGAGTCTCTCCTAGAAGTTCAATATGTCATGTCTTGATACTCAACAACAACTCATTCCTAAAAGGTTTTTATCATTTTCCTACATATAAAGGCTACTTATAGTTGCCTCCTCTCTCCTAGTATATAATGCAATAGGATTCACAAGTTTGATGTGCTCACTCATTATCATTAGCTCAACCTCTATAGTTTCCTCCTCTGTAGTGTATATAATGCAATGCTAATGCAATAGGATTCACAAGTTTTATGTGCTCACTCATTATCATTAGCTCAACCTCTATAGTTGCCTCCTCTCTAGTGTATATAATGCAACAACTCAACCTCTATAGTCGCCTCCTCTCTAGTGTATACTATATATAATGCAACAGGATTCACAAGTTTGAAATGCTCACTCCTTATCATTAGCTCAACCTCCATCTCATGGTTCCTATATTTTTTCATCTCTTCAAATATGTAACCTCAAACTCCATTTAATAGTTGCCTCCTCTTGCCTCCTATATAGTATATATAATGCAATAGGATTCACAAGTTTGATGTGCTCACTCCTTATCATTAGCTCAACCTCCATCTCATGGTTCCTATATTTCTTCATCTCTTCAAATATGTAACCTCAACCTCCATTTCATAGTTTCATCCTCTCTAGTATATATAATGCAATAGGATTCACAATTTCATAGTTTCCTCCTCTCTAGTATATATAATGCAATAGGATTCACAAGTTTGATGTGCTCACTCCTTATCATTAGCTCAACCTCCATCTCATGGTTCTTATATTTCTTCATCTCTTCAAATATGTTTATTGATCCTCTCAATTAATAATTTGCATCAATGTTATTTTAAATATAGAGCATATACTTTGGCCAAAAAAAAACCAAGATAACATTTCACCTACATACTCCATGACTAGTGACTTGCTAGTACATAGTTGTCAGTGTATTCATCAACTTTGTTCTCATTTTCCTCTAATCATTTCACCATCTCGGTTTTTAATTGAACATTCTCATCATCAACCATTCTAAATTATGAGAATACTTTATGGAATGAATCTGGCAGCATAGATGGAATAACGCAAATCTAGGTCAGATCAATGGGCCAAGCAAGCAAGCCAACCTTATTGATGTTCAGAGAAAAAGGTAATTCACAATATTTATTTTATATATTTCTAGATAGTGTACTTCTTATATTTACTTGCTGAATGGTTCTATATTGAGCAAGATAAATATGCCTTGCCGAATGGTTCTATATCGAGAATCCCTATATCCAGCTTGTAATCAGTCACTCGCCGACTGGTTCTGTATCGAGCAGCCCTATATCCATCTGAGATGGATTTTCCCTACTTTCACCCAACACCCAACATTGACCATATTTATTGATGAGTTATTCATTCTATACAACACACTCTCGAGCTAGTTCCTGAGCACTCGACCGAGTTCTTTAGCGCTTGGCTAGGAGTAGTCTTATTTCCCCAAAAATGCATCTCTCTATGTCCGGTATGCCTTAATTGAACCTGAGAATACTACCCACCCGGTTCCATAGGATATGGCCCCTTGACTCTTTGATTTCGTTTATGTCCTTGAGCCTCCCGTAGGATTCCCTCCTCCTTGTCCCATGGAAAATACTGTCGATCTCATCCTTAGAGCATCTTTACTAACCCAACTCTAATTGCTCCAATTGTTAATCCCATTCCATATATGTTTGTTGAAGGCATGGGGGCTTCACTTATTGGCCAATATCCTATCATGTTAGTTCATATTGTGGGTTTTAAAATTATAAAAAATCGAACCAATATATTGCAGGTATTGGGGGGGTGAGGGGTTTAAGGTGGGGGTGGGTAGGGTGGTTTATAAGGATTGAGGTATAAAAAGGGGTGGGGAGGAGGTTTTAAGTATTGGGAGGGGGTTTCAACAAAATGAGTTTGGGTCAATATCTCTTGAAATTAAGGGTATTCTTTAATATCCCACGATCGCACGTGCTATGTGAGAGGTTTACTAAGTGAAGTCCCCGTGGTTGAAGGAGGTTCCCGAACAACCTTATATGCACTACCCAAGTTACCACATGATAAGGAAGTGCTTTGATCTCGTTACGAGACCGGTTCAACATGATAGATAGGTTCTACCAACTAATATATAATGGTACCGATAATGCAACGATGGATGCTTTTGAATGCCAGAAAGGAAAGCGAGGAAAATCCAACCAATTTGTGGTGTTTAAAACCATAATTATAACTATATTGCTTTAAATAATTGTTAAATACTGCGATGCCTCCAGTTAGGAGAATCTTTCTCTCTCATGTTCACCGGTTGTGGCCCTAGTTCATAGATTAGCGCATCATCTTTTATTGTTGTTCTTCCTTCAAAGACCCAATCACTGACTGATTTGTATCTGCAAATTGAATCATACTCTAAATGTGTTGGGTTGCGTGAGTAGTAAAACATACCTTACCTTTTGCCCAAAATTGACCTTCAACAACGGTGCCCTCCACACAGGAGTTTCACTTGTTGACCAATATCCTACCACGTTAGTTCATATTGTGGGTTTTAAAATTATTAAAAATTGAACCAATATATTACAGGTATTGGGGGGATGAGGGGTTTAAGGTGGGGGTGGGTAGGGTGGTTTATAAGGATTGAGGTATAAAAAGGGGTGGGGAGGAGGTTTTAAGTATTGGGAAGGGGTTTCAACAAAAAGAGTTTGGGTCAATATCTCTGGAAATTAAGGGTATTGTTTAATATCCCACGATCGCACATGCTATATGGGATGTTCACTAAGTGAAGTCCCCATGGCCCTCCACCTCCTTAAATTAATGTCTATCAGATGAGGATGCAACCCCACCTTTCAAAACCTGCCATGGATCACTTTATACCATACTGCAACTTTAGTCACTCCGGTATGAAGAATGCTAGGAAGACAATGCTTTGCAACTCTCCCTCTATAAAAAGCGGCAATCAAGCTTTATTGACATTTAGAGAAAAGGTAATTCACAATCTTTATTTTATATATTTATAGATAGTGTATTGCTTATATTTACCTTGTCTAATTGCACACGCACTTAATTAAATTTAGTACATTATTGCTCACAATGAAATTTTATAATCTGTAATGTTTTTTCTTCTTTATTAGCTTTGTAGTATTTATGATGCAGAAAAAGAATTTAGATTGCGAGATCGTAAATCAAATTTTATTTTATTGTTAACAGTTTCATCTTATATCTGTCATTACTCATTTAATGGCATTTTTAGTTTGGATTTTCCATTTTGGGATAATTACAAGAGTAGCAAGTTGTCCAAAATTGAACCCAAAACCCAAGCAACAAACCTGTTACTAGATTGTTTAGTACTTGAAAACTTGAATAAGTGTTATTTTAGTTTGAATTTTTTTTCCTATTTTGGGGTAATTACAAAAATAGCAAGTTATAATTCAAAATTGAACCCAAAACACAAGAAGCAGCCCTGATACTTGTTTGTTTAGGACTCAAAACCTAAATAAGTGCTCTCTATAGCTTTTGTTATTTTTTTCCTTTCAATATTGTATATCTATGTTCAATGCAAATCATTGTCCTTGTGAATTTATCTCCCTAGGAAATGTTGAGTGCCTTTTTGTTTTTCCTAACATTTATTGTTCTCCGGGACAAGTCTTTTTGAATTCTTTGAAGACCTATATGTTTGGCCCTATGAAACCTCAACTTCTGTGTATTTTCCAAACCTACAACTCAAAATAAATAACATTATTTTTTTCAAGTGAAACATTCTGTACTCCAACCTCACTTGCTACAACGTACACTTTTGATTCTCTGTAGTTTCAAAACTTAAAAACTGAGTCCGGAAATTTCGCTCTAAAGCACATTCTATAATCCAACCTTTGGAACAGCATGAAATCTTTTGATAGGATGCTTGGTGCCAAAATATAACTTAGTATTTATGAAATGGATATGTTTGGCCTTAAAATACAACAGTATTACGCAATGGATATGTTTGGTTTTATTTTTTTTCTAACATGATGCCACGAGTATTTTTATATTAAACATCGTGTTATTTGGTTTCTTCTTCACATTGTAAGGATATGTTTGGAGCCAAAATATTTATGTGTGGTCTTGAAACAATAAAGTATTATGCAATGGATAATGGATATATTTGTTTTTTTTTTAATATAATGATATGGATATTTTTGCATTTAAGAGGCACATGCTACAACTAAGGGATATGTAATTTCTGTGCTTATTAGCTTAAATTATATTTGAAATATTTACAATATCATATATACAAAACTACACAAATTAAATAAATAAAACCATTCTTCCACATTTACAGTATAAAATGGGGTTTGCACCTTAAAGTCATTTCATTATTAGTTGACTTAAAACTACACAAATTAAATAAATAAAAACATTCTTCCACATTTACACTAAAATCCTCATTCACATTGATATTCCCAAAGTGTTTTTTCCATCATTGTTGTTGTAAGAGCTTAGTGCTCTACTGCTTGAATGTTGGATCTTGACCTATGTGTTGGGCCAATGAATTGCAACAATAGATACTAGATCCCTTGGATTTACTTTAATTATCAAATTGATTCCTATGTAAACTTATGAGGTGTTTGCAATATGTATGCAACTTCAAAGTTCTAACACGAAACTAGTATTCTAAATAGAAATGCTCAACTTCAACAATGCACTCTTCTTAACCCCTATCTCCTCTTACCTAACTCTAAAGACCTTCACCCCTATCTCCTCTTACAATGTGCAAAGTAGATGGGTATTTTAGAGTCACTCTTTTGGGTTAAAGAGCTAGTTAAGTGACTCCAATGAATCAAATCAATCTAGAAACCTTACACTACTTCAAAGCAAATCAATTCTTACAACCTCGATGAAACATAGATTCAAAGGACGTATTGTAAAGTGGTGAAAATCATGAATAAAACATGGCAATGAAGTATATGTAATAAAAGATTACACAAATTGTTTACTAGTAAAACCAATTCTAAGAAATGCTAAAAAACACATAAACTAGCTAGTTGTAATGCTATTGTAGGAGTCTGTCATTTTACTACAAAAGTATAAAATCACAAATAAACATAACTCAAATGAAAATGAAAGATAAATATAGTGGTTATCATTCCTTTCCTTAAGTGGACCCTATTCAAGGATACTCTTGTAACCCTTGTTAACACAAAAGACTAAGTATGAAGCAAAATAACTTCTCTTTTATTAATATGCCATTCAGAATATCAAGTCAAAGTGCCTTCTTCTACAATTCGAATTTCAAAATATCTAAGAGAAATAATAACATTAAAAAGAAGTTTATGAACATTCAACTATTAACTTAAATACTCTTAAGATATATTTGATTTATGGACTTGATTGTGTGCAAATTTACGAGTCCAAAGTTTTAGGTGGACACTCCACCCATCTTCAAGGATCATTTTATTGAGCTCTCATGATCCCTAAATATAGGTGGAGTGTCCACCCAAAACGTTGGACTTTGAAATTTACACATAGTCAAATCCAGAAACCAAATATATCTTAGTGATGAACTGTGAAAATATTCATGCTATTAAATACTCTTGTTTATATTATAGATGGAAATCTAAGTAAATTCTCCATTAACCCCTTGATTGATGGGAGCTACTCTTATAAATTTGCATTGGCATGTCCTTGAATCCTAGAATACTTGTGCAACTTGAACTCCTGAGAAAATTTAGGCTACCTAGGGCCATAAATCTCCCATTGAACATTGGCAACTTTTGGAGTGACAATGAGAAAAAAACTCCCTAGGATTACTCATGCTTCTAGCTATTGCAATCATGAGTGAGGACATAAGTGATTTGATCCTTGCACTCTTTGACTTGAAACCACATTAATTTCATAAGTGAAATGTGTGCAGGCCTACTCAAAATCAACTAAGAAACAAAGTACATCACATGCATTCAATAGGCTAAGTACATTATTCATGCAAACTAGCAATGTCTTATACCTTCAAGAAATATGAAAATGCATATTTATTAATCAAAGATAAGCAAGGTTTGACGCAAAAAGTCAAATGTTCATAGAAAAATGGGAAAAATATGTGTAATTATAAAGGCCCATCCCAATGCTAGTTATGTTCAAGGTCCTAATAACATTTACATAAAATTTTTTTTTTACTTCAAATTTATAATCACCATTTCTCCTTTTTCCATTTTCTTTTCAATTGATCTCTAATATCATGTACTTTTAATAAATGATCTTATAAAAAGTCAAACTCTTCCATTTTAATCAACAATAACACATTTACCTTTATTTGAGGTTTCATGCATTTTTCGTAAATGCCCCACATGATAAACGCATCGTTACCATTTTGAACTTGTGGTAAAACATCTAATTTTGTAAAGAACTTGATCAACATCACTACTTCTTGATTCTTTACCTCGTACTTTGTTTGGGAATCCACATGATTGTTACTCCACACTTCTTTTCCCATACAAGTTTGTTCAAACACATGTATTCAAAAAATCATTTTCTGTATCCATGATTTAAAATTCAAATAGTTCGACTCCAACATTATATAAGTTAACTAGCCATTTTTATAAAATTCAAATACACCAATTGGTTCTAAAACTTTGTTCCATGACAATAAAATAAAAATGACACTGTATTTTCATTCAAATTTTAACTTTAATATAAAATACTAATGAACTTGTCAAATTATATAGCTTGGCATAGATTGCTTCAAAGTCTTCTTCAGACTGATTTGAATCTTTTACATGAGTTTCTTGTTAAGTGGATGGATTCATTGATTTTCCCTTCAAATCCCATAGTAAAACATTGCTCAAAATATCCGCTTATTTCCTCCAAAGTGGCTTCCTTCTAGTTGGCATGGTGGCTTCTCTGAAGAAAAGAAATGTTACACCCAATGTTATGGGAAGTGTTTTGTGTTTGGATATAAGGTTTACAGATGCATTAATTGCATCTGTAAACCTTCTAAATAATTAATTGCAATTTTAATAAACAAGAAGCCAACGCAAATGCAATGTCGGGAACATTGGCACCTTGTGGCTCTTGTTAAAGAATGAGTGAATGAGAATTAATACATTAATATGTAAACAACTAATTGAATATCTCACTTCATCTATATGAAATTAGTAACGGGTTCTTTTTTTTCTCTTTTTGTTTTTGAGTTTTAATTGTAACGACATAATATGTTAAAAATAGGAAATTCCATCGTCGATTCTGAAACAAATGTTTGTCACAAAGATGTTGGAATTACAATGTAAAAGAGAGAATAAAAAGCGCGTGTGATCATGACAAGTGCAATAACATATCATTACATAATTGCTTATATTTTTTATGAAAATATATTTTAAAATTACAACGTTTTATTTTTTTGTCACTTTTGCAACAACAAAATGTTTGAAACATGCCAAAATTTGTATCTAAATGTAGTAATGTGTCTAGATCTACATGTATTGGTAATGAGAGTTATCATGGAATCCATCTAGAACCATGGTGATCAATAGGATAAGTTAACCTGTAGGAGACACAACTTCCTCATACAAACTCCAATTTAGGTGATCGTCATGCCATTGGAAATATCTCACAGTGCAGGAAAATACTAAGGGAGTATGAACTACCTTCATAAACCTTTGGCCCCAAAAAACATCATCTAAGACCTCAAGGAAGGTTATGAACCCAAAATCCTCAAAGTAAGACGTGCTCCTAAACTGGGACCTACAAACCAATTCATCCAAGCTTTCCACCTAGAAAACACCAAAATAGATCACAAATTATATATTGATTCATTTTGGATTTAAGTTGTAGTATATGTATGCACATATGCATGCATCTACATTTAGATATAACTTAGCAAAGGAATTTTTGAGAAAATGACTTTTGCATGGAAGAATTTGAAATACATAGTATAGGTCTTGGATTATGCGAACAACATTCAAGAGAATTCTATGTCACCTTCGATGACATTTATACACAATTGTTTAAAGAGGGTCATTGAGTTTGGGGAAGTGAGAGACTTTTTATTATTCCTTGGTTCCTTGAATTTGTTCCTAACACTATGCTAGCTACTATAATGGAAATTTGGGCTCGTCTTCCCAATTTGCCATTACATTTATGGTATTTTTTTTTTAAATGAGGGTACTAGAAATGCTTTGGGCACTTATATAAAATTGTATCATGAGAGACTTGTAGTAGGTTGATGAACATATGGATGCATCTATGTTGAGATATTCCTTAGTAAGGGACTTTTGGAAAAAATGATTCTCACAAGGAAGAATTTAAAATACACCCCACTCTTGGATTATGAGAATACAACATCTAGGTGAAGGAAATTTCATCTTCCAATACATTTATAAACAAATGTCTGAAAAGGGTCCCTAGTTTCGGGAAGTGGTGCATTTTTTATAATTGAACTTGGTTCCCTAACTTTGATCCTACCACTATGTTAGTTACTAGGATTCTAATTTGGGTTTGAGTATCATGTTCAGAATCCTTTGGGAACTTCCATAAAGTCATATATTGAGAGAAATGTTATGGGGTTATGTACATATAGACCTAAGTGTGGGACTTTTGGACAAAATTAATCTCACATGGAAAATTTTAAATACACACAAGTCTTGTATTATGAGAGCACAACATTTATGTGCAAGATATGCCATCTTTGAGGAAATTTATGATCTGGATTTATGTGTGAACGAAATGAAAAAACATATATAGAATCATAATCACAGACATTTTGCAAAGATAACAGAGATGCAGTAAACACATATTCTATTAAATGGCGGAAATAGAACAAACTGTAATACAATAACTGGAATGGTGGTAGCTATCTCTAAGAAGAGATGTGACTGCTACGCTCATCCGTACAAATATGAATACAAAATGAGGCCAAAGGGGCCTATTTATACTAAGGACAAGGGAAAGAATCCAAAAAGTCCAAAACATAACCCTAGAAGATGAACCGTCATAAAGTTTGCGGCCTCGAGGTGGTAAGTTGAACATACAACTTCTCGGGGTCATAACTTTTGCATACGATCTCCGATTTGGGCGCTCAATAGCTCGTTGGAAAGATCTATCCAATATTTACATCCACTAACAACAAATATTAAGTTTGGAATAGAATCATATTTTCTCGACCATTCGATGCCATAAAATGTCGTTTAGGGCCTCAAAACGGCTCCGGAAGTTTGGGACCCAAAAAACCGTAGAAAAATAAGTAGGAAACTGCCATAATGGACAATTGTTTTGAGCCAGTGGAATAGGTGGGTGGCCACCTATCTCCATCTGGATCAATTTATAAGCTACTTGTCCCCATGCTTGGGCACACCTTGCCAAGAAGAAAGAAACGAATGAAAACCAAAGAGATGAAATTTTACAAAGGAATCAAGTTGGGATATTGACCTTGATGAAAACGAGGTAAATTGAAATGGAAAAAATTACTTATGTAATTTTTAATTTATAAATACAAAATAAACACATACTCTTGTAAGTGCAATATGCACTTCTAATTTCTTTCATGCTTTGAGCACTTAAATAATGTGATTTTCATTTTATAGTGGAATAGAAATGCAATTTTTTTTCTTAGAAAAAACATTATTTGAACTACAACTACACTCCTTGGATCTCAACCAAAATATATTTAATCATAAAAAGGAGTGACAAACTACACAATGACAACCATCAATATTAAGATTCTACATCTATTCAAAACTAACATTTTTACTAAATTATTTATTTTGTTAATACATAACATTTCATTTAGTAAACTAAAAATACCTGAAATAATATAATGTAATAAATTTAGTCTAATATAGAATTATATTTTTTACATTTTATTCATCTATTATGAAGTATAGTAATTTAAATTGGAAAAAAAAAGTTTTATATTTAAAAGGGATTGACAATTTAAACCCTTATTTTTAAAAATGTTAGAATTGTTTTTTGCTTTAAGTGTAAGTATGATTACAATATGATAAATAATGGACAAGGGGCTTTTCTCCTCCAATGAGGTTATTGCATTATTCCTTTTTTTTAATGTTAGAATTGTTTTTTCTCTAGTTGTAAGTATGATTACAATGAATGGACAAGGAGCTTTTCTCCTTGAGTAAGGTCATTACATCTTATAGGTGGAATAAACACAACATGAAACTCATGCATGTGATTCAAACAAGGAATTAGAATGATTCCTTCTAAGAACTATGTAACTTAAACAGAAAGAAATAAAGTTTAATAATCTTAAACTTTAAATATAAATACATAATATATCTCTATTTTTGTAAGTGCAATATGCATTTATGTTTTTTTAATAATCATATTTTAGTAATTTTCATTTTATAATAAATACTATATTTTTTTTGAAAAGACATTGTTTAAACTACAACAACACTCTTTTAAAGTACAACAACACTCTTAAGATCTCAATCAAAAAGACAAAAAAGTAACAAACTACACAATGATAACCATAAATATCAGCTATTTTATTTTGTTAATTCATAACATTTGATTTATTAAATTAAAATTATTAAAAATTATATAATGTAATAAATTTAGTTTTTAATAATATTGAATTTTCTTATCTACTTTTTACTTATTATACCTGCCTCAGCAGGTATATTGTAATCATTCGAATTCAAACCCCTTTGACTTTTGGTATTACCTGGTGCATTTTGGTATTACCTGGTGCATATTGGTGTATATTAAAAGATTAAAATCTCTATTCCAAAGTTTAACTTTGCAATATGAAAAATAACAATTTTTAAATATTTTAAATTTTAATAAAAATATTTCTATTTGCTATTTTGTCAGCTTCTAATTGGCCAGTCAGGAGATGATGTCAGCCTTGGAGTTTGGTATCTGGTTTTCACTTGACACATGGCAACTATGACATCAACATTTATTATATTTTATTATTATGTTATTTATAATTCAAAGAGCCTGCTCGCATACATGTCGACGACTGGTTCAAGCAAAAGGTTGACGATGTCAAATTTAATGCTGGGCGATTCAGATGAAGAAGAAATATTAGAGGCGCCGGAGCTGGCCTCCAGCAGCGGTATGATGATCCCTGAATACACCATGGGGGATGTCGCACCAGAGAACTTGATCTTGGCCGCCTCAGAGCCGGAGGAAGATGTGCAATTCGAGGCCGAAGACGAGGCCGGGAGCTTGAGCTGCATTGATGTATCATACAAGCAAGAAATTCGTCCTTTGATGGACGTAATCGACAAGCTACGTAACCTGAACATTACCAAGGAAGGCATCCAGCTCCCAACAATAGTGGTTGTAGGAGATCAATCCAGCGGCAAGTCAAGCGTGCTCGAATCCCTCGCAGGGGTTAAGCTTCCAAGAGGCCAAGGTATTTGCACGCGAGTTCCTCTCGTTATGCGTCTCAAAAGCTGCAAAGACAAAGCACAAGCTTCAATTTCCATTGAACACTTTGACAAGAAGGAGCAAATAGAAGAATACCAGATAACAAAGAAAATCGAATCTGCTACAGCAGCCATCGCGGGAGTAGGCTCAGGCATAAGTTATGTTCCCATCACGCTAGAGGTTGTGAGAATGGAAACTCCAGATCTGACAATGGTGGACTTGCCAGGTATAACACGGGTGCCCATTCCAGGCCAGCCGGCAGACATATACGAACAAATTTCAAAAATCATAAAGCATTACATAGGCCCAAATGAGAGCATTATACTCAATGTAATATCCGCAGATGTGGATTTCTCCACCTGCGAGTCCATTCGAATGTCCAAGATTGAGGACGAGCGTGGCGAACGAACTTTGGCCGTGGTGACGAAATGCGACCGGGCGCCGGAAGGGCTTCTGGAGAAGGTAACAATGAATGCTGTCAACATACGTCTCGGCTATGTCTGTGTTCGAAATTGCCTCAACGATGAAACCAACGAGGAGGCGCGGGCGAAGGAGAAAGCATTGTTCAATGCCCATCCGAAGCTCAAAAAAATCGACAAATCCATTGTCGGGATTCTGGTTTTGGCGACTAGATTGATGCAAATTCAAGCAAAAAGCATCAACAAATCGCTTCCAACAATCGTCAAGAAAATCGACACTATGCTCTCAGAACGCCAGGCGGAGCTCACAAATCTCCCGCAGCATCTCTGCAATTCACGTGAGGCCGAGGTGGCTTTCGTGAAGGTCTTGAATTCGATGAAAGAATGTCTAAATAAAATTGTGATTGAGGGGGACTTCAAGCAATTCCATGATGATAAGTAAATGCACTGCACGGCTCGAATGCGGGAGATGTTTGAGATCTACTATAACGATCTCCGCAACACCGGCGCCATCGGTGGAAAATTTCTGGCAAAGGAGACAGAGATGCTGGAAGAGGCAAAGGGCGTCGGGCTTCCTAACTTCTTGTCACGTCCAGTGTTCTTGAATCTGTT
>LPNX010907733.1:323507-397521 GCA_001517045.1 Pseudotsuga menziesii
GAAAAAAAAAAAACAACATATTGGATGTTACTGAATAACACATTATTTGGAAACTATGTAAATTAGCCAATTGAATTTAAGTTGATTACAAAAAAACTGTTTTGTAAAAAAAAGAAAAAAAAGAAGAAGAGAGAACTAATAAAATTGTAAAGAGCAAATGTCACAAGTTAATGTAACATGGATCTCTTCCACATGCAGATAGCCTTCAATCATCTCTAGATCCTCCAATTTTCTCATTTTTATAATTGCATAATCATTTGGGTTATTAAATTCATTTCATTTCCTCCTAGTAGCGTTGTGTTTTATTTCCTCTTAGTAGATGTATATAGTCATACTTGTTGAAAAGTAGAGTATTGAACTTTGACAATCAAGTCTGTGCCTTTAAAAACAAAATACAACATTCATGTTATAAATGCATGTAGGTTGAGATGGCTGAAATTCCTGTTGTATCAAAAAGAATGCGTCGAATAGATACTCGAACTTGGTTGGCCTTGGTGATGAAAATGTAAACTTTCGCTTGGCCTTGGCTTTGGGTCTTCTCCTTCATCAGCCATGGGGTGGTTCATAAGGCAATTTATAAGGCAGTTCATAGCATTCATATTATTGGTGTATTTCTTTTTTTTGCTTGCTTAAGGGATAATGTACTTTGACATATCCCATCTACAATCCATACTATCCAATTTCATTAGCTTTCGTTTAGGCATGAAAGCAATTTGAAAAACTATACACCCACATAGTAATAGGATAAGAGATGACACATTATTGTTATATATCTTTGAAACTACATTCTCTGTATAGATAATTGTCTAATAAGTAACTTCTTTCTAAATCATTCTATACAGCTCATAGAAAGATAGAAAATGAGGAGCCTCTATGCTTTCATAATTTCTAATATAATTTAAATTTTGATTGAGACATAATTCATATTATAATTCAAATTTTGATTGATGTATTCTTACTTATATCCTTGCATCCATATCCAATTTTTAATTCTTCAACTTCTTTATACTTAACTTCACCACCTTTTTCCTCCTCATAAGTCTCAATATTGGATGTATATTATGGTGTTTCTTCTAAATTTATCCAAGTATTATCAATTCAAATGATATTCTAAATACTAAAATTTCCATAATCCAAATTGTATTATGAAAATAAGTAAAAATCATGTTTAAATCCGTGCTTAAAGCAAACTATGGATACCATTTATCCGAGCCAATTTTAAGGGTCTTTCTAAACTAAAACCAAAAATTGAAATTTCACCTTGTCAAGGCCTTGACAAACTTCATGCCATAGGCCACTCTTTTTAAGATTTATGTTCACTACAAAGAATAAAAAGCCACTTCCACCTTCTCTCTTTTAGTAAAAGACAAGTGACCTAGACTTCTAACGAAGACAAACAACCAAAAATTCTAATATACACTTCTAAAGAAGGTGAGTGACCAAATATTTTAATGAAATTATTTTTGTTATAATCTAATGCTTTGTGCCACTTTCTAAGAGTGTTTATTTTAAAATTGACTAGCAAGTTGGCAACATGATGATGGTCTAAAAAAAGTATCTTCACCAAATCAAACATTTAAAATTGACCAGCAAGTTGGCAACGTTGATGATAGTCTAAAGAAGTATCCTGACCAAATCAACCAAAATGTGAATTTAAATTTAAATTATCTTGCTATTTGAATTTAATCAATAAGAAATTATAAAGAGGCGGTATGTCTCTATCACTTGCTTAAAGCAAAACGACGAAATTTGGAAATAATTTAATTCAATTAAATACAAATTTAATTATTTATTATGAATTGGTAGGATCGTGAGGTGAGCTGATGCCCACTTACCATTTTTAATGTCAGAGAATCTATTTAATACATTAAAAACTGGACACATCAAACGAGACGCGTGACTATCTAGTTCTAGTCCTACCGTAAGGCATAGATTATTATATTGAAAACTAGTTTGAGATTAATATATTTACAAATATATTTACAAATAGTTTGAGATTAATATATTGAAAAAAATCATATTTAATGACTTGGTGTATTTAGCGTGTGGTGTTTATTTCTCTGATTGTTTTAAAATGTGTGACGCCGCTATTTATGGTATCCAAGCTCAATTATTTGAGAGAGCACATCATGCGTGTTGGTGGAGTTTCTTCCTTTTCCGAGAACACCAGTTAAACTCAAAGCTGTTTTTACCTTTTCATCTAGAGATATTTCCTTCACGGTTCACATAATAATACCAAACCAAATTATTGGCATTTATTCATGTGACAAATTATTTTTTTTTTCCTCGAGAAAAAAAAAGCATAATTTCATTTCGTTTTTCGAGAACAAAACTACATTTTGTAAATACACAACGTGTGTATTCAAAGAGTACCATAAAGATCTAAACAAAGATACAAAAAAATGGACAAAAAAATCAGTCTCTGCTAACCACATATATCCACATAACATCTGAAGAAATATATCAAGATTCAAACCACATACTGAGATATGGCCCCAAAGTTCTAGTAACAAGATCATTGCAAATATTCTTACAGTTAACCGATGAACCATAGGCAAACATAAAGATCCAAAACTGCCAAAAAAATAACTGAAAAGGACCACCGAGCCAGTATATAGAAGCCAAAAAACAGAGTTCATGTTTGATTAGCCCTTTCAATGAAAGGTCTATGGTAACATTCATGAGCTGCACCATCAACCCGTTCAAGGATCTTCCATTGATCCAACGTCAATAGTAAACCCTCCTTCGAGGCCTTGTCCGCCTCCCTATTAATCTCCCTGTAGACATGTCAGCATGAAAAAGAATCATAAGATCCAATGATATCTGAAATGGAAGCTAAGAGTGGAGATTATGGAGAACATGCCGTAAGTAAAGTTTAAATTTGTTGGACCATATACAAGTAGACCGTAACCCAACGAAGAACATAATCTTTGAATTTTTAGCGGAACAGTGGGGTCGTCCCGTGTCAGAAGTGACCACCATAATTTCATCTCTGTCATGTACCGAGTGAGCTGTCCAGCCCACTTGGACTGCACGACAACCTAGACGGCCGTGTTTGGGACTTGCCAGGCTGCCACTCATATGTGTTCAGTCGATGGACGCATGTGGACCTGCCAGGCTGCCACTCAACTATTTTCCCTATGTAGTTATTCTTATAAAAGTGTTTTCCTTTGTTTAGTGTCTCATAAGACCCAAAAAGTCAAAAGTCAGTGGAGGAGTGTGAACCTTTTTCCTACCATGTTACATACATTTTTTCACAAAAGAATTTTCCATCGCCTTTTTCTAACGAGGGGACTTTTTGACTTTTCAAGCTGGTTTTATCTCGAAATCCGGTGAATTTAATCTATAAAATCTGTAATTTCTATTGTCTGTTGAACAGTTTTAAGCTCAAAAATAAATTAGGTGATAGGAAACCCCCCATATTCACACTCTGTAAAATCTAATAGTGTTTTTAAATGTTATAAAAATTCTGTAAAAATTCATGATAAAAAACTGGTAAAAACTAGCCAAAATTAAAGGTCAAAAAATCTGCTCTTTAGACAACTCATTTTCTAACTAGTTGTCTTATTAGATTGATTTCCAATGGTAACAGACAAAAAATATTTTACATGCAGCAGAGTAATAAATGCTGCGACCCCTGCATTGTGGGTCGTTGGATCTCACCCTCTTTGAAATCCAATGACCCACAGTACAGCCGCCACAACATTTATTATCCTGTTGCATGTTGAATATTGTTCTCCGTGATAACAGGTTGATCATGATCATTTATATCATTTTTTATAAAAGTGATATGATGACAATTTATATCATATCTTTCAGCCGGGTTAGTTGGGCAGAGAGGGAATATTAATTGGGTTTTTCGTATTATTATGAGAGGAAAGTTTATCGGTATATCATAAAGGTGATAATTGACTAAAGTCATCTAAAAAGCCAATTATCTCATATTATGAGGTGCATTAAAGTTATATATATCTATATCAAATGATCTTTTGTTTTGCAAAAGACCTTTAAGTGAAATAGCAATCTCTAAACAACATATCTGGTGTTACAAAATAGCATATCACCAAGAACTTATGCAAACTAGCCAATTAAACTTAGGCTTATTATAAAAAAATTGTTTTGCAAAGGAATATAAGAAGAAGAGAACTAATAAAATCGTAAAAAGCAAATGTTGCAATCTTGTTGTTTAAACACCGATGTTGCAATAGAGATACTTGGATGGAAAAGGAGCCATTCACCCAATCAATTGTCACATGAGAGTCACCGAAAGTTTGTATGTGTTGAATGTTCTTAATATTGGAAAACTTTAGTAAACCCCACAAAGCGAGGAGCTTTACCCTTTGATTTGTTCTTGAACTACATCCCATCTTTAGAAGAAAACAATGACACTCTAAAAAATATAATGTTTATGCATCAGATTCCCAAGGTTAAAATATTTCATGATCTCCTGATAATGAGTCTTCTTTTGAGAAAGTCCTCTTGGATCCCAAATCTTATATGATTGTTGTCTATTTGATCTATTGTGTTGTTGTTGCGTTGTCACCTCCTACATTCTTCCAGCATCCCAAGTTTTGTTTTGTTGTTGCTCACATTGTTGGATGTCATGCTGCCTCATCGCTAGTTGATATTTTCCAAGATCCCACATCTTACTCTACTACTTGCCAATTACCTTGCTAATGCAATATTTTTTCAACCAATTGCATTTTGTCGTTGACTAGCTTCTTCAATATATGGTACCTCCATGTGAACTCCTTCATCATTGATCTCCACAATGTATCAATTTCAATGTCCAACTTTGCTCTATGTTGCTACATAGCTTTGTTGCATGTTGTTTGTTGCAAACCTACACCAAAAAATTGTATGGATGATCTCATCTTTTGTTCTTCACACCTCGACTTGTCCTTAACTTCTTGAGAGCATTGTTCACTAAATATATGCAACCAACAATGCATGCCTCTAATTTGCATACTCAATCTACATGATCTTTCAAACAACCACTAGTTTCTAACCTTATTAAAATGATAGATAAATAAACATTTTATACCTTCTATGATAATGTAGTTAGGGTCATTTGCTTCAGCACTGTCATTGCCCCTCACCCCCATCATCCCTTGAGCAAGATCCATACTCGCATTAATGCAATCTGAAATAAACCATCCCAAAATTTTATCATCCATATCTTCTCTAAGCCAAATAACTTTCTTCAAGTCATCATCTTGCTTTGCATCAACTTACTCACTTCCAATTCTTTCATACATTTCTTCATAACTGTTCGAGACACTCTGTTCTCTCTCACAAATTCTTTGTTTAGTTATGGGAGACTAACTTCTTCCAAAATTCTGAACCTTTTTGTAACTACACAAGAAACAAACGCATTACAACAAACATTTTTTTTTCAAGTTTCGAAATTCACCACCAATTAAGTGAATGACTACTAACATCCCATGGTTAACTCCATTGCTTAGGTAGTTTGTTGCTTCTTCTGGTGCCTGTGTTCTTTCTTGAATTATTGAATTATCTTTGGGGGTATCCTACTAACTTTCTTTCTCTTCATTGCTTTTCAAGATAATCCTTTGGCCTGCATTTTCTTGTCGCAACATAAGTCCACCTTCCCAAGACAATATGTTTTCTTGACCTTCAATTTTTTTGTTTCTAATGTTTCATTTAATCATTCTTGAATACTATTTGTCTGCACTCCTTGATTGTGCACAACCTTTTCCTCTTCTAACTGCATGAGAGAATCGTACCCTTTCTTTTTCATGATAGATTCTCAATTTTTCTTGCCTTCATTTCCTCCAATTCCTGCAAACACACACTAATGTTCAACTTAAAATCCATGAGACTCTTCAGTCTCTGTTAATTCTTCTAGCATCATATCCTTGTGTTGGTATGAGCACCTCATAAGACTTCTATTATCGACATTCTTCTCTCTAAGAATTTCATTTGCAGGTTGTGTACAGTCAAGTTACTTTGACTATCTCTATGAGATAACATTATCCCGGATTCCTTCATAATAAAGTTTTGGTTCTATTCTTCTCCCCTTCCTTTAGAAAGCTTATATCCACCTTCATCAATCTTTATGACAATCTCAAATGACTGTCAAGCTTCCTGCTTTGTACAACCTGCAATCATACACAAAGTGTTAGTTTTAACAACATAAGGCTCTGTAGCCTCATTTGATGTTTTATTCATCAAATCCTCATGTTAATATTCACTCTCCAAATACTCTATGAGACTCTCAATTGCTCTCTTATCATCATGATCATCCATCTCTCCAAGGATTTTTCCTTGTTCACGTTCACAATAGTGAACTTCTTATACCTCTTCCTCGGTTATCTTGAGTGCTTCTACATTTTTCAAATAAGTTTTCAACTTGTGTCTCTTCTCTCTTGCAATCAATTGATTAATAGGCCATCTAGAAACCTTCTTCATTACCCATCCACATTTTTTATCTTCATCTTCATTCTCTTGTAGCAGCTTCATCATTAGCACATTGAGTTGTACTTTGATCTCAACAATTTCTCTATCAAACTCATCATCATTCATCCTCTTTATGCTAATTGCTTTGGAATTTCCTTTCACCTTTTTGTGATTTGTTTATGAACCTTTGACATGACTATCAGTAGTCATCTTCACCTTCTTTTGGGAACTTCAACTTGTTCACTTATGAGTTGCACTCAAGCCTCTACTATGACAAGTCTTTTGTACCCTATCACTATACCTCACCAAGCTTCTCCTTTTTTTAGCTTAGCCTTTTGGTACTACTATGGTTATCTCTTCTAGAACCGTCTGAGCTTCTCTGCTCCTTCTAGGCTTCTACAATTTCTCTTACAATATCTTGAGAACAATCCACTTCTCCTCCTCCTTCTACTGTAAGGTTCTTTTGTCACACTTATTTGGCACATTTCTTTCTTCACTTGTAAACTTTACTCTCTTTCTTTATTACAACTTCCAAGCCATGATCCATTGTTACTCTCTACTTCAGCTGCAACCTGCTAAGAATATGCATAGATATTTTTGTAAATTCAAAATAATAAGATCATACTCACTTACCAATATTCAAGCAATCCTTCCCAAATTTGTATCTTTGGTTGGAATTGTCTTCTTTTGTCTGCAATCCTTCCTACTCCAACCTCTCATGGGTTCTTTGCGTGTCTTCCTTCTTACCATTCATAATTTAAATGTTGATTTCTTATCCTTCAAAGGAGAATTTGTTTTTGTTCATCCCAAAGAGCAACCTCATTCCAAAGAGTTTTCCTACTCTTATACCACTTAATGTAGGATCCACCTGCAATTTCATCAAAATCCCACCTTTAATAAGTTTCCAACATTATTTACTTTGTTCCTCCCCTTAAACTCCACGATTTGATTCCAGGTCTATCTATTAGTATTCTTGTCTTCAACTTCGACTAATCCTTGGGCTTTTATGTGATTGAAATTTACTCTCATTAATCATGTTCTACATGAAACTAGAGCTAGGTGTACCTCTCTAGCGATTCAATCCTCCTTCAAGCCATGTATTTACTCAATCTATGAAACTATGTTATAGCCCACATCAAGTGAATATCTTAACAGCTCCATGTTATTTAAAATCAAAATTCATTCACTAGGAGATCACTTGAAGTTCCACTATGTATGAAATTAATAGCCCAATGTTTCACAAGGTTGACTATCCAAAATTATACACCCTTTCTTCTATCTCTAATCATGCAACAAAATTACCACTTTGAGTCTCGATCACTTGAACTTGGGCACAACCCAATATCTTATCATTGTCACTATCATTCTAAGAATGTGATGACACTGATCTAGTGGAACTCGACGTAATAGAGATTGAAAATAGGAAACACAATCTTCAACCTGTGGATTGCTCTTTCTCTTCATAGTTCTTCCTCGACTTCTCCTCTAATGCTTAGTCTAGAGACCTGTCTCACTCTCTTTGACCTGATCTTGCTCTATTTTGGCCAATATTTCTTGCCAAATGCAGATTGGAGGCAACAATCATTGGACATCAATTCTCTACAACGATTTGCACTCTTCCTTTATGCATAATTTAATTGGGTGCAAATTCCTCTAATGCTCATACCTTCATGCAAATTCCCTTGTGGTATGATATTTGATCCTCATAAATATTCCATACAAAGATCACATCTTTAATTTAACCATTCATAAACCGCAGTCATAAAACATAAATGCTAGGATTCCTAGACTAACTCTGCATTTTATTTAAGCAAACTCAGAAAATATATACTATATTTTTGTCTCACATGAGCTTGATCTTCATTCTTGACCTCCCCTTTCCTAACATGATTACAAAATCTTTATACACACAAAAATAAAACAACCAGATCTTCTCAGATCATAAATTCACTCACAAATCTATAACTAATTCCTTAATTCGCTCCAATGAAATCTACTAATAATGACAATTTCACTACAAATATGACATTAATGCCAACAACCCATCCTATCTTCTAGAATTCATCTATAGTTTTAGGAAAATAAAAGAATGTCATTAAGGGAACCAATTCCCTTTAATAAATTTCAAGACCTCCCTTTCAAATTTTTGTCTTCTAAAAGATTGATGCCTGGGAAACTAGAATGCTCATGCATTGCTAGAGTAAGTAGTAACTACTCCATGGAGAAGATGAAGAAAATTTGGACAATGAGCTACTTATTGTTGTTGAAGTTAAGGTTATGCATACTTCAAACTTATGGACTAATGAAGGACTTATAAATGGTGCCATTGGGATGGTTGAATAGACTGTGTATAATCCTAAAACATCCCCTCCTAAACCTCCCACATATGTTTTATTAAGACTTGATGACTATGTGGGGTTTCCATGGGATGAATTATTCTTTCGATTATGCATATTACACATTGAAAGAGGTAAATATTAAAAAAAATTCATTGAGACTTATTTGGGGATTAAAATTTCCATAAGTCCTGAGGATTGACATTAGAGAAAAAAACCATTAACATTGGAAAGACATAGTAAAAGAGTCTCACTTTTACTGCAATATCCTAAGTTAAATATTTTTACAGTCTTCGACTTCAACCTCCATTTTCATCCGATCAATATGAAAAGATAGGAAATGTACACACATGTATTAGAGAAAAGATGAGGAACCTAAATTGAGATCAACTACTGTGTAATATGTGGGTTATTCAATATCTTCCATCATATCACTTTGTTATTATCGATCTTCATCATATCATTTTGTTATTATTTAGCATCTTTATCATTAAACAATGTTACTTTGTTATCGTTCACTATCTTTATCATTATACATATTTACTTTCTTATTGCTCATCTTGTAATGATGTAAATTATCTAATGGTTTGATTAAATGAGATTCAATTAAAATATACATATGCATAATAATGGTCATTTGGACACAACTAGACCTTGAGTAAATTCATCTTAACTTTGGATGTATCATGTAGTGAAAGGGATCATATCCATTAAGGTGTAATGCATGATGAATCTAAAGTTACAATAAATCTAAATTGATTTAAATAAAAATATGTTAAAAAACAATTAAAATCATTTTACTAAATACAAAATAATAAAATATAATCAAAATTCTTAAAAATGTTTAGTATTTTATAATATAATTTTAATTTCTAGTTATCTTTAAAAAATATAACATATAAATTCAACCATAATACATATATATTTCATTATATATAAATGGGCATATTGCAAACCAAAAAAAATCCTCAAATGGATAAATAATGTACATCAATTAAACCTTTAAGAGCTTATAAATAAACAAGCAAAGCATATTAATCATTGAACAAAATCAATACACAACTTTATTAATGTTTTCTAGCATAACTTAAATTTCATAGTATAATCTTCCCCTCCAAATTTCAAAATGTCATTTCTTAATACTTTGGCTAGTATTTATACAAAATTAGAGTGGGGAAATATTTTCCCATCCTACTCTTAACACACTCTTTTATTTTGATAGTAGTTGAATGGGGAAGGCCACATAACTGCAATTAAGGTGAATGGTGCAGAACGAGACCTTCAACCAAGGCGGTCACCTTAGGGAGGACTGAATAAAAGGATCAATCAACTGGGACTTCCATTTCCATTTTTTTGCTTCCGCTTCTGTTAGTTCAATTCGGCTAACCGAACCTATAAAGTGAAAGAGGAAGGAATGGCGCACATATGTCACGTCCCCATAGACCGGCGAAGAGGACGCGACGAACACCAATAAAACCACCGGGAAAACAGCCCCATGAACACCAACAAAAGGCATCAATGCTGAAATAAAAAACTTACTTAACAGAATGCATACTAAGATGCATAATCCATTCAAGGATACAATCCATCATACGAGATGCATAATTCCTCAAAACTCAGTGGAAGCAAACACACACACATTCCAGCATTTCATCATTATTCATTTGACATCAATATAATTGCAGAGATGGAACAGTCAAGGTAACTTATCTTTGATGAAGAATTTCGCAACCAGCTACGTCGCTGCAGCGTTCCACCCAACCATAGGCCAGCGTGCTCATCGATATCTCAGCAACACTACTACCCCCGAGCTGGGCATGATTCCTCCAAGGATAGGGGTCAAGGTGGGCTTACACATAGCCAGGGGACACAATCAGCCAAACCAACACCGCTGGGTTTGCCAGGCCTTCCACAATCGGCCAAGCCAGCACAGTCCGAAGACCAACAACTGCATACCCGCAGCATAACAATCCCTTCACAGCCCTGTGAAGAAGGTAAAGACAACCAGGGATAATCCCAAACAAAAGATGAGCACAGCTCAAGTCCACCAGACAACACAGAGTTGTTCTTGGCCCTAACGTGGCCAAAACAACTCAGCAACAACACCCAAACCAGGGTATATCAGCATCCCAAACTCACAATGGATGATGGCAACATTACACAGTCCACAAAACAAAGGAGAAGCCAACAGTCACGCCTTTACCAACAGCAGCCACGTGAGAAAACACAACTCACAGCCAACAAAGACGGGGGAAGACAACAACCTCAAAACATAATCAGTGAGCACGGCTCACAACACGGGAAAAACGCCCCAAATAGTATATGCGTGAGTGCAACTTGCACCAAACCGCAACACACAGAGGAAAAACAAATGCACGCCGCAAATCAGTAAGGAAACTTATACACAGTCCTTGAGCACGAAATAGCTCCTGCACCCGAGAATCCCAAGCGACAGCCACGATTTCTCTTGCTCCCGGCGTGAGCAAAACCAACGCAGAGTCCCTGCACATGAGCATGAACAGAGCACAAAGAAGATGGCGGTGGAGGTGAAGGCCAGGCGCATGAGGAAGATGAACAGACAATGAACCGACCCCCAGAAGGAGTGGCGTCATGGAGAAGATGGTAAGAATGGCAGAGGTCGCTCTCCCCAACGTGAGGTCAACTCCCTGGTTGAGTGTACACGTAGGCAAAGGCTGACAGCCTGCCACACTCCACTACCCACCATAACTGCCCCAACTACCTCAACAAAACAATTAAGAGGTTGGAAGAGGTTGGATGAGACAAGGGAAGGTGGCAAAACAAAACAGGGTGGAAACACATGGGTTTCTCCCCCAAAGACCAAGGTTTGACATCCCCCACACCCTTATCCTTTGGAACCATGCCCTTTTCATTCAACGTTGCACTGTCGTAGCTGGTTGTGGTTTTAGTTTTATTTGATGTTCGTATTTACATGATGCCAAATTATAATGTGCCGGATAGCACGACATACCATCGGCAACTACCCCTATTGTCGAAACATACACGACCAAATCGATGGTGGGGCTTTTGCCTTAAGCTCCTCACCATGATTAATTACAATTTATACATCATGCAAATGGGGTCAAAACCGGGGGTGTGACAACATAACACTGCACTGAACTAGGGAGATGAGACGGAACTTCCCTCCCAATCTTAAGGGAAGGGGCAGCCTCATATCCATTGTTGATCAAATGATTTTTGAGTCACATAAAGGACGAATGAATTGCTCTGCTAAAAACTTTCTTGGAGCGAGAAGATAGGATATCACCTTCGCCCTCCCAGGACGCTCCTAGGTAGTACATACCGATGAATCTAATGGCGTCAGACGGGGGGGAACAGGCCCCTCCAAATCACCCTCCAACAAACCAAGAAATGTCCTAGTCGACAAATACAGCTATGCAAAACCAATCTCCCTCTAAATCGGGACTGAAGAGGTTATCATTCTTGAGGGAGAGAAGGGATTTCCAGCACAAGTGAAAAATTAGTCAACAAAACGGGAAATATGGAGGCATAGCACCCAAACATATTGCATCTCCCATACAGAGGATAGGCCTTGCCTTAATGTCCCAGCTGGAATAATCAATGCTCGACCACAAAAAATGAAGGATCACGCTCTCATAGGCAAATTCATGGGATTTTGGCCAACTGAACAAGTCTTACAAGGATGAATAGCAACAAAATGGAAACCTAAAGGTCACTTTGATCTACAACTCGGTTCAAAAGGGTTATTTACCATAATATTTCACCATATGGATGATAAATCTAAGGTAGAAGAAAGTGGGCCCTAATTCTTCAATGCGGCAGGTCTTTACCTCAGAAACTAGATGTAACGATTCAACCCGAAAAAGGAATATTTCTCATGGGCCCCTGTTTGGATCTAGATGTATTCCCTACCGCAAGAATATTGGAATGAGGAAACCCTTAAATAAATTGGTAATACTCTAGGAACCTATGTTAGATCTGCTAACCAGAAAAAAATGAATAATTACACTTCTTATGCCGGGATCTGTGTGTCTATATGCATATTGTCAAATCCCTCCCAAATGCAATTTGCTTAAATCATGAAGATTCGGACTGGATCCAACTTATTGATTATGAGCATGCTCCATTTCGCTGCCATAAATTCCATGAGCATGGACACCTGTTCATAGATTACCCACTCAACAGAGCCAATCTGGAAAATATGAAGAACGAAGAACGAGATGTTTAAGGGTTTAGGAAAATTGGGATAAAAAGGTGTAATAATCACAAAGTTGTGATGGAAAACTTTCAAGAAAATATCCCTACCACCAGTAATAGCTTTGTAGTCCCGGATAATCAATTGGAAAGTCCCATTGAGGATGAGCTCATGGAAAATCTTGATTGAATCCCCTTGAATCAAGATCCCATGCTCTAGTAGATACCTGTGTAGATTAAGTTGGGACCAAGAAATCATCCTATCACATGTTCTCCACTTGACAACATATTGGACCCTTTGAACAACCCTTTACCAGTTCCTTTGGAGATACTTGCAAAGGTTAGATTAAATGCATTCACTGATAAGGATATGAGAGAACCCGATCTAGGAGAGCTTGATCTATGAAGCATGAAATATGCATGCACTTGAAAAGCCTTTGAATCCATTCCTGCATGACAAATACAACTTCTAGAGGAAGCGCTTGTCAAAGCGAAAGCCCAGAATAAACTTGGAGTTTATCACCCTCCACAAAAGGAAAAACAAAAAACTCAAAAGGACAATAGGAAGAGAGGTTGTAAAAATTATCTACAATAGTTAAACATGTTAGGAAATGCGCTGGTTGAATCAAGGTAGTATGCTCATATAATGGAATTATTCTCTACCTTTTCCCAAGTTATCCCATGAAGATCACCTCATGGAAAGTCAGAGGCCTCAATGGATCCTCCAAGCACATAATGCTAAAAAGGAAAATTCTTCAAGACAAGCCCTCTATCCTCTGTCTCCAAGAAACTAAATGTTCTATTGAAGCTCTTTCTACTCTTTTCACCATAATATGGAAAGGAAGTCAGATCATTGCCATTGATGCCAAAGGAGCCTCAAGGGGTATTTCCATCACCTAGAATCCTTTGCATGTCTCTCTCAATAACTTTTCCTCCACTGCCCATTCTATATTTTCCATCTTTCACATTATTGGAACCACTACAAGAGGTCATGTCATCAATGTCTATGGGCCTCAATCCCCCAATCTCAAGATCCAAATCCTTCATTATCTTGGGTGGTTTTTTGAGCAGTATCATGACTCCCCCATTCTAATTTGAGGAGACTTCAATATGATATTCAATCTGGAGGAAAATAAAGGAGGTCTAAGATCCCTCTCCGGGGAAGATCGAGCCTTCAAATAAATCATTGCCAACAAACCCCCTATTGAACTTCTCCCATCCTCTGGCTTCTTCACCTGGAACAATAAAAGAGGTGGGGTTCATCATATTGCTAAATGTCTAGACCACTTTCATGTCATGAACAATATCCTTGTTTTTGGTGTGGTCCTGGAATATATCATTCTTCTTACTGTAGGCTCTAAACACTGGCTTATATCCCTCTCCTAGCATTGTCTAGGTACACCCCTTTATCGAACTTTCCACTTTGAAAAGTTATGGATAATACATGCTTCCTTCAATGATACTATGAAAGAGTGGTGGACCAATATGCATGTCACAGGAAGATCCAAAATGTCCATCATGCACCAGAAGCTTCAGATTCTCTGGCCAAACCTTCGTAAGTTGAATCATAGTACTTTTGGAAACATCTTCAAGGAAAAAGATGCTATTCAAAATGAGTTGGAAACCATGCAGTAGAACATTATGAATACTGGGTATACAGACGAAACAAAAGTCAAAGAAAAAACTCTCTCAGATCGTCTTAATAAACGTTGTGAACCGAAAGAAACTTTGTGGAAACAAAAGTCACAAGTTGATTGGCTTCAAGAGGGAGAAAGAGACCACTTTGTTTCATATATCTACAATCCAGAACATAATGAACAACAGGATTGTCAATCTCAAAACCGAGGAAGGAACCATTATGGAGGAGCATGCAGATCTGGAAAAAGAGCTTTCTGGGTTCTACAAAACTATGCTTACTAAACTTGTTGCATCAAGAGATAAGGTCATTAAACAGGTCATAAAGCATATCCCCTCCTTAATTACTAAGGAGCATAATGCCTCTCTAATGAAACTAATCTCCATGTAGGAAGTGGAAATTGCGGTGAACCAGATGGTGGCAGGAAAAGCTCTGGGCCCTGATGGTTTTACCATCAATTTCTTTCATCACTGTTGCGATTTGCTAAAAACCGAGGTTCTAGATTTGGTGGAAGAATCAAGAAAGAAGCAATGGGTTCTCCCTTCCCTCAATTCCACTTACCTTACTCTCATTCCAAAGGAATATGGTGTCAATCACCCTGGTAAGTTCCTACCCATCTCTCTCTTCAATGTTACTTACAAAATAATCTCTAAAGTTGTCACAAATCATCTTAAACCCCTTCTTCCTTTACTTATTTCACCCGATCAATGTGGCTATTTGGAGGGTAGACATATCCTAGATGGAATCATCCTATCCCACGTAATTACCCATTCCTTAAAACAATCCAAAACTCCTAGCGAGCTCCTAAAGCTTGATCTCTCCAAAGCTTTCGACAAAATGAGTTGGGAGTTTATTGAGAAAACTCTCATCGCCTTTGGTTTCTGTCGGACTTGGACCAATTGGATTTTCTCTTTAATATCCTCTTCCTTTTACTCCATTCTTGTCAATGGTATGCCCTCCTCCACATTCTCCCCCACCCATGGGCTTAGACAAGGTGATTCGCTTTCCCCCTTTCTCTTTATTCTATTGACAAAAGGACTGGGAAGAAAGCTTAAAGCTACCATCTCCTCCAACTCTTTATGAGGTATTTCTCTCCATGGAGCTCCCCTCACTGTCTACCAGCAGTTTTTGGATGACAACCTTCTTTTTGGTCACCCCTCAGTCCAAGAATATCATACTTTTAAATCCATCTTGGACATATTTTCTAAGGCCTTTGGAACCTCCATTAATATGGAAAAGTCTCATATCATATTTTATAATACCAGCATCACCATCCAACACAATATCTCCAGAATTCTCAAGTTTTTCATGGCCACTATTCTCTTGAAGTAATTAGGAGCCCCACTCTTTGATTCTGCGATCAAGCACTCCTCATGGAAAGAAATTTTGGACAAACTGGAAACCTGAATTACCTCCTGGACCTTTCGATCCTTAAATATGGCTAGCCATTTAGTTCTTCTCAAAGTTGTTCTACAATCCATGCCTCTCTATCTTTTCTTCATTCTTGATTCTCCTAAATTGGTTCTCAAACACATTAAAAAACTTCAAAAAACTTTCTTTGGGGATGTGATAAGAACAGGCATAGGTGGGCCTTGGTAAGCTGGAAGCAGGTCTATATTCCAAAGCTAGAAGGGGGCCTCAACTTCAGGGACCCTGAGATTAATAACAGGGCACTCTCTGCTAAGTTCTGGTGGAAATGGATATCTCAAAATAACACCCCTTGGGCTCAACTTTGGAATTACAAATATAGTAGAGATTGCACCCCCCCAATATTGTTAGATTTGATTAGTATCCTCCCAGATCCTCAATTTGGAAAGAGGCAAACACCCAAAGATACCTTATTCAACACCACAACTTCTGGGAAATTGGGGATGTGAACAACGCCCTCTTCTGGCATGATGCTTGGAAGCAAATTCCAAGCTTCAGAAACAATTACCCTTAGGAAGACATCCAATATTTCTTACAAATAAATCACAACATGTTTGTGAAATATCTTTGGACGGAAGAGGTCACTTCTACTTTCAGACAATGGAAAAATCCCAGCAGTTGGCGACACCGTCTAGAGTTGGAACACTTGGAAACTATTTGGAAGGACATTCAAGGAAGAAGGATTAGAATCAAGCATGTCCTTGATATCATCATATGGGGTTATGGCACCACTGGTACCTTTACAGTCAAAGAGGCTTACTCACTTTTAACAGCTAAACAGAAGGAGCTTCCCCTCATAAACTCGAGAAAAATTTGGAATCCCAATCTTTCGACCAAGGTTTACACATTCTTATGGTTGTTATCTCACAGGCGTATTCTCACTTGGGGTAATCTTCTCAAACATGGATTTCATGGGCCTTCACGATGTGTTCTTCCAAACATTCACTCTGAATCCATAGATCATCTTCTAAAATCCTATTCCTTTGTCAGTTTGTTATGGGACAAAGCAGCATAAAATAATAGCAGATCTAAGAGAGTAAAAGGTAACATCGCTGAGACTCTTCAACAATGGGATGAGAACCCCTTTCATAGATCGATTCTTAATCTTCTTTGAGAATTGCTACATGGATTCATCTCTTGGAAAATTTGGAAAGAAAGAAACCTTCTCCTTTTTGTTGGAAAAAAATACTCCAGAGGAAGTATGGTGCATCATCCGAACAATAACCTTCATGAATCTCTTTCCTCTAGACTTTGGATTCACACTGAATTTTCAATCTCTCCCCTTGAGCAACAACCGCTGGATAACTGGAATCTTCATCTCACCCCTACTAATGGGACTTCCAGGTCGTTGAGAGTCGACATTGAAATTCCTAACACATGGGCTCCCCCTCCTAATGGTGTTTATAAACTCAACTTTGATGGGGCATCCAAAGGAAATCCTGGCATTGCTGGGTTCAGAGGTGTCATTAGAAACAACAAGGGGGAGATTTTGTGGATCTATTATGGGAACATTGGCCATAACAATAATAATGTTGCTGAATTGGAGGGTCTCATTGGGGGTATTGGCATCGCTGGTAAAAATAAACTCTTCCCCTTTGTGGCTGAAGGGGAATCTTAGATCATACTCTCGATGGGTGTAAAAATCATGCATGGATCTCAAACCTGTAAGCTCTCTCCCAGCTGGAGATTGGAACATGGTCTCACCCGTCTAGCTACCCATCTCTTGCAAAATCGGGCCATCTCCTTCCACCATGTGAAACACTAGACCAACTCTTTGGCATATTGCTTATCCAATGAAGGAGTCCTCAATAATTTAGCATTCATTGAAGGTGGGCTTAACAGTGTCAATAACACTATTCTAGTCCATAGATGTCAGAATCTGGCATCAAAGGATTTCTATAACCCGGATGCGAGTGCCACATGTCCTGTTGAAGGCATTAATGGCCTCAAGTTGTGGGCTGACAGGGTGGCACCTCGCATTAAGGGCCCTTATCATCCCCCCCAAGCTACAGTTAATGTGCATTAAATGAGAGGATACAGACATTATAGCTAGTGTGGAAGGAAGGCCTTGGAAATCAATCACCCCATCCGGAGAAGGGCAGTTAGTCACGTTGAGGGATGGCAGATCTATTTCTACATCTCATCAGGTGTTGGAAGGGTCATCGTCGCATTAACTCTCCTTTAATGGATTCTGTGTTTATTCATGCTACGACCAACTTATGGATCTTGTGAAGGAAGTCTCTTGGATTAATTTTTTGTTCTTGTGTTTAGCTCCGTCTTACAACATCTCCTCTCGGTTTGTCTTGGGTCTACCCCATTGGTATTTTCCACATCCTAGCTCTTACCTTCACTACCATCCTCGGCCTCTATCTCAAGAAAATTGCAGTGTCTCTCCCCAGTTTGATATTGGTCTGTCCACGCAGTTTGCTTGACACACTGAGTTCTTATCTGCTCCATCTGTTGATAAAGAGGTCAAGAGCTAGTACAAGCTCCAATGTCAAGCTGAATCATACTGTAACCATGTCCTGTCAATACGACACCCCCCACTGGGGTAGCAGTGGAAATGGTCAAGCTCAATGGGGTTCAAGTATGAGGCAGGAAGATGGGTATGACAGGTGTTTCTATGCCGGTGCGCACACTCATCGATGAGTGGGAAGCCCAATTGGTCATAGAACACTTGGACAGAGGTATCAGGGGCGAACATCTCAATCATTATTGGATTGTCAAGAATATGATGGGATCCCTTATGGAAGAAATGGTTAGTACTTGGAATTACACTCGCAGTTCAATTCTCTAGGATAAAACCACACTACTACATTTCGACCAAAAATCCGACGGTCGTATTGTCGGATTTTCGACACTACCTTGTCGCATGTACGACACTATGATTTTTTTTAAGCATCGGTCGATTGTCATCGGTTATCCAACATCTTTCCAATTCGTCGGTTAAGCGACAGCTCAGTTTACCGTCGGTTATCTGACACTTACAGGCCGTCGGTTAAAAGACGGTGACAAAAATTTTTTAAAAACATTTACACCTACAGGCGTCACTTAACCGACACCTACAGGCATCGCTTAAGCGACGGTATTGTATTTTTTTTTAAAACATAGAGAAGCATCGCTTAAGCGACGGTATTATATATATATTTTTAAAAACACAGACAGGCGTCGCTTAAGCGACGGTAGTGTATTTTTTTTTTTTTTAATATTGTGTTGTTTTTTTTTGTAAGAAGAACTAGTCTCATATGTTAAAGAAATAGGACATTTGTCTTGTTGGGAATATAATCTTGTTGTCCATATGACGAGCAAGCAAGAATACACTTGGTCAGACTAATAAGTAACATGTTGGGAATATAATCTTGTTGTCCATATGATAGACAAGCAAACATACACTTGGTCAGACTGGTGAGTAACGTGTTAGATATACCCATTATGCAAGCTGTTACTATCTTTAAAAGGTAGCAATGATTTTGTCCTCGTATATATATTATGTAACACTATGCTCGCTAGAGAAAATGCTTTCAGTAGACAATATCCCTTTTCCATGTTGCACAATAAAATTAAGTCAAACAATCTTAATAAAGAACAAATTTCATATAATTTTCCTCAATCACTAATCTCATCCATAACAGAGCAATGTACAAAATATTAAGTCTATTTATTGACTGTGTCTCAATACTTGCTTGAGACAATTCAAAGAGGAGTTTAAGCATGCAAGTATAGCCTATACAAGTTTAACAAAAGGAAGAGACACTCATTGGAGTTAAAGTTAAGTTTATAACCTCTACAAGCATTACTGTTAGACAACTCCCCAACAACATTAAAATTTGACTGTGATATTATGTTTAATACCTAAGTTTGTGATAGTCAGAGACTATTTGGGAATTTTTCCCCTCATAATCATGCACCTAATAGCATTAATCCAATCCTGAAAGCAAATCATCTTTTTAATGTTTATCCAAAACCAAAGAGAAATCATGGAATTTTCAGAATAAATTCATAAAGAAACAATGGAAAAAGATTACTGAGACTGTTGGCAGAATCCTGACAAATATTGCGGCAACAATTCTTTGGTTTTCTTAGACTTTATATAGACAACTAACTAATAACACTTGCATATGTAAAAAATAGCAAGACTAAAAAATAAAGTGCAGCCAGACCCCAGCATTTGAACTGCTTACTGAAATTTGCATGCCCTTCGAGTCTAACTGCCACCATAAACAGGTTTATCAATAAAAAGGTGAACTAACTAGGCATATCACACTGCAATTTGAAGCATGCAATTTATCAGAGACAAAAAATACTAATAGTCACTAACCTGGTGGTCCAGTCAAAAGAATTCGAGAACAAACATCGACCAAATTTGACACATATTTGATATACTCTGGCCTCTTGAGAAACACATACATGGCATCCAATAGTGCACTCTTTGTGTTATCCCTGTAACAGACAACCAGGTTAAATTGGCAAAAAGAACATAAGAATAAGGGTTTGTACCAACAAAAATAAGAAACCCAAAGATATTTAAAAAGTAGATAGTGCACTATCCACTCTAATCTCTTCAAAATCTTTTAAAAACAGGGCAAGAGAGAAATGAGGCAAAGGAAGAAGTAAAGAATTAATCAAAACATTTAAGTTACATAAGGCTAATGTGCACAAACTCCTTTAACAACAAAATCGTTTACTCAACGTCAAGCTAACACATTTTTGGCTTGCTTTTCAGATTATACAATTTGAAACGTCAATGTACTCAATTAAAAGCTTTATACTCCTGATGAGCATCAAAATATTGAATTAAAGGTTGCTATTAGTATCATATTCAAATGAAAGGCCAATACAGTGGATAGTGATTTCCTTCATAGACAAAGCACGCTTTGATGAATCAGACATAATGAACTATTCGCTTGCTCTTCAGATTATTCAAGTTGAAACGTGAATGTACTCAATTAAAAGATTTCTACTCCGGATGAGCATCAAAATATTGAACTAAACGTTGCTACTAGTATCATGTTCATATATCATGACGAGTATCCATACATCATGATGAGTATCCATACATCATGTTTAAGGTCATAAGAGTTGCAAAAGATGAATTTTGGGCATCATTCTAAGGCAGTCTCCACAACAGCAGGCACAAACACCCCATCCAAGACGAAGCCTCTCGGATAGCATTATCAAGCCCATAGTTTTGCACAGCCCCAAAGTTTGGCAACCAAGTTTACTAGAGGACTAGGCCAAGACAGAAGAAGACACAGGCTACTTTGCACTAGAAGTAAAAGAGGAGCTAGCACCAACATCACCAACCATGTGAATATATCAACACAGAACCTAAGAATGTCCTCTTTGAATGGCCTGGACTGAACTTAAACAGTTAGAGAACTTCATGGAAGATAATTTTGTAAACCATGAGCAGGGTATTGGCATTCCCATTCTGATATGCATTTATTGCACTCTTCTTTACCATAAGCAGTGTGATATGCATTTATTGCAGATTCTTAGTAGACTGTTATTAGCATTCTCAGTATGATATGCATTTATTGCATTCTTCTTTATAATTTGCTCTGACAAGAGGAGCAATAGTTTTTGATAAAGTTTACATTCATTGATCAACTTGACTCCACATTAATATCTGCTGCATAATAAAAAAATTGAATTACCGCAATCTAATGCCAGAGATCTTCATTTGGAACATGTCAGCCTCGTCAGCTTTTCTCTATTTCATTTGATGGGTTTCAAAATCTATTTTCTTGTGTTATTTTTTGCCCTTTATTTTGTGGGAGACATGTATTTTGAGTAATTGACATTCATTGGAGGTATTTTTCATAACATGGTAAACATGGCTGAGGTAGGAGGCTAAGATTATTGACAGTTCTATGGTTGCAATCGGTATGTTTTGTTATCTGAAATAACTAGCCTATGGTCATTAGGCCTCTTCAGGTTTTACTAAGTTGACTTCCATAGGTTTACAAATGACCGTGGATGGATTTGAGCTACTAATAAAAAAAAAAGACCAAACTATAATGATGTGTCCTCTGCCTTGACGTATTTGCAGGTAGCAAGGAAATGTGTGCTTCCAACAATTTTTCCTATAAATTTCAACCCGAACCTTCTCACTGTCATTTTAGAAGTGGCAGTTTGAGTATCGTTCTTGGAATGGCATTGATTCTTAACCATTACAAGTCCGAAATATTTTTAGCAGATATAAAGGGACTAATCAATATTTCATCATCTTGTAAACTTTGGTCCCCAAAGATTCCCATGAGTGAAGGGTATTTTGAACCTCTGTGGTAACCCATTTGATGTAGCAGTTTCTGCTGATGTTGTGTTAATTGTTTAGAGAGCAACTGGCGACCATATAAATTCAGGCAATAGGGGTATTAGGCGAAGTTGCAGGACTTAGATAAATCTTCCCTCTTGGAAGATTTTACCCTACGAAAGCATAGTAATCTAAGAGCTATTTCTGGCTTTGTAGCCAGTCTTTTCCTGCCTAGAAAATGGCGGTTCTGGAAAAATTCACAGTACACATGATTCTTATAAGCTCAACAATTTATTTTTTATTTGGAGATGTTATTAATATTGGAAACAAGTTCGATTTCCAGATCAAATGGGTTAAATACATTCCATTGCACTTTCTCTTATGAAGCAATTTGAACAAAGCTCCTATCATTTATGTGGTAAATGATATGTCCTTGGGTTTCCTATGACTTCTGAGAAGTGCTCTGTCATCTCGTTCTGTTTTGAACACAGTTCCTCAAGGAAATCTAATCAATTCTGATGGAATCCTATTTGTAAGTTCTGAAAAGAATTAATGAGCTTTTCTCAAATTAACCCATGCCTGTTTGATTAACTAGAAGACAATTGTTACAGCCAAAGGAAAACATGCAAGTGTGGTTATGTACTAAGAAAAATAAGTTGTAATAAATCCCAAAGGCCATGATGAACTTCCCTTGGATATTACCCTAAAAGCATGCTTGAAAATGATGTATAGAAGCTAAGTCAACTTCCAACGACCCTAAAATGAACAAAAGTTCATTTACTAACTGTTACACTATGTTATCTATCATCAAGACAAATGGCTTTTCATTCTTCAAATGCATTTGAAAAAATCAAAATGGCAGAGAATATTTTTTCTACCCTCAGCAATGTAAGTTGTCCTCCAGTGGAACTTAACAGCACACAATTGGTTTGCTGGTCTTTGCTAATTACCCCTTTATTGGGTATATAACATGCCACCCCTACTCAAAATGCTTTAGCCAGAATGCATGGCTGAAATGACCATCGGTGGCAATGATCTTTCCTGGATGTGCCAAGAGGCTTTGGACACAAGGCCATACTGGGGAGCAAGTAAATGCAGATCTTATTATGTTGATATCTAAAGGAACATGAAAGGAAACTGAGTGGTCAACAGCCTATAACTTTGCTTAATGTGGCTACTTGAATCAAACATACAGCTGCCCAAAGTGTTCGACCTGAGCAAACAGGGTTTCTCAAAGGCCATTTCATCCTCGATAATTTTATTACTCCTAGGCAAGTCTTGACTGGGCAAAGGAAGCCTAGTCAAAAGGTCGTTATCTAAGGTTGATTTTCACAAGGCATAAAACAAAATTTAGTGGGATTCCATCATCAATATGCTCTAATGGCTGGATTCTTGAAGTTTTCTTTACTGAAGCAGTCACAACCATTTCTTCAAATGCCTCTACTAGTTTGTGTAAATGGACAGCTATCAGCAACATCTCTGCTTCATCATTCCCATCAGATGGGAGTTGCCTCTGGCCCCTTGTTTGTATGTTATTACAGTCAATGCTCTAGGATATATTCTTGGAGTTGCTGAGTTCTGGAACAAATTTGGGGAACTCACTTCTTGCTGATGAGCAGTTACTTAACATCCATTTTGCTGATGACTCAGCTCTCACTCCAAACATATCTTGTAACTCTGTTAAAGGTACAAAGCAATTTGCTGCCTTGACATTTTTGCAAAAGCTGCTAGAGCTATTGTGAGAGAGGAAAGTATCGGCATTCGTCATAGAGCAAGAAGGATTTCAAGTGTGGCTTAACATCAAACAAAAACAAATCCAACCATAATTCCCTTTTGAAATTTGATGTGCCTGTAAACATTATTTGGGATCAAGTTTTGCACAAAATGGAAAAAAAGCTTCAACAATGGGCATGCAAAGATGTTCACTTTGCAAGCCAAATCATCATCATGGTTAGAAACCTGGCTACAAGTCATGTTTTAACTCTTCTTGTTTATTTCCTAGTGCAGGATACTAGCAGTAGAAGATTCTTCTTTGACCCTTTCTCTGGGGGGAAGCGGCAGGGTGGAAAAAAGGGATAGTCAGTTTCCTGGGACCTCTAATTGTCCAGAAAGGATGGAAGGACTGGGCTGACAAATATTAGTATTTGAGGGATTGTGTTAGTAGCAAAATAGGTCATCAGAGCCATAAGCAGAAATTGGACAGGATAGATACTTGTCTACAATTGCATACAGAATGTTACACATGTACAAGGTATACTCAAGTGATATGAACTTTCATAGTGAGCTCAAAGCTTTTTAAATATTTGGTTCATTTATAGTAGATGCGACAAGCATGGCAGTGACCTACATACTTTTACTGCAATTTGCAAGATGATCCCCAATGAATAATTGTTTTAGTCAATTTTGAATGCTCAAGGCTACAATGTTCTCTAAAAATGACTTCAAAATCTACTAACATGGTGAGTTAGGAGGTGTCATGGTATCTAGAAGTCTCACTCTTATTTTAAGACAAGTACTTGGGTTGTTAGTCACTACTAACATCCTAGAGCTAAATACTCAGTTCAACCTGGGAAAGGTTTCTACATTTAAATCAGATACAAGTAGAACAATATAGATTTCAGATAAGACTGCTAAAGAATATATATTCTCTTCAAGTTGAAGCCAAAGTCAACATAAAGGGATCTTGCATGATCACTTTTTGGCTGCACTTTTGCTCCTGGATATGATGATATTAATGTGCGTGTATATATTGACTTACTATGAAATACATGATGCATTGGATAAAGAACTGTGTGTATCACTGCCACATGTAACAAATTAAATGGATCATCAAATTCCATCAGTGCCCTATTCCAAGAGCTTTCTTAACAACTTCCTCTACTTCTCATCACCAGATGAAGCTTAATTTTACAATAACTAAGCATTGCTGCATGTCATGGCATACAGCCCAAGGCTTGCCACTTCAATAGATCAAGCTATCCTAGTCCTGCCCATGTGTATGGCACTCCACTCTGTCTGCTAGTTGTGAACAAGACAAATATAATAGGACAAAAATCTTCCATCTTTCCCCTCAAACATTTATCTTTGGGATCACCAAACCAAATATGCAAGAAAAAACCTACCTTAAACATGTTTATTATAAGCAATTCAATTCTTAAAGAGGTCAAAAGACTCTTTTCCTTTATGTCAAATATTTTATTCCATAATGTAATCGTAAACACCAAATCAGTGAAAATTTTCTTACCCTTGCTTTGCTTCGATGTCTCTGCTGAAGTCAATGTTGGGCTCGTAATCCAGCACTAAGGCTAGAACCTGAAGTTGACATGTTTGCATTAGAAGCATACAATTAGCATCATAAAATATATAGCAGTGCTTGATTCCAAGCTGATTATGAATATTCCATAGATCAGTATTTGGCTTACCTTCTGAATACTGGCATGTACATGTTCTCCTTGCAAAAGAAATGTGCGATCCCTGATCTCGGGGGGTAGAGACCTATCCATATCAAGAGGTAACTGGCTCATAGACAACAACCCCCGATTTCCACATTGGGCAGGGAAGAGCCAGTTCTCATGTTTATCATGCAAACCCCTCAGATAATCTAGTGACACGTTATTTTCTTCTGCTCTTTTTCGTAACTGCAAACGTCTATGGCATGTGTCTGGACTGGCCCTTAAGTAAATAAATCCATCAGGAACAAGCCCAGGTAAAACAGAAACAACTGGATCAAACCATGAATCATAGATGCTAAGCTCCATCCCATTCATCCATTTTTCCTCATAAACAGCTTGCACAAACACCTGGTATATTCGAGACCGGTAAATTTGTTTCTAACTTTCTTTTTCCAGTGCTAAAATGCCAACAACTGCACTAAAAGTAGACACTAGAACAAAAAGTAAAGATGCAAAAACAAAGAAAGCAATTAGACTGACTCCTAATGGGGCAGATAAACTACAACATCTATTTACTTATACATTTCATCATCTATATTGGATAGTAATGAAATTAGACCTGAACAGAACATACAATGAAAGCTAAGACTCTCACGTTACTACACTGTCATAAATGCATAAAAGCCTATTAAACTTTCTACCAAAATGAACCTCAAAACATACCATTCGATCACTGAAAACACTTCTCTCCATGAGTCGTAGAGGCTTTAAGCCACCTGCAGACTCTCGCTCTTGCATCACCCTTGTTACAAAAACATAGTTCTGAAATGTGTAGGAATACCGTTGAGGTTCAGCATAGAAAGCATCCAATATATTGAAATGATCAGGCCCAATGTCTTGCCACTTAGAAATAGGCTCAGGAACCACCTCTACAAGGTCACGTAATTCAATTGTCGCATTTGCTATCCTCTGAAGAAATGTGGTTTTCCCAACACTAATATTACCTTCCACACAAAATGTGAGCCTCTTTTTCTGCATTTTTCTCTCCCCATCCTATTCCTCTTCCAACTCTTCATCCACACTCTCCTTGATGTAAGAAGTTATACTCTCTGCATGATTCTTGTGGACGATTCCAATGGAGCTACGTAGAAACTCAACCATCTTTTCGCTACCACCTCCAAGGAACTGTACACATAGTAAGAAGGGAAAAATGTTAAACCAAGCTCAAGTGACTGGAGTTGAAAAACTATTCCATCTGCCAATGGTCTGCAGTTTGATGTGTGAAAGCAGTGGAAATTGTAACAAATGAACTCATAACAGCCACTCCACCAAATTATTTTGAACTATTGGACAAACCTACATCATTAAGGAAAATGAAAATAATAGAAAAATATCAATCTACATCTCAGTTTTACATTCACTTTACTAATGCTCCTGATGGTCCTACTAATCATAAGAATTATTTGAGCAAAACTAGAGCATGCTTATTTATTTTAGGGTACTCACAAATTTGGGGGCTTCTGTCAGCCTGTGCATGACCTCTGCAAACCCTCCTCTGCCTCTTCAAACCGTCTTCTGCCTCTACAAACCCTGGTTGCTGCAAACCCTCCTCTATGTGACCTCCAGTACCAGCACCACCTGTCGCGACCTCCTTTGCATGACCTCCTGCAAACCTCCTTTGCGTGACCTGGAGAATTGGCTTCATTCCACTTCGTAATCTGCCTTTCGTTAGGCCCATTCGTTTTATTTTGATGAACCACAGTGTTTTCAAAGCGATTCTCAGACTACTTGCGGTGGTAGTAGCTCTTCTTCGTGTCCATTTTTCCCTACCCTATCCATTCCAAAAAGAAAAATAAGACAGCTTAGGCAAATCGATGAAGATATGTTCAAATGTGAATTCTCTGGCGGAAAATCGCTTCTATTTTTATCAAATGTAATAATGTTCATTCTATCTGTGAAAATGTGAATTTCCTGCAAACCGCTCCTTTGTGTGACCTGGAGTTGTTATGTGACCTGGAGTTGTTACGGGCTTTCACGGGGATATTTTATTTTTTTTGAAGATTAGTGATTTAGATTGACCTTCTCCGGGTTTTGAGCTAGTGGCATTCTTGCACCACCTTGTTCTTAATGATGAGGTCCTTCTTACTCCAACTGGGGGGCCTGTTCTTATCAACAATATTGCTCTCATCAATAAAATAATACCGATGTCTGTCAGCATAGCTTCTTTTGTTGGGCTCAACCAATTTCATAAGCCCCTGAAAGGACCTTGCAGGAATGGTCCCAGATTCATCCGAGCAAGTCACCATCGCAATCCTAAACCTCTTCAGACTGTCCTTGTCTGCAATTGAGGTCTCAAAGCACTGCCTACCTAGATTGTTGGCCCTTAACAGAACAACCCCAGTGCCATGTACCAATAACAGGGACACAATGAAAACAGCCAGCAGACTGAACATAACAGGATGAAAAACCCTCTCTGATAAGATCCAGCACCGGTGCTTTATATCCGGGCCCCCCTTGAACGAATCCTACATAGTGATGCCTATGTAACCCCTTGAAGAATGCTTCCCACCATCTGAAATCCCAACCCTCCTCTGCGGACAAAGGGCAGAAACCCCTCCCATTCCCATTCTAAATCTCATAGATAGCGCTTCTCTGCTACACCCAGAGCTTCTCGTGATGTCGATTTAACAATATAAGCAAAAACCCAAAATAATCCTGCGGTTGGCTGCAATGTATTTTATACCATCAACGAATATTATATCATCATGTGTGGATGGGACCATGTACTAATAACCATGTGTTTTCCTATGTTTTCCTAAGAGGCATATAACCTCATAAATTGTCTAGCCTCTTAGTTAACTTTCTCTTAGTTAACCTTTTGTGGCAATAATAAGAAACTAACCTTATTTTGATATGATATTCAACAATGGGATTTTGAAAAATTAAAGAAGTAACAATGCTTTGAATCAATCCTTCTTACACTGATTCTCACCTAGTAATTTCATATCAATACTATTATGCCTAATTTTGTAAAGAGAGAAGTCATTATGTAGCATGGTCACCCTATTCATAATGATTTTGATTCAAGGAATTTTGATTATGCAATATGGAATATTATTTGATGTATGGCAAGAAAATATGTCACAAGGAAAAAATACTCACAACCAAGGGAAAACCCTACTTTGAAATGTCTTCATTGTCGAGCTCTTTCCTTGATTTAAGGGCTTCCTTTGCTTGGATAGTTTCTAAGGTTACAAATTGGTTTTGACTCAGGTCTTATTTTGTATCATTTATGGGTTTGGGAGTACCATGTTTTTCTCCCTCTATTCAAGGATCTGAATGCTTTTTGAAACTCTTATTCTTTCTGCTAGGTTGGGGGTAGGTTCTTTGGGTAGTTCTTGTTGAAATGACTACAATCATGACAACTATTGCACTATAATGGCATATGTTCATAGTGGAATGGTTGCACAAGGGTCTATTTGTTGATTTTGGAGCTCTATTTCTCATGGGAGCTCTTCTTCAAGTTATACTTCAATGTGAATTCAAGCACAACTAAAGAACTTTGGTCTTGGATCAACTCTATCAACAACTCTTCTTAACTTATTCCATATTGCCTCAAGGCTCTTAATGCATAGTTGTTAAAAGAGATATGGGGCAATCTCTCCCACACTAAAACATATGATGGAATCTCCTATTTTAGCTTAAAATCTAGAGACCATTGATTAAGATGCATGTGTGTTATTGAAATCCATTTTTTTCTAGGTAGGATAGTTTCCACTCACTCAAGGCGCCGTCGCTTAAGCGACGCTTATGGCCACATTTACAAAAAAAAAAATTATCCTAGTGATTTTTGGTAAGTTTAAAAAAAGAAATCCACGCGCCGTCGGATTTTTCCGTCAGATTTTGGATCGAAATGTAGTAGTGCCAGGATGATAGAACTTGATACTCAAGTCAATAAGAGGGATGCAACTTTAGAGTGGAAACACCTTGCATTGGGTCTCTGCATGCTAGGAAATAATGAAGAGGGTAGTGGCAGCGTCACGGGGGCACCTACGACATCCTTGGACAAGAGCTCGGTCCCGGCAACGCCCATCACGTTGACTGTACCATTTCCAATACCTTCCACCATCACTAAGCTGAGCAACAAGCGTGTTCGTGATATTGAGGTACTAGTTCACAAATCCTCTCCTCTTCCTGTTAAGCAGTTGGAAAATATGAATGCTAAAGATTTCCAAGGGGGTTGTCCTATCATTGAGGAAAACCCAGACTATTAAGTTTGGTGCTGTTGAAGAACCTGTAGCCTGTTTGGCCTGCCTATGTTATACTTGCTTAGTTTTATTACTTTTGTTATTTAGTATAATTCTAGAATAATGTATAAATTGTCTATGAAACTTATCAGTGTTTTGAAGTCTAGTACTTGACCCTCATCTTCTGTATGGGTTTTTGTGCCATAATCTTTAAAGGAAAAGAGACATGCTTATAGCTTTGACTCGTTGGGGTGGTGGGTTTAGACCACCCCACTACTATGTCCATGAGGTATTTTTGGATGTAACTTCTTGTTTTTACTGATTAATACAAATACAGACTTACAAAAAAATTATGCACTTTTATTCTCAAATAAACATTTTTTTCCTTCGTTTAATATAATTACATGAATTTTATGTGTAGATTCGTTATTAACATCATTAACCTTTAAAGTAAAATTAATAGAAAGGGCTTCCATGCAACAAAGTCTTCGATATAACTTTTAAGGAAGTTCTCATCAATGCTTTGTAAATCCAAATCCTATAGTTTGGGTTTATAATATTTTAGATATTTTTTTAACGGGTTATGAGTTATGGAAATGGTAAGGGGATAAATGGTATGACCTTATCTTCATCTAACAATATAGTTATTGTTATGTGAATTTTTGAGAATTTGTTATAGAGTTATCATTTTTGTGATGAATTTAATAATAATTTTATCAACCTTTTTATGTTATTTATGATGTGTTGGATTTTTATCACTAGTTATTGTATCTATTGTTATGTGAATTTTTGAGAATTTGTTATAGAGTTATCGTTTTTGTGATGAATTTAATAATAATTTTATCAACCTCTTTATGTTATTTAAGATGTGTTGGATTTTTATCACAAGTTGTTGTATCCAAAGTAGTGAGGTGCTTTACAGTCCAATATGGAGGAGATGTAACACTTATACAGTTCAATATTGGGGAGATGCGACAAATCTTCATATGGATTATGATTATATTTGTAAGCTTCATATGGATTTATGGATTATCTGATTTTTCCATTTTTATAATTGCACAATCTTTTGGGTTATTAGATTCATGTCATTTGGGTTATTAGATTCATTTAATTTCTTCTTAGTAGCATTGTGTTCTATTTTCTTGGTATGCATTTTTTTAATGTTTTTAAAATCATTTTTGGGGTTATTTTTTTGTTTTTTTATAACTTTTTTTAATCTATTTAGTAGATATATATATTGATACTTGTTGAAAAGTAAAATATTGAACTTTGATAATCAAGTCCACCTCTTTAAAAACAAAATACAACATTCATGTTATTGGTATATTCTTTTTTTTGCTTAAGGGATAGTGTACTTTGACATATCCCATCTACAATCCATACTATCCAATTTCATTAGCTTTCATTTATGTATGAAAGCAATTTGAATGACTATACACCCACACAGTAATAGGATAAGACAACAAACATTATTGTTTTGTATCTTTGAAACTAGATTCTCTTTATAGGGAATTGTCTAATAAGTATCCTTTTTCAAAATCATTCTATAGAGTTCATGGAAAGGTAGAAAATGAGGAACCTCTATGCCTTCATAATTTCTAATATATTTTAAATTTTGATTGAGACATAATTTATATTATAATTTAAATTTTGATTGGTGTATTTTTACTTATATCGTTGCATCCCTATCGAATTTATAATTTTTCAACTTCATTATATTTAGTTTCACCCTCTTCTTCCTCTTCATAAACCTCAATATAAGATGAATATTATTATGTTTCTTCTAATATTATTAATTCAAATGACATTCCAAATACTAAAATTTCCATAATCCAAATAATATTATGCAAATAAATAAAAATCATGTTTAAATCCCCCTTAAAGCAAATTGTGGATCCATTTATCCGAGCCAATGTTGAGGGTCTTTCTAAACTAAAACACAAAATTAGGATTTTACCTTCTTTTGAGGCCTTGACAAACCTCATGCCGCAAAGCATGGGGCGCTCTTTTTAAAGGTTTCATTGATCTTCACTTAAAAGAATAAAAAATCACTGCCACCTTCTCTCTTTTAGTGGAAGACAAGCAACCTAGACTTCTAAAAATTATTCTAATATTTTAATATAGACTTCTAATGAAGGTGTGTGAGCAAATATTTTAATGAGCTTATTTTTCTTATGATCTAATGTTTTTTGTCATCTTATAAGTCTGTGCATATTTTAAAATTGTCCAGCAAGTTGGCAACATGGTGGTGATCTTACAAAGATTCTAATATTTTAAAATAGACTTTTAATAAAGATAAGTGACCAAATATTTTAATGAACTTATTTTTCTTATGATCTAATGTTTTTTTTCATCTTCTTAGTCTATTTATTTTAAAATTGTCTGGCAAGTTGGCAACATGGTGGTGATCTTAAATTAAAAAAGTATCTTGACCAAATCAAAGGAATTGTGAAGTTGGCAACATGGTGTTGCTATTTGAATTTAATTAATAAGAAATGATGAAGATGTTGTATGTCTCTATCAATTGCTTAAAGCAAAACGCCGGAATTTGGAAAGAACGTTCAAAGCAATTGCCATCTCCCACTTAATTGGATTTTAATTTAATTAAAAACAAATTTAATTATTTACTAGCAATTATACCTAGGGGTGCAATAAAAGAACGCCGTGTTCCAAGCTTTTTTTTTTCCAAAGAAAAAATTTGTAAATATATTATTCACTTTCAGTAGATGGTCCAATAGGTCCATTGTACAAAAAATAGCCAACTAAAAGTTGTCATTACATCGATATTTGCCTCAAGAGGAGTACACAATATCCTTAACAGGTCAGATAAAAACCAACTGTTTAAAGTTGTTATTACATCAAATAATACCTCAAAATAAAGTGCATTACTGTTTATCAATCATCAAGTCTGATCTTAGCAGACTTTTTTCATCATTCCTGATAAATCAGGTCAGATATGAGAAAAAATATATGTGGTGATCACAAGCATTATAACCCAGAGCATCACTAGCTGGCTAATAGACTCTGTAGGCATAAAGTATTGTAATATGCTGGAAAAAAACACAGCAGCAATAAAATTTGGCTTCCAATCCATCCAATGAGTATTTTCATATCCAATTCATCAAATAAAATGAGTCCTATACAGCCCACAGGTCATGCTCTCGGAAATATGCTTAAAATCACCAATGAAACATAAATCAGCCGTAGCATCATATATCCAGAATAACCATCATAGTCCATCATGAAATCCATCATAGTCCAGCAAGAAATCCATCAAAAAAATCCATAATCATAGTCCATCATGAAATCCATCAAAAATCCAGATATGCCCAAGCAAGAAGCCTCCAATCCAGCAAGTAGATCATAAAGAAAAACATTAATCTTACACCTGCAGGAAATAAATGCTCACATAACCTGTTTAAAAAACCTGAAAAGTTTCCACCAATGAAGTACCTCTCTGTTCACCTATAATCCAAGATCCTTCGAGAATGCTGCCACCTGCTTTAGCCAAACTATCTGCTTTGAAATTTCGTTCCCTATATATGTGTTTGAAAGACACATAATCCAGACTGTCAGCTAAACAATGAACATCTTGAAGAATCATGGCTAATTCAGTATTTAGTAGCCGATATTTACCTGTTGCCCAGTTTATGACTAACTGAGAATCCCCAAAAACTTGAATTTTATCCAAATTAAGCTGCCTAGTCAGCGTAAGCAAAAGCTTGAGTCCACATAATTCTGCATAATTATTAGTACCCAAGCCTAATCCCGCTTTGAAAGAAACAGAATGGATATCAGATATGAACACTATACCACCAGCCCCACAAATCATTGGGTCCCCAGCTGCAGACCCATCAAAGTATCCCCATGCATGCGATTGATCAATGGATTCCACAAAAATAGATCTGATAGACACTGCAGATAAAATCTGTGGAAATTTCTTTATCATACCTAAACTGGAACTTGATACTTGTGCAGGAGTAGTGACAAGATCCTCAAAACAAAACCTATTTCTTGCTTTCCAAATAAACCAAAGTACAATAATAGGTAAAGATTTGAAAGAAACCACATCTGGACTACAGCACCAGTTTTTAAAACAATCAGATAAGGAATCTCCATACCATAAATTATTAAGTTTCAAATGAACCTCAATAATTGACCAAACTGATTGAGTAAAAGGGCATTCCACAGCAATATGAAAATTGGATTCACCGCTCAGCTTGCATAAAAAGCACCTACCAGGGCCTTCTCTACCCCTAGAACATAAAACATCCCAGGTCAATGCTTTACCAGAGAGAAGAAACCAACTAAGAATTTTAGTTTTAAGTGGGCACTTCATCTTCCAAAGGACCTTCCACCACCAAATCAAATCCACTTCTCTGTTCAAGAGCTCAGCATAACCTTCTTTAGGAGAGTATTTGCCAGATTTAGATATATTCCATATAAGGCAGTCATCTACGGGAGAGAGTCTAACATGACTAGACTTGAGAATGGCTATATAACCATTCCAAGCAACAATCTCAAGTGGATCAGTAAATCCAATAGAGTCTGCAGATAGCCAAGTTTGTGACATCAAACCAGACAAACAAGGAATAGCAATATCATAAATGAAGTGAATACCAGCCAAATGTAATCTATCTATCATAGGAGCTGGAAGAGAATGTCTCCATTTACATCCAAACCACGGATCTAAACCAATACGGACATCCCTGCCAGCTCCAATCTTCCAGACAAGTGAATTACCTATAAGATCAAATGCCCAGAGAACAGCTTTCCAACAAATAGAAATATTCTTTTTCTTTTTAGAAATAGATCTAATCCACTCCAGAATATTCATTGGGTAAATGTATTTTTGATATGCAATCTTAACCCATAAACCCGAACCATGAAAGATATTCCAGACATTTTTTGCTGCAAGTGCCTTAGCAAATAAAACCGGAACCTTAAGACCCCAACCACCCATAGATTTAGGCATAGCAAGTATCTTCCAAGAAATCCAAGGATAACCAGCAGAGTTTTGTTTACCAGCCCAGAGAAAAGTAAAACAAAGCTTTCTGATTTTGTCTATGACACCCATAGGAACCCAAAAATGCATCCAATAAACTGGTAAAGCCTCTAAAACAACTTTTATCAGAGTCAGCTTTCCACCTTTGGACAGCCATCGGAAACTCCATTTCTGAATCCTCTGTTCAACTTTAATAATCAACCAATCCCAATCCTTAATAAGATATCTACAAGGTTTAAGATGAAACCCGAGATATTTCATGCCCTTTGCAATTCTGTCAATAGGAAAACTGAATATATTCTGTAAAGTAATTACTTCAGATTCTTCCATACAGGAATAATAAAGGGAGGATTTATTATCATTAATTTGCATCCCAGATGCCTTACAGAAATGCATTAATATCTCATAAAGAGTGGAAAGAGATTGTTCAGAACCATCATTAACCATGACAATATCATCCACAAATAGAACATGAGTTAAGTCTATATCATTGCCAAAAGGTAAACCATGATAAGTCTCACAATGTTTGGCATGAATAATAGCCCTCCCAAGACCATCTACCACAATAAGAAACAGAAGAGGTGCCAAAGGACACCCTTGTCTGAGTCCCCTACCATATTTGAAAAAATTAGTGGCAACACCATTGATAAGCACAGAAAAAGAAACAGAGGATAGACTGCTCATAACCCACGCAATAAAGTTTCCTGCGAATCCAAGTTTAGCAAGAATAACCCAGAGATATGTCCAGCTGACTCGATCATAAGCTTTTGAAAGATCGATCTTAATCATGACAGCTTTTAAGGATTTGATATGCATAGTATGCATACCTTCCTGAATGACACCAACAGCATCATGAATCTGCCTACTTGGTAAAAACCCGAATTGTGCCCCAGATATACATCTACCCAAAACCTTTCTGATTCTTATAGAGATAATCTTGCCAATAATTTTGTAAACAAAATTACATAAAGATATAGGTCTAAAGTCCTCAAAAGATGAAGGACTATCAACCTTAGGAATAAGGGCAAGAAAGGTAGAATTAAAAACACCTGGAATTTTGCCACTAATCTGAGACTCCTCAATGACTCTTAAAAGATCCTCGCCCAACACCTCAAACAAGCATCTATACACCTCAACAGGAATACCATCGGGTCCAGGACTCTTATCATTTTTGCTTATGGATAAAACATGCTTGATATCTTTAATAGTTATAGCCTGCATGAGCTCATCATTTTCATCCTCTGTAACAGAAGATGGGAAATAACCAGCACTTTGGACAATCTCTGGAAGATGGAGGTCATCTTCTTCTTGGAAAAGGCTTTCAAAATGCTGAATCCCAGCCTTAGCTATAGCCTCAGATCCTTCCACAAGATTTCCAAAATCATCATGAAGTTTCCAAATAGAATTGAGGCATTTCCTATGAGCAGCATATTTGTGAAAAAAAGGAGTATTTTCATCTCCACAAATCAACCATAACGCCCTGCTTTTCTGGCGAGCCTCCTTTTCCCGAAATAATAATATAGAATTCTTGCGTGATTCAATCTCAATCAATAATTCTTTATCAGCCAGAGATGAAAAGCCAAAATGCCTATCATAAAATCTTTTCAACTCAAATTCAATATCAACCAAATCTTCAATATTCTGAGCATTTTTGTTTAGTGACCACTTAATAGAGATTGTTTTAATTCGTTTAAGATTCTCACTAAATTGAGCCGCAGGAGATAAAGATGACTCAGCATCGAAAGGCACCCACGAAGCTTTTAATGCATCAACCAAGTCATCATAATCCAACCACCCTGCATTAAACTTGAAAGGACTATGGGCCTTTGGAGATAGAGAAGAAATTTGTAAAAAGACAGGTTGATGATTAGATACACCTCCACACCCAATCCACTGTTTAAGAAGGAAATTACAATCTAGGAAATCATTCGAAACTAATAGACGATCCAACCTTTTACAGATACTCTCAGAACCAACTCTGCGATTACTCCAGGTAGGCAAAGACACCAGAGGATTAATGTCAACAATCCCCAAGCTATCCAGCAAATTGCGAAAAAAGTTAGTTAAAGGATCAACCTGAGCTTTGATCCCCCAAATTTCTGAGGGACCCAAGGAAAAATTAAGATCGCCCCCCAAAACTAAAAAGGGCGACAAGAAAACTTCCATCTTGACCAAATTAGACCAAAAAGATTCCCTGTCCAGATAGGGCGCATATAGATTAACAAAGGAAATTTCCTTTTGTAAATCATATGAAAATAAAATAGCACATAAACTTGCTTTCATTGCCCATGCATTATGAAAAAGAAAGTTACATGACTTCCATCCCAAAATAAGTCCTCCTGATCTGCCCATGGCATCCACTGAAATGAACTGCCAACCATGAACCAAATGTTCCAAATCCTGAACCAGAGCATACTCCTCAATCATAGTTTCTTGTAAAAAAATAACATCAGCTGAATTATGTTCAATAAGTCTAAGGACCGCTAGTTTCTTGGGAAGACTAGCCAAACCCCTAACATTTAAGGTCAAAAGGATCATATGGAAACCTTGTTAAGGGCTGATGCTCTAAGCGCCCCAACACAACTTGTCACAGATTGAAGATCTTTAACATCCCCAATCTGAACCTTATCTACTGATTGATACCCAGGTTTATCCTTAATAGGCCACAATGTCTCCTGAACTGATTTCGAGCAGGAACGAAGAAAATAGCCCTTGCTAGCAACAGGAGAAGCCTTGCAAGGAGATACAAACCCCAGGTCTTTTAGTGAGGAGATAGAAGTAGACGAGGATAGATTTTGGAAGGTGCCAGAAGAATCCAAAGAATTGAAAATGCTAAACGAAGTAAGATTGGCTAAAGGGTCAAGGATGGCTAATGAATCAGGCTCAATGGAGCCAGATTGCACATCCAAAAAATTATTAACAGACGGTCCAATCTTTGCATCAGACTGAATTCCTTCATTAAGAATGTCTATTGAGTCAGACTCAAAAGAAACAGGCACAGCCATAATTTCAGAAACAGATGGTCCGGCCTTAGTATTGGACTGATTCCTTCCATTTTTTTCTCTCCAAACTTTGGGGGATTTTTTAAATGATAGAGAACACTCATTTGCCAAATGTCCAAGCCCATGACAACGATAGCATCTGAAAGGAATACCCAAGTAATCCATCATTATTACCCTTTTTAATAACCAGTTCAGCAGGTAAGCCCAAATGATAGTCTAACAAGACAAGAACCGGGCCTGTGCAGCAAACCCCAGAAGTCAAATAAGTAAAATTAGTTTCCAAATGGGTTCCCAAGGTATTACCAACAAGTTTGAAGAAATCAGAGGACCAAAATTCAAAGGGTAAGTTTGGAAGTTTGACCCATATAGGGACTTTATCATATCTTTCCTTCCTCGGATCAAATAAAGGAGACCAACGCTTAAGGAGAAGGCCATCTTTATCCCATCTCCAAACTCCTGCCAGAATCTTGTCAGCATCAGCCCCAGAAGAGAATTTAAAGGCTATCCATCCCCTTGGTAGCATGAAAATCTCAGGACAAGTACTGATGCCATTAGACCTAGCCCTAACAGCCCACCTACGCAGAGAATCAGCATTGAAATTACGCCTTCCAAACCTCCCAACCAAAGTCAGAGCATTGGTAAGAACAATTTCATTTAGAAGGATATCTTCCCCCAGAGTCATCAAAACAGGACTAATCTTCTTAATAGGTTTAGGCTGCCTCTTATTGGCCTTAGGATTCCCCTTTCTAAAAGAAAAAGAATCATGCACTTGATCAGAATCAAAAGCCGGCGATCGAATAGAGCCCTGAATAACATCTGGCTTAGTAATATATCCCAAATCTGGATTTAGTCCTTCACCTTGATCCAATCCACCTGCCTTAGGATAGACCAATGAACAATCTCTTTTTTCGACCAGATAATCTGATCCTAATGGATAGCAAACATTGGCACCCTTGAAATCATTCTTCAAATTAACCAAAGAGTCCGAATGGGACCCCAATCTCAGAGAGGAAAGTAAATTCCCAGCTAATAAACTACTCCCAATGCCCACAGGGCCTTGTCCAATAACCGGCATGTCCAATGGGGTAGAAATGGCTTTCGGGTCAGAAAGGACATCCACAGGACATGGATCAGAACCAGTTTCAGCTGCATCAGAAATCATAGTTAAATCAACTGGAAGACCATTCCCACAAACGACAGGTCCTTCGACCAACAAATCAACAGAATCAGAGACCGAAGATACCAATTCCACTGCATTAACCTCATAAGAAAGAGAGGATGGATTAATAAATCCTTCTCTCTTAAAACCCCCAACCAAGCACGAGGAAACCTGACACCCATTCTCCAAACAATCCTCCCGCAAAGGAGAATATAGCACAGATAAATGAGATTCCTCACCAGTACCCTGCCTGGAACATGACAGATGTCCCATAGGAGTAGATACAAAAGGATAAGCAGGTAAAGGACTCATCTTATGCAAAGAAAAATCTGACTTGGAACATCCATCCAAATCCAAACAATCTACTGTAAGCTTTAACCTATCCGATACAGGATTAACTAAAGAATCCAGACCCGAATCGGACCTCAAGTCTCCTAGATTACACAGAGAAGGCATATAGGATTCAGAAACCCTTTTCACCACACCCGAAACCTGCTTGTCACAATGCAAACAACCTGGCGGAGTACGGGCCAGAGTCTTCATTGCACGAAGCGACATAGCGAATACAAATGGTCAGGTCCCCCAACCCAGATCAAGAATCATCAATACCCAACCCGGCCAATATCCCTGAAAAGAGCAATACAGATAATGCGAAAACAAGCCTTCACCAAATCACGACAGTAATTACAACTGTCAACTAGAAGCACAGACAGCCTAAACTGATGGAGGGCCGGCTAAACATCCAAGAATAATCAACCTGAAGGACAAGAAAGCGACCAAGATGCACCAAAGGCACCTACACCAATTCCACAGTCACTCAACTCAACCAACAGAAAGACAGAAATCAGCAAAGCCCCGCATAGACCCTTGAAAGTGCATCACAAAGAGAACCATGCCTTCGCCACAGAGATTCAATCAATAACCCATCACCCGAAAACCCATAAGACCCATACAATCAGATTCAAGCATGGGCATTACACAGCAAATTACTGCAATGGAATAACACAGCATGCACATCTGACGAACAAAAAGCCTTGTGCTAGGCCAAGAACCTCCAGAGTAAGCCAAACCCGGAAAAGCTGAACAAACTTATAACCCCGCTCCCAAAAACAAGAAACTGATAGACACAGCTCGCTAATAGGATAAACCATGCATAGCATACGAAGGAAAAACCGAGCATACCTGGAGATGAGCTTGGAAACCACAATGCAGATTCAAGCAGACCCCCCGGATGCTGTAAGAGCCGAGACTACCAACACCTGCTACTCAAGCTACAACAACCAACACCTGCTACACAAGCTACAGCAACTAAGAGCTACGGCCTTCACCGCCTTAGCACAAGCAATAAGTACGTTGAGGTCACCAGACTTAGGTGGCCAAATCAACGGCCAAGATGGACTACCAGAAAATCAAACTGGTCAAGTAACACCAATACCTTTTCCAATCATGAACTATCTCAGGCACTAAGCCATCAGTCATCAAGGAACCCTATCGCATGCTCACTCATCCATCAATGCATAATCACGAAGACCCACCAAATGCCTATTCCACCACCTCAAGAGCACCAGAGAAATATGCAGATAAAACCACCTGCGAAAGCCAGGACGGTCTGCTCCTGCACGACACGCTACAAAAGACAACCAGAGAGAGCCTAGACAGCCGTCACCTGAGCTACAAACTCCTGCGAAAGCCTAGAGCCAGACAGCCTTCACCTGAGCCACAAACTGCGAAAATGGATCAAGGAAACCTCCAGAACGAAACAAGTTCTCCAACCAAAACGGTAACAACAAATGCCAGAGAAACCACCAGCCCTAACCAGTAAGCAGATGAAAAGGAGCTAAGGAAGCCGAAGACTTAGCCCAAAACTGCAAAAGAGCAGGTGCCAAACAACAGTATACTCCACCTGTGTAATGGTTCACAGCCTCCCTCAACGCAACAAACGAAAAATAAACCAATACAAAAAACTTGCACACATCATAATACCATGCAATTAATACAGAGTATAACGTGGCAGATAAAACGCTCCAATGATTTAAAGCGTCGACAGTACAATAAAGAGCATACAATCATACCGTCGTGCGGACAGATAAACACAGAGGACACCAGGATCGAGGATGGCCAAATCAACGGCCATGATTACCTACCAGATACTCGTAAATTGATCAAGAAAACACCATTAAACCTTTACATTAACCTTCGCCCGCTCCAAGAAATCATTAACCTTCGCCCAATAATCTCCTACAAATCAACGAATGCCGTGTTCGAAGCTAAGCAAGGAGATGTGGACATATACAACAAGACATTATATTCTTCACATAATTGGCCATTACATTATTGGCATTTCAAAAGTAATCATGAAAAGTATTCTTCTCTCATTTAAATGAGAATGGATTGTTAGTTTTTGTAGTTCTTATGTTACAATCAAGTAACATTGCATAAATTTATGGATCTATCTACTAAATAAATAAAAATATTTCAAATTTATAAAGAGAAGCAATAAATAATTTATTTATACATTCCTTAAATGTGGATCATTAATATGAAATTCATAACATTTTGAATCTCACCAAAAAAAGAGGGTAGGTTAATGGACATCATTGGAAAATATCTCAAAAAATATAAAGAAAAACTTAAAATTGTCCAAATTCTAATAATATAAAAAAAGAGGGTAGGTTAATGGACATCATTGGAAAATATCTCAAAAAATATAAAGAAAAACTTAAAATTGTCCAAATTCTAATAATATAAAAAAAGAGGGTAGGTTAATGGACATCATTGGAAAATATCTCAAAAAAATATAAAGAAAAACTTAAAATTGTTGGATATATCTAGAAAAAGACAAATTAAATTAAAAAATAAGATTTATAATATTATGAAAAAATTATAATTTGATTCATATATCCTTTCATTTAAGAATTTAGTAGGTCTACAAATATAAAAGCCAAGCAATTCTAATTTTTTTGTCAAATTGTTTTGACTATTCAAATGAATTCATATACATTTTGATCCTCTTACATTATAATGTGTTAATGCAAAATAGAACGTTGATATGTAGATTACAACAAGCAATTTGTAGCTTGTTGAGAAGTAGATCCTGCACATGAAAAGTAGAAAAGTAGTTAGAAAGAAGGGAGAATTTGGAGTTAGCTTGAAATAATGTAAAGGAATACTAAAAATAGAATGCTTATGTATTAAATCTTACAATATTTCTCATGGATCAAATAGAAAAAAATTATATACATTTCTACAATCACAAATAAAGTCAAAAGGCTGGCTTTCTCAATTTATCTTCAAACGTTTTCTTAACGTTATCATCTTCCCAAATTAAGCCTTCCCACCAAGAAGCGTCGAGGCCAGATATCTCCCTCAAATTAGGCAGCTTTGTTGGTTCCTTTGGTACTCTCTTCAATGATGGGCATTGTGCGATGTACAAGGCTCGGAGTTTGGGCATGAATCATTCACTCCACACAATGTTTGATGACGAGCTTGTCATACTCTCTAATGATGGTAAGACGGATAGTTCCAACATCTCTAACATGGGAAATCCAACCGCTCTTCCCCACCTCCCTATCCCCAACTCCTTCAACTTACGATAGTCGTGTAATACCAGCCACTATAAATTTGGCAATCTCTCCAAGAGAGTAAGCTCTCGTAGTTGGAACAATTGGATAAGTGTATTTCCTCCAATTGGTTAAAATCATAAATACAATTGGGCATACTTGTTCTGCAGTACCGGTAAAGATAAAATGATTACAGTTTCTTCATGTTATGCATGTCGTTCGGAAGATCCTCCACTACATCATCTTCGTCATCTACGTGGAAATCCAAAGTCAAGCACCTCATCTCCACCCAACTTCCCATTGGACCCACCTTTATTCCTGACTTTAGTCCTGCTTCTACTTCGCTTCCTGCCTTTACACGTACGTACAACTCCATCAGATTCGGTAGATTTGCGAGATCTTTTAAACTGCAAAACCCCACTGCTGCCTTCCTCCATCTTCAATGTGCTGCTGTTACTAAAATTCAGATTGATCAATGAAGTAAGTTGAGAGATCTCGCATGGAATCCCTGTTAACCTCAAGCATCATTCCAAATCTAAATGCTTGAGATATTTTAGCTCTCCTGTCGTCGATGCCAATGATTCTAGCTCTCTGCACTCGGCCCACGAAGATCTTTTAGCTCTCCTATCGTTGACGACAAGGATTCTAGCTCTCTATACTCGACCCACGATTCTAGTGATGACCATGTGCTAGCCCAAACATTGAGTTTGTATTAAACCTTAAGTTACCTTCGACGCGTGTCCATATACTCGATGTGTACACATAATAGTAACACTGCATGCCCATCTTGCATGCCGCCTAGATGGCATGAAAAAACCCACCATCTAAGCACACCATGAATACGCTTACTGTGAGGTGATTTGTAGTTTTCTCATCAATTTTGTGCAGATGGCATGAAAAAACCCACCATCCAAGCACACCATGAATATGCTTTCTGTGAGGTGATTTGCAGTTTTCTCATCAATTTTGTGCAGATGGCATGAAAAAACCCACCATCCAAGCACACCATGAATATGCTTTCTGTGAGGTGATTTGCAGTTTTCTCATCAATTTTGTGTAGTTACATCAATTAACGGATGTTATTCCATCATTTTGCAGAGTGTAGGACACCATGAATATGCTTTCTCTCAGGTGATTTGCATTTTGTCATCAATTCCATCGAAGCAGACCATGAATACGCTTTCTGTGATTTGTAGTTTTCTCATCAATTTTGTGTAGTTACATCAATTACCGAATGTTATTCCATCATTTTGCAGAGTGTAGCATACTCTACGCATGAATACGCTTTATCTCAGGTGATTTGCAGTTTCTCATCAATTCCATTGAAGCACACCATGAATACGCTTTCTGTGAGGTACTGATTTGTAGTTTTCTCATCAATTTTGTGTAGTTACATCAATTAACGAATGTTATTCCATCATTTTGTAGAGCGTAGCACACCATGAATATGCTTTCTCTCAGGTGATTTGCGAAGAATATGCTCAAACAACCAACAACCAAATCTACGCGCTCGGTATTGATCATTTCATCCTGATGGGGAAGCGATAGGGATCAAGCAAACCACAAAGGAGGCAAGCACAACCGGCAGCACACCTTCGCAGACACCAGTTCTGGTAACTTCAACTGGTAGCATAACAGGGGAAACTCTTTCTTTTTTTAAGTGTAATGGTAAAAACATAAAGTATAAATTCCTTCTGTATCCATATTCATATCAAAGTAGAGGAGCTAGCAACAGATCTGGTGCCATATCCCATTTTCGCTCTAGATCCAGAACAAGAGTCACTGATCCCTTCTATGCGTGTCCATACGGTCGATAGTACCCTTCGACGCGTGTCCATATGGTAGATAGTAAGGAGTGTTATAGCACTTGGCATGAAAAAACCCACCATCGAAGCACACCATGAATACGCTTTCTCTGAGGTGATTTGCAGTTTTCTTACATCAATTTGCAGAGCTTAGCACACCATGAATACGCTTTCTCTGAGGTGATTTGCAGTTTTCTCATCAATTTTGTGTAGTTACATCAACGTAAGCGTTTAATGTTCCACCGTTGCTTTTCTTTGCGTATATTTTGACAGGCAGAGAATTCAAACAAGCACAAAATAACTTCTGCCAAATAGTTGTTGTCACTACAATTTGGTTATTGCTGGGTTAGGTTCTAGTAGATTTCTAATCTATGTTTTTATAATAAAAAACATGAAAGAATAAATTCAGAACATTTGGCAGTCCCGGGACTAGGCGTCTGTGACCTCTAATATCAGTTCGATTTCGAAGTTTAGAATGTGTTGGTTTTACATTAACTAGCTCAAAAACTCGTGAAAATTGTACCCATGGAGTCTATTTTCCTAATGGGTAGGCTATTGCTAATTTGTGCAGGATGGTTTGGGATTACTGAATTTTTGTAAAGGTCCATTTGATTTGAATGAGAAACAGGCCTCTGATTTGACTGGAGGTTTGTTAAAGAAGGAAAACCAGGGACAAATGTTTCAGATCTTCTCTTGACGATCACTCTGTCTGCTCGAAAATATGAAAAAACTGCTACTATTGTTGTTTTTGACTCCATTACTGCTCCATTCTTGCCTGACTCCATTACAGCTCTGTTCTTTCTTGTGATGGATCTACTTGAATTGGAGATTGGAGATGGCACCTTATACCCAATTCAGCAGGGAAGGTCTCACATCTTAAGTTTGGGAGTACAATAATACAGCACCAGGCAGAGGCAATAGCATATACGGCCGGGGATAAGAACAGGTGGGGGAAGATAGGTAGAAGGGGCTTGAAGAAGAAAGAAGTAGCCACTATGGATTGATTGTGATGGGACATGTGCCACTGTGTACCTAACTTGATCAACGATGTAGATTATCGAAATCGTCGGACAAAAACATCGACGGATGAAAAATAAAAAAGCATTAAATTCAGGGAGTAGTTTCCACTTGTTGAAACGCCTTACGGCGTAATTATGAATTGGTAGGATTTCGAGGTGAGTTGATGCCCACTTACTATTTTAAATTTGAGAGAATCTACTTCAATACATTAAAGACTAGACACATCAAACAAGATGCGTGACTCTCTAGTAAGGTGCATTATTATTCGTAGTTCTACCGTAGGTAGGAAGAGATTAATATATTGAAAAATATATTTTATAAATAGTTTGAGATTACTATATTGAAAAAAAATCATATTTAATGACTTCGTGTATTTGGTGTGTGGTGTTTATTTCTTTGATTGTTTTAAAATGTACGACGGTGTTATTTATGGCATTTCTGCCGTGTTGTGGGTATCCAAGCTCTGTGTATTTGAGAGAGCACATCATGCGTGTTGGTGGAGTTTCTTCCTTTTCCGAGAACACTAGTTAAACTCAAATTATGTAGGTCGCGTAGAGATATTTCCTTCATGATTCACATAAAATACCAAACCAAATTACTGGCATTTATTCATGTGACCAAGTAGTACATTGGGACCCTTTGCATGTGACAAAGTATTACATTGGGACCTTTGCATAGACTGAACTCGAGATATTAAAGTTTGGGTTTATGATTTGATTCTAGACAAAAATGTTTCAATATGGGATTATCATGTATGGAGAGAAGAACATTTATTTTATGAAGGCAAATTTTATTGAGGCTTAGCATTATTAGTTCCTGTCGAAGGCTAGGCCACGGTATTACTGTTTTCGTTAGTTGTTAACTAACTAATAGTTTGTGTTTAGTGTAATGAAATGTATTTTTTTCACCAAAGTTTCAAATACTAAAAATCAAAATTTTGTACAAGGTGATTGGCTTATAATTTGAAGTGTTATTGCCGCGGTGGCAGTGGAAGTATTGGGAATGAACTTAATTGTGTATAAATGCTAAGGCCATGGCGTGAGCATGGTTATTTAAGCTGGGCTTGTCGTGGACACTCGTGGAGGAACTACTGATGTTTTGGTATTAATTCATTTTTATACTTTCAATGCTGACTGTTTTGGTATTAATTCATCTTTATACTTTCAATTTTTTTTGCTTTCTAGCTAGCAGATAACCAAAGTTTTAAACATAATTTATGCTATGTCAGTGTATCTAATACTACTAATATTACTTATGAAATATGCTATGCTTTAAACATCAATAATGACTTGTTCCGAACATAACAAATGAATTAAGTTGAATGATGCACTGCCTTTTGAGGCATCTTCCTCTCTTACCTCCATACTCCATACTCCATGATGGGCTTCTCATAAACTCTGATGCTTCTCAAGTTCACCACGAGGACCACCAAGTAATGTGATCTGAAAATCTTTTTAGTTTTCCTCCTAGAAGCTGATGTCAACAAATTTGTAGGAGCTTGACGATCTTCAACAAGATGATACACACTTGCTTTAAGGAATACTGCACCAATTATCTGTACAAAGGATCATACTTAGCTGCTTTACAAACATAAGTAAGCATATGTTTGAAATTATTTCTATGCATGATGATGTTTTTTATGAAGCTATTTCTATGCATAATGCAATAAATGTTGTTTTTGATGTTTACATTTGCAAATTGTTCTATGATATTTAGGGATGTGCAGTTTATAAGATGAAACCCGTCAAGCCCGTTGCATCAGAAAAAGTGTGCATAGGCCCTTTAAATGACAAGAAAAAACATAAGCATATTGATGGAGTTTCAAACATTTGATTATATTGTAAATAATTTACGATTTTGATTCTAGGAAGTTAATAACGCTATAAATTTACAGAACCACCATACCTTGAAGCTATGTCACAGGTTGAAGGGTCACTTTTGACTCCATAACAAAGGACATCACTATAACAATATATTCAATGCAACCATCTGCCCATATTAGACATTCTTGAATTATTATGTACGCTCTCTTTTTCAACCCTCTTTAATTGAACAAATCACAATGGACGGAACTACAGTTACATCAAGGCATTGTGGTGGTCCTCAGTCGTTTGCAATGCTTTTGGTTTATTACTACCTGGAATACAAATACCACCACCTCTTTCATAATTATGTTAATGATTCATATAGCATGCAACAAATTTTGCAGAAATTTCTACAACAATTTCAAGGGGGTTTTAAGTTACAAAATTAATGTAATTTTTTTGTTAAAATGTTATTTTATCTTCAGTAAATATTTCTTTCATGACTTCCAACACCATTTATCAGAAATTATGTGGTTGTGCTATATTATATAAGCGAAACTACCCACTAATAAAAGGCCATTTCCTATAGAATAAAGAACAAGAAAATTTAAGTGTTTACCTGTTCATGCATATTTTTGTTTTTGGCATTTTGTTGTTTATATCCGGCTGATTAACATTAAAATTTTCGCTGCTTTTTTTCCGGATAAGCCACTTGTAGATCATGAAAACAGTGCCACAAAACCTCTTTGTATCACAAATACACTAGAGATTGAAAGTTAATCAAACACAAAGGAGTTCAAGACTCGTTCAAATTATGTAGATTCAAAATAAAAACATAAATACTTCATAAACTGATCCATTACCTCTCATTTATTGCCTTTCATTATTTTTATTTCCATTAGACTCAACAATCCATCACTTTGAATCATCATTTCTTTCTAAACAAGCTCTCAAATGCAATGCTTAACCATTATATTTTATGATGCAGGAGCAAGAACAAATGCCCATATTTCGATGACATCAGAACTCATATGCCGTATTATATAAAACAATTTGTTTGGAGGTAATGGTAAACAGGGAGTCACAATGCTTCGTTGTTGCACACAACCAATGCTGCTATGTTTTGTCAAAGGTTTGAGTGAGCTAACCCTCTCATCATTTTATTCAAACAATGAACTGTGTGGGAGAATCTCAAATTCCATGTGGCATAGATGCATGGAATATGTGGTGCCAACTCTTCGACTTGTTCTTTGGATTACAATTGCTAGACTTAGCATGCCTGTAGAGAATTCTTTGTCACATTTTTTGTGCATTTGTTTCATCATGTAATGTTAATGCCACATGTTATTCAAGCATGCAATTTACACTGAAGTCTCAGACGGAGCGCACGGTGTTATTTGATATGCATGGGTTTTAAAATTGGCATTAGGTATACAATTTAGCAACTTTTAACAATAAAACGACTTGTTATAATAGATAAACTATCAAGTTCCACAAGATATTTAACAACCCAAGAACAAGTTGTTGGATAAAATATGTTACCAACTTGAAACAAGTTGCTCGATAAAATATCAATCAAAGAGGTGATTTAACTTATCAACGTATCACAATATTTTATTTAGCTATGTTAAGTTCAATTATGGTAAAACTTGTGTAAAACTTCCACCGAAAAAGGAAACTAATTTGCTTTTTATAATATTACATTTCACTTTTTCTTACTTATTAAAGTTTTTGAAAACTAATTTGCTTTTTATAATATCACACTTCACATTTGACTTTTTGAAAACTATATAATATATTGTTGTCAAAATGGTGTAAAAATTCCATCGTAAAATAAACTAGTATGCTTATGACACTCTGTAATATGCATTAAGATTTTTAAACTAAGCATTCAATTATTGAAAACCTTAGCAAAATCCTCATGAGAAAGGAAACTATTGTGCTTCTCATAACAATGGATGTTTTGAGATAAAAAGGAGATATACCCTTTTTTTGGGAGCATTTTGTACATTATGAACTAAAAGCTTGACTTGCATTTGATGGAAATATATTAAAGTAGATTTTACAAATTTAATTCAAGTGCTTACTTTTCTTTGGAATATTAACATCTATTTTATTTTTAATTTTAATGGGAGTTATTTTCTAAATTATAGTTTTTTCAAAAGATATAATTTTTTGAATTGATATTGTTATTTTTATTTTAAATGACAAAATTCCAGTTATCAAATATCATATTTCAATAATCAAATTAATATTAATAATAAAAATAACTAATTAAGTATAAATAACTAAAAAAAGGTTTTCAAACCCTTAACACAACATATGCAAAATAAATCCTTTACACAACATATGCAAAATAAATAACAAATAACAGTGCAAAATAAAAAAAGACAAATAGTAAATTAAGTAATATAACCATGTCCAACAAGATAATGATACAAATCGTGTTCAAGTTGATTTCAATTTTATGTCTACTGATAGAAAGTCATAAAAAATAATACAAAATATTAAAAACTGGAGTTGATTTCCATTATATGTCTATTGCAGTACATAATGAGAAGAGCTATGTCTATTGTAGTACATACTGAGAAGAGTTGTGCCGAAGATCAATGCCAATACATAACAACAATTTAACATTTTGAAAGTATAACAATTTAATTATTTAAGGGAAGGGACTAAGTTGGCTTACAAGAGGTTTAAAAAAGAAATAATCAAATATATAATTAAAAAAATTAAATAATATCTTATCTTAATAAGATTATATTAAAAAAAATGATTGCATATATAATATATTTTTTTTAATTCAGATGTTTAAAAAAAATGATCACATTAATTAAAAAAAATTAATTCAAATGATGTCCTATTTTGATAGGATTATATTTGGCTGGGCATTATTTAAAGAAAATGCTCACATACTTGAATTAAACAAATAAATTAAATAGTGTAAGTTATTTCACTAAGAATATATATTTGGCTTAGAATTATTGGGCATTATTTAAAAAACATAGAATGATCACATATATTTTAATTTAAAAACCAAATCATTTCAAACAGTATTTTATCCTATTTAAATATGAATACATATTTAGCTTGGCATCATTTAAAAAGAAAGAATGATTACATATTTTAATTAAAAAATAAAAACAATTCAAATGTTGTCCTATTCTATTGAATATATATTTGACTTGGCATTATGTAAAAAGAGATCACATATTTTAATTAAAAAACATTTTAAATGCTATTGTCTCCTATTTAATAGGAATATATTTTTGAAGTTTGACTAGAATAGAATAATTTAACTAATTAAAAATTTGGAAAATATAAGCATTATCTTTATGTTTAAGTTAAAATTAGTTTATACTAAATTTTTTAAATTTCTTGTTTTTATTTAATATTAAATGTTGGATGACAAAATTTAATTCAATTAGATCTCTATATTTAAAACATTCCAAGGTAAGATGGATCCATGTTAGTTTAAATTTTTAAATATGATTAGATGCATCTATGCCAATTTAGTTAACTTTTTTGGACATTAAATATGAGAGTGCAAAATTTTATCCACATAAATCGCTTCCATCTAAGTTATAATCTTTCCCACCTTGTAGTGAGTTCTTAGGTTTTAAGAGCAACCTTCTTCTCTAGGTACATGAACGTTTTTTATGCTTAAGGGTATAAAAATAATAGTTAACTTTGCTTTATAGAGATGCTAAGTGTAAATATTCCTCATTGTTGAAGTATACTGTGTAAATGTTTCTTTGTGAATGTAATAGATGGGAGTCACTAGTGTACTCAAAGGAAAATATATATCAATAGATAAAGTAAGAGATAAGGACAAAAGGGAAGATGGCGTGGAGTGCAAATAAAGGGAACATAGTTATTGTAAGAGAGACTTTGGAGAGGAAAGCGTCATTGAACAACATATAAAGGAGGAAACATTTAGGAAAACAATCGCATAGACAATATGTAGTATGCAAGGCAATGATAATGACCCAAACAAACAATTGACACAAAATCCATGGAAAATCACTAGGACTGATTTAAGAATGTAGAAACTAAATAAATTTGGTTAGTGAACTTGCCCTTTTAGTGGCAACAGATAAATTTAAAAATTTAATTGATTGTTTTTGTATTTTGATTGCATGAAACACGCTTGAAAAACCATGTAAAAAACTTCTTCCATTGGTCATGGTCATAATTTCATTAGGATATACATTATTATACTTCTACCAATTAGGTTCCCTCATATGTTCCATCTCCATAGTTTCAGCTTCATGTACTGTTAGTAGCTCTGGCAATATACCTGTTGGACCTTTACCCATGTCCATGGATGTCACAGGGAGACCTGGAGCCTTATCTGCTCTTAGGTATGAGAATCTCTTGTTTGGAAATTAAACTATATGAATTAGTTAACTGGTAATGTCTACCCTATTATGATGATCTTGTAATTTTATCTTTGTTTGCAATAATAAATTATTTTATGAGCCCGAATAGCTTTATTGTGACCAAAATTATCTATTTCCCTGCAATCCTCGAGCTAGTTACCATGGGGACGTGGTTCCCTACTTGTTTGCTAGTATGTTGGATGCTTCCTAAATTTTCCCTTCTAAAAATTCACGAAACTCTCATATTGCAAATCTTGTTTCATTTTTACTGTATAATGGAAATTATATTAAATTATATTGACATGCACGATTTTTCAGTAGCATTTAGTATATTTGATTCCATTTGTACATTCCGTTTAAAGAGTGTAATTTTGTTTCATAAGTTGTGTACTGTGTTATATTTATGTAGCCTATTTAACTCCATTCTACTTTTTCTTCAATGACCACACTTGAGTATGATTACTAGGATGTAGAAAATGTATAATGTCTTAATATCTCGAACCATCTGTAATAGATGGTGAAGATCGCCCAACAATTGCACCTCGACTTTGTCATTTCAAATGGAGATAACTTTTATTAATAAAGATGGATTAAACGCAATAGATGATTCAAGCTTTGTGAAGTCCTCCTTTGTCATCAATAGGACTAGTATCTTGTAGATTCCATGGCATCTGGGTAATTATCATCATTATTGTACTCATTTTCATTGCATATACGCTCTTTTGAAGAATTGTGTACAACTGTTAGTACTAAACCCTGCAAATGATCAAACAAGCTATGTAGGCTATTGTCTAATTGCTTACCATAATTAAGCTTTCCTTTTATTGTTTCTGCATTGAGAGCATAGGAATGAGATTAATTTTGGGTTAGATTGGTTTTTGAATATGATTTTTTTTTGTTGTACTTGGAAACCACATTATAGGGTTGATATTGTTGGGCACCCTATATGCAAGTTAATTAAAGCTAACATACAGAGTGTTCAATATAAATTGTCAACCCAGGGAAGTCTCTTATTTCAAGGATAATATGCACTATATATGCTTTAAACACTAAGTAGCTGATGCTATAAGTAAATGATCCTACTTTCCTATTCAGCCACACTCATCCCATAATCCACTTAATCTAATTTACTTTCTCAAGAATACAATCACAAGTACCTCCTACGATTCTTAATCTAGAATTGAAAGATTCGGGAAATAACATCTAGATTACTTTTGCAGAAAGTAAAATCCCTGATTACCAAACCATCTAAATATCCATCCAATTATCCTGATTTAGTTATTCTAGAAATCCAAAGTACATGAATTGAATTCAGCTATTCTAGAAATTCAAAGTACATGAATTGAATTCAACTATTCTAGAAATTCAAAGTATAGGAATGAAATTCTGCAATTATAAATGCAAAGGAACAAACTGCAAAGATCTAAAGAAAACAGTAATTTAAAGAACTAGGGATGAAAAGGGATATTACAGCTATCACACAATTGCATAAAAGACAATTAACCTATACAGTCAACTAACACACCACACCACTGCAGTTTTACAAGAGATGCAATTACTGATTATTCAAATGACACATTGTAAATCGATAACTATTGCAGCTTACTATAAATAAAGGATATTATCACAAAATCACACAACATAATAAATACAATACATAATTAAATCAGCAATCCCTGTGGGAAGGCAGGCCCATCCTTCACACATAGATGCTGGAAGTAACACACGTTAAGACACCGAGTTCTCAAGAATCAAACTCCTTGTATTAAAAAATGGGAGATGAACACGCAACTTTAATCACAGCTGATACAATAATTTGGTTAAAAGTTCAACCCCTAGCTCAGAATAGTTCCCCATATTTATACAATTATAATCATAATGTCTTCCTACTTTTATCGGGTAGCCATGAAGATCTCTGATCTTCATGCTACCCTAATTACAATAAGTTGTTACAGTCGTGGCAAGATGAGAGCAGAAGATATAGGGAAGCTGTTATTCGAGCCAGAAATAATGATCATGATTGATTGAGAAGATATTCCATGGATTAAAGCTACTTTTGAGTAGTGGCGGACTATTGCCTCCAAATCTGTCGCAGTATGTTGCAGCTACCATTGTACAGCTCACCTAGAATAATACACTGGGACCGCTTTCTTTGGGCAACGATGGAATGGATGGTGATCAACTTTAGCAATGAATGTCCATCCCTCCTTTGGCATGTTCGGCCCGCTACACCTGTATTCTCTATATCTCGAATTATCTTTATAAAACCATCATATGTTAGAATAATTTAAGATGTAGAGCCCTAATTACCACAATCCTAAGCATTAATAAAATAAGACAATGATTAACCATACCTATATGACTTGAGGGACCAAGTGAGGGGAAAAACATCTGTTTAGCATGCAAAATAGAGTAGGATGAGGCAAAAAGAGGTGGATAAGGGTGGTAAAAAAGGGGCCATTTCTAGGCCCAACATCTCCCCCCAACTGTCCTGTTGCATGTCCTCGTGCAACAACCTCCATTATTCTGAATTTGAATCTGGCATTATGCTTCGTTCATGGAGAGAAGAAAAGTTGTATGGGAATTCAAATGTTCCTTCTTTTTCTACAAATCCCTTATGGAAAACCCAATATCTCCAACACTTCTGCTCTTCTACCCTTGTTAATGAGAAATATTCCTTGTACGGTTTTGCTGGCCACCAGTTGAGAGGAAATTTAAATTTTAGTCCCAGCCAATTAACCCCACATTCCCTCATGCATCCAACATAACCCTCAATCTTGGAAAGTGCTTGTTCAAAATTCTTGTAACAGTAGGGGTCCCTATTTCTAAGGGTTGGAGAGGCAACCTGCCATATGTGCTGACTACCTTCCAAAGCCACTCGTTGATGCATGGAAATATGGCTGGTACAAGTACACATAACCGTTTCCTGAAGTTCCATTATATGCCGAGTTTAAATGGGACATGAGAGTACACTCTGATGTCAAGCAAGGAGAAGATGAGGATTTTGAGGTTCAATTCGAATCCAAAGATTAGAGTGGGCCTCATTGTGAGAGAAAGTTTGGAAAGACGTTTCCCACTGAACATGATTTCTCACAAAGGAGGAAAAAGCCTCAGCTGAACATCACCTGAGAAAGGAACAGGATTCGAATGGCGGTCCAAAGGACAAGCCATTTCATGCAAATAAAGATCACACAACAAATTTTGGTCCTCAAAATCACTTCCCAGAAATGTTTCCAAGAATTTATCCAAGGTTGCTATTTCATATGATCTCCCTTCTTTCACAACCCTTAGTTTAAACCAAATAAACTGCTCAAATAAAAACATAGTCTAAGAGGAGGATGGTACTCTGGTACCCAATAATTCCTAAGAAAGAGTATACAAATGGTCTTCTTCCACCTGCATGGACTTGAACTTTTTCAGCTCCTTTAGTTCCTTCTATAGTTCTTCCCCACAGAGTTTCTGGGTCATGAGTTATTTTGCCCATTTTTCTTTTAGTTCCCTAATGGTCTTTCTATGTTCAGCGAGGGAAACCATCCCTTCTTGATATCTCTGCACCTGACTCCTCCACTTCCTCACTTCTATTCTCAGGATCAAGAGTTCTTTTGTGAGCTTTAGGATTTCTTCTTCTTCAAGATTAGAATCCAAATTGATAAAATTTTGAGGAAGTTGAGTCCATACCTTATCACCTGATGTGCCACATTGAACATCTTGCACTTCTGAGATCACTTCTGGGGGTGATAGTTCTTGTGTAACATCATCCCTTCCTAGAAATTCTCCTGCAGCAACTTCAACCATAGGTAGTCCTGAAACAACTTCTAGAGATGCTGGTTCTTGTGTAACATCATCCTCTTTTTGGATTTCTCCTATAGCAAATTCAGTAGCTAATTGCGAGGATGTTGGTTCTTGTGGGACAACCTCCTCCTAAATTTGAATCTCCTTATCTACCTGATTATCAGCTACAACTTCAACAGGGGGATGCAAGGCCATTGGTTCTTGTGTAACAAAGCCCTGCCCTTCTCTTTCTTCATGCTACTAGGATTGTAGAGTTTCTTTCATGTCTTTTCAATATGGATTTGTTCATCAAGTATTTCAGTGTCCCTCAAGGATTGTGATTGCATTTGCTCATCCTCTCCTAAATCCAAGTCAGGAATGATATCCATTATGGGATTGGTTTCTTGTTGCATCCTGAGAGTCTCCACAGAAATTTCCAAGGATGTTGGTTCTTATGTAGCAACATCCTAGTTAACTTCCTCATTTTCCTGCTGTTGGGATTCCATTTCTATTATCTTTGTGTCTTGAGATGGTTCAAGAGTCATAGTGCAAATTTCTTCATTAAATTCCAGAATGTTTTCAATCCTTGGTTCTTCTTTCCCATTTGCGTGGCAACTTGAACAAGAATATTCAAGGATGCTGGTTCTTGTGTATCAGCATCCTATTCGACCTCATCATCATTCTACTGCTGGGGTTCCATCCCTATTGGTTATGTGCCCTGAGAAGGTTAAGGGGTCATAGTGAAAACTTCTTCAACAAACTCAAGAATAAACTCGGCCTCTAGTTCATCTGTCCCAATTTGGGTGGCAATTTCAACAGGAATATTCAAAGATTCTGGTTCATGTGTATCAGCATCCTGTTCATCTGCTACTTCTCTTTGCTAGAGTTTCTCTTAGGGAGCTTCACCATCCTTCCAATCAGGTTGTCCATGTTCCTCCATAGCTGTAGGTATGAGTTGTTGTGTCACAAAGGCACAAACTATGACCTTGTAACTTGACTGGTTAAATATTTCTCCAGACACAGGACAAACCACTCTTTCTTCCTCGTCACCAACCTCAGCAGGAGTTGATCCTTCTAATTGGTTTATAGCTTCAACCAATGTGTGCAGCTTCCTTTCACCCTATTTCCTGCATGCTTCCTTCCAATTTTCTAGTTCCTTCCAAAGTGATTGTACTTCCTCCTTTAATAGCCCATTTTCATACAGAAGTCCTTCAATTTGAGGTTCTTCTACAGCCGGTTCCTATGGGGCATCATTTTCTTTGGGTCTCAGAATGGGGAACTCGATTTGTGCTTCTAGGGTTTCTCATCTTGCCCGTGTTGCTTCTACTGCTATAACTGACCTGGTTCGTTTTCATCTTATTGGTGGTGATGCCCGTATTTCATCTTTTGATCTCCTCCTTTTTCTTCATGGTGCTGGAATTTCCAGATTTGCAGCTGATGTGGAAGGGATATCCTCTGTTTCAACATTTTCTTATTCTTCCTCGATCATATTTCCTCCCCATTCAGGGGAAGATTCAATGGTAAAAACCTCCGTGTTTTCTTCTGTTATCATAGCTCTAACATCTTCGGTTTCAACTATCGCAGCGTCTAATGCTGCTCCAGTTTCAGCCTTTGCTGTCAGAGCTGCCATATTATTTAATCTCTCTATAGGGTTTTCTTGTGCATTCTCCTCCAATTGTTCTGCTTGGTCTTCTGACTGATCCTCCGATCTAGTCACATTTCCCCCCCAACTAAATTGGAGGCACTTCGAACCTCTTGTTGTTCTTCATTCCCCCCCAATTGTTGATTGGCAGGATCTTCTTGGTTTTGAATAGGCCCCATGAGTACAGGTACTTCTACTTCTTCTTCTATTGGAACACCAGGCAAAAGGGCGGGTTCCTGAATTTGACCTATAAATTGCTCCCAGGTTTGGTTTTGTTGAGCTAAGGCCCGTGAAATTATTAATTTAATTAGGCCATGGTGGGTAAGAGAGGATTTTAGATGCTTGGCTATTCTGACAAACCCTGCCATATGGTGTAAATCATTGAATAAATAAAATGGAATGTTTAGCAAGGCCCTGTGATGGAGATGAGATAATAAAGGAAATTCAAAGTAATAAACCGTTTGACACCTACCTTCACAGATGATATACTTCTTGAGGAAAATTGCTACTTGATGCCATGGCCGAGGCAGTGACTGTAACACTATCCCTCTCCATGACTGTTGAATGTGCTCCCCTTCTCTCAGAAAATCTTGTACTGCTACAGGATTGGGGGTTCTTCATCCAAACCAGGCTTTGCCCACCTGGTGAAGGCCAGTGACCTCAGACACTATTGCTTCAGGGACTTCGATACGTAACCCCCGAAATTCTGGGTGGGTTTCTGTAAGATTCAAGGAAAATTGTAGAGCTGTCTCATGATGAAACCCATTCAGGTGTTGAAAGAATTCAGTCCAGCCCGAACTTCAAAAATAGTGAAAACTTTGGCATTTCTTCTTAGTTCTCGCATGTTTGGAGGTTCATGCTGAGTTGGGATACCCATGTTTGTTTGCCTTCAGAAGTGTGTTGCAGTCTGATAGATTACAAATCCTGACAATGGAGGTTGAAGCACAAAGTATGCATGAACAACTGAGAGTGGAGTTGGGTAAATTCAGAAAGTTTTAAAGCATAGGAATGTTTGGAATTTATCCCAAATTAGGAAAGGTGGTAGTTATCAGGTACCATAAATAGTCATTAAGTCATACGAGTGGATGGTTAACGATATGCAGGTGTAATAATGGGCGTAGAGAGGAAGGTATACTTAAAATTGTTAGATCCAATTAATACTTAATTAAGTAGATAATCAGAACCATACCTTTGAAAATATGTGATGAATGGGGACCTTTGGAAAATAGTATAGCTTGTGAAGTGCAGCCATTTAAGTGTACTCATTATTGCAGGTATGTTGTAATGACCTTTTCTGCCTGTGAACCAAAACCATCGTGGAAAATTGGTCGAAAACATTATGAATGTTGGAGTATAAAAAGGAATCGCTGGCATCAGGAATCAGAGCCAAATCTGGAGGAGTGGCTATCCATGGTTGCAAAGAATTCTGCCAATAATGGAGGAGTCACAGCCGCAGACCATAGAGAAATCAAGCAGTTTAGTAGAGTTGCAGCCTTGGATTATAGAAAAATCAGCCAATTGTGGCGGAGTCGCAGCTGCCGGAAAAGGGAAACATAGTAGAAATGGAACGGTGTCGCAGCTGTCGAAAAAGGTGAAAATGGACAAAAGTGAAACGATGTCACAACTGCCGAAATCGAAAAAAGGATTTAGGATTACGGAAGTTAAATGACGGTGTCGCAACTACGTGGAATGGGGTAAAGGGTGGGAATTTACGGTGTTGCAGCTACGCGGAACTGGGTAAAGGGCGGAAGTTTTACGATGTTGCAGCTGCGCGAAACGGGGTAAAGGGCGGGAGTTTTACGGTCTTGTAGCTGCGCTAAACGGGGTAAATGGTGGATTTTATGGTGTTGCAGCTGCACAAAAGGGGGGGAAAAGAAATGATTTTGAAGGTGTTGCAGCTGCGTGGAATGGGATAAAGGAATGTGTTGTGGCTGCGCGAAAGGGGGGAAAAAGGAAATGATTTTGAAGGTATTGCAGCTATGCAGAATGGGATAAAGGAATGTGTTGTGGCTGCAATAGATTTGTTCAAGGAATTTTATTCTGATGCATGAAGTTACAGAAGGATGACCTTGGTCAATAGGCCCGATAATGACCACCGCTGCTTAGGCGCTTCCCTGCACACATAGAAAAAAAAAATCGGATCAAGTGCAAAATAAAAAGATAACAATAATAGTAAAAATATCAATTTATTTATGTAAAAAAATAATTTTATGTAAGATCTAAATCGATTAACTAAGGGTTGACAGGGGCAGAGAAAGATTCCTGCCCTTGTTCTAACTGGTAGTCCGGATTAGGTACAACCTGTGAAGTGAATGTGTCTTTTGAAATGGGCTTATGGTACAGTCGTAGCCTGTGACCATTAGCAAATAATGGTGCATGATTCTCATCAATGGTTACCAGGCATACTGTACCATTATCAAATACTCTGTCTACTAGATATGGGCCCAACCATATTATGCATAATTTACCCTTGAAGTCCCTTTTGAATCTTGAATCGTATAATAATGCCCAATATCCTTCACAGAAGACTTTCTTTTTGATGAATCGATCATGCCAATTGGATCTCTGTTGCTGGATTAATACTATCTGATCCACAACAGCTAAATGGTTCTCGTCAAGTTCATTCAATTGATTCAATCTTCTCTTCTGAGCTTCGGCCATATCTAAGTTTACTTCCATAACTGTCTTCAAAGTCTTAATTTCAAATTCAATCGAAAAGAAAACACTTTTCCCATACACCATGTCATAAGGAGAGAAACATGTAGTGTTGTACCAAGTAGTACGATATGCCCACAATGCTTTCAGAAGTCTATCAGCCCAATCTCTATGATGGCTCTTTACCATCTTGGTAAGGATGGCTTCAATAAATTTGTTAGTGCTTTCCACCTGGCCATTAGCTTGGGGATGGTATGGTGAAGCTATTCGGTCTCGAATATGGTAATTTTGTAGCAAAGCTTCGAATTGATGTAACACAAACTGAGGTCCTCCATCGGTAACCACTTCCTTGGGTACTCCAAAATGGGTAAATATTTCTCCATACAGGAAATGGATCATAGCCTTGTCATTGGCTTTCATTAGAGCCACAACTTCTACCCATTTTGTCATGTAGTCGGTATAGACCAAGATGTAGGCCTTCTACTCAGAATGAGGGCTGATAGTACCAACAAAATCTAAGGCCCATCTGTCAAAGGGTTCAACCACTAGTTGTGGTTGAAGAGGTATTTGATCTAATCTATTGGGTTGGCCCATCCTCTGGTAGCTATCACAAGACTGGACATATCTTTTTGCATCCCTAAAAAGGGTCGACCAATAGTAGCCCATTCTCAGTGCTTTATGTCCTGTCCTCCTGTCTGCAAAATGCCCCCCACGAGGCTCATCATGGTAGGCTTTCAAAATATGGAATATTTAATCTTCTCTTACACATCTTCTGATCTCAAGACCAGGGCCTGTGTATAAGAGATGACCATCTATCCAACAATACCTAGCACTTTATTGAATAATTTTCCTCTTTTCTCTTTTGGACAAATGCGCTGGAAGCTTTCCTGTATCCAAGTAGTTAGCGGCATCTGCATACCAAGGGGAGTGAGCTAAAACTGCAAATAAGTGTTCATCTGGAAAAGAGTCCTCAATAGGAAAATTATCATCACTGTCAGTAAAACGAGATAAGAAATCAGCGAAAACATTTTCTTTTCCAGGTATGTCTATAATGGTAATATCAAATTCTTGTAATAGTAATAGCCACCTAATTACCCTGGCATTGGCAACAGGTTTATTCATTACATATTTGATGGCCGAGTGGTCAGTGTGCACAAATGTAGGATATCTAGTGATATAATGTCAAAATTTGTTAATGGAGTAAACAATGTCTAAAAAATCCTTCTCGGTAATAGTATAATTAAGTTCAATAGGGGCTAAGTTTTTACTAATAAACTGCATAAGGTGCTTGACCATCCTGCTGTCCTAAAACTGCTCCAATGGCAGTATCAGAAGCATCTGAAGAAATGTGAAAAGGCAAGGTCCAATTGGGTCCTCTTAGGATGGGAGCTATGGATAACTTCTCCTTAAGTTTAAAAAATTCTGTCTAGCATGCCTCATTCCAAATAAATTGCACATCCTTCATTAATAGTGAAAACAAAGGAGAGGCAAGTTTGGAAAATTTTTCTATAAATCTTCAGTAATATCCAGCATGCCCCAAGAAACTTCGCACTTCTTTTTGAGTTACAGGAGTAGGTATATTTTTTATTACCTTTATTTTAGAGGGGTCCACCTGGATTCCATCAACAGAGATAAAATTCCCCAACACAACTCCTTCACTCATCATCATATGGCACTTTTCAGTGCTCAAAGATAGTTGGGTCTATTCGTACCGAGTTAAAACCTTTTCCAAATTTTTCATTGCTTCTTCAAAATCTCTGCCATAAGGAGTAAAATCATCCATAAAAATTTCCATACTATCATTAACTAATTCTGAAAATATGCCAATCACAGCTCTTTGAAATGTGGTTGGTGCATTGCATAAGCCAAAGGGAAGCACTCTGTATGCAAAAGTTCCCCAGGGACAGGTGAAGGTAGTTTTATCTTGGTCTTCAGGAGCAATCTGGATTTGATTGTACCCACTAAACCCATCCAATAAGGAGAAGAACTTTTTCTTAGATAAGGTGTCAAGTACTTGATTGATGAAAGGCAGGGGAAAATGATCTCTCTGTGTTTCCTTGTTCAGCTCTCTATAGTCCACACCGACTCTCCATTTACCATTCTTTTTGGGTACTATTACGAGCGAAGACACCCACTCGCTATTTGAAATGGGATATATAAATCCTGCTTCTAAGAGTTTCTGAATTTCTTCCTTCACTATGTCCCTAAGATTGGGGTTCATTCATTGTTGAGGCTGACACATAAGGAGGGAGTTACTTTTGATATAAATGTGATGGGTGCACAGATTAGAGGGGATACCCCTCATGTCTGTGTACTCCTAGGAAAATGCCCCCTTGTGTTTTTTTAAGAGACCGATCAGGCGCTTTTGTTCATATAGGGAAAGTCTGGGATTAATATTCAAGGTTTTTCTAGACTCTACCTCGATAGGAATAATTTTTGAACTTTTCAACACTAGAACTATATGAGTGTCACTGACTAATGCCTCTTCTATGAGATTTTCTTGTTCCTCTTCACCTAGAGTATCCTTCAAGATCTGATCAATTTTATTATTGATAGAAGTGGGTTCATTGATGAAATTATTAATGGCGTCGTCTTTAGTTTCATCTTTAAAAAGTTAAGGCCTTCCCTATTGTTAATAATGGCTAAACGCCCTCTTTTTCCTCTGGCTCCATCCATAATGGAGTTTCAGCTTCTAAGCTCGGTTGAGCTAGAGGATAGAGAGTGAGGTTCTTTATCTCAGTGCCATCTGATATGGTCATAGACCCAGATCGACAGCTGATGCAAGCATCAACTGTAGCTAACCAGGGTTTTCCCAGGATCAATGGGTGTCCTCCTAGCTACGACTTAGGTTGTAAAACCAAGAATTTAGTAGGGTACTCCAAAGAATCAACTGAGATAACAAGATCATCCAAAATTCCTTCAGGTTTAATAGTGGATCTATCTACCAGTTCTACAACGGTGGGAGTAGGATTGAGATTAGTGAGCCCAAGTTTTCTTACAGTTTTAATAGTCATAGCATTAATTTCTGTTCCTAAGTCTACCAGTATGTTGGGTATCTGTATGTGCCCAATCTGCACAGTGACAGTGGGATTCCCAAGGTCGTCATTTTTGTCCAAGAGGGTTTTTCCCATTATTAATGCAGATAATTTTCCTATGACATGAACAGTGGGAGGATCTCTGGGTTTCCTTCTTGGTTTCCTTGTACACAGATCCCCAACAGTTCTGGCATAGATAATTACGTCTTGAAGGGCCTGAAGGAGGGGAATTTTAACACAAATATTTTTTAACTCTCCTAAGAGGTTAAACTGAGGTTGTCCTACTACCTTTGGTAACATTAATCCTTCAGGGTATGGTGGTTCCCTAATCAACTGGGTAGGATGTGTGTCGAGAGATGTATCGTTCTGTGTTTCAACCTCCATATTAGTAGGATGTTCAACATCTTCAATAATGGGGGTTGTTGCATTGGATAAATACTATGGATTCATCCCTTCTTCATGCATAGAGGATGGAACATCCTTAATGATCAAATGCTCCACTATCTTTCCCGATCATAAGAGGATATCATTGCAGGGTACAGGAGTAAGGGAGTAAGTAGGCAGGTCGACAGTCTCAAATAGATGGTTTGCTTTATTATTTGGGTTAGGGTTAGGTTGAGCAGGCACCTGAGGTTGTATCGACATATTGGGGACAACATTATTCTGGAGTTGCAGCTACAACTGCTGATAAAGTTGAGGATATTGAGGAGGGTATGGTTGTTGAGAAAACATTTGATGTGGAAGCTATTGAGAGGGTTGGTTATGGGGAAATTGGTTCCCTGGATGGAAATTCCTCCATCCAGGAGACCAAGAATTTGGTTGGTTTGGTGGTTGTGGTGGTTGTGCCTAGGGGTTCTAGGAGTTAAAATTTTTCATTGAAGGTTGAGAGGGGTACCATTGAGGATTAGAATAACATGAAGGGAATTTTGTATTCATATGGTACATATTATTCCAATTATTCATGTTATTCGAAAATGGAAACGAGTCTAGAGTCATACCTTGATTTCGAGGCTTCCAGGGCTTTTTTTGTGTAATAAAGTAAGTTGGTTCCACCTCTGGAGTTGATGCCTGTAGAACAACCTTCACTTGAGGTAGTGATGGGCATTATTTTGTGTCATGGTTCATCTCACACAACTGACACACTTCTACCTTGTCGAGCAGGCATTCCTTTAGAGGGTGGTTCTTCCTACATCTAGGGTAGAATACCGGTAGTGTGAGATCCTCTACTTCTTGTTTCTGCTTTGCCCTCAGGAAATCTATTTTCGAGGAGATGGAGCTCATCATTTCTGTTTTGAAATTTTCAAGGAGATTTCGTATCTCTGCACGATGGCCCCTCCATTAGATGACTTCTAAATTTTGTTGAAGACATCACGTTCTAATTTGTCCCATTTGTCCCATCTGTTATTCCTGGAAGACCCCCTGGAGTACCTTTTGCACAGTTCCACGATCTTTTCAAAGTAATCCTTGGAGTTATCTCCCTTTCCTAACAGGTTTAACATGTCTAGGCAATCATCCCTAATCCCGTAAAGTAGGATTATTTTTAGCACATCTAACCCCATATTAGTCTGTCCAGCTCTCTGCACATTATATAAAATCCTTTCAACAAAATATTCCAGACTTTCATCATCCTCCTGTACCATTTTAAACAGTTCTTCTCTCTTATCCTTGGTATTGCAATACTCCAGATATTTCTCCAAGAACACCTGTTTCATCCTGTCCTAGTTAGTGACAGTTCTGCCTCCCAGGCTCATAAACCAACGTAATGCGTTATCCTTCAGAGTGGCAGGGAAGAGTTTCAGCTTCTGTGCATTGGTGGTGTAGTCATAGTTACGACCGAGGATGTCAAATTCGAAAAAAAATTTGTTTGGATCCTCTACCGCTTTTCCATAAAAGCGAGGCAACACCGATGGCGATATATTTTTCATGGGGCTATCCCTTTTGGTTGTTGAATTGGGAACTGAAGTGTAGCCACTGTCCCTTCAGGCAGGGAATTACCCTGATGATGATGATTTTTCCCCATTGCCTCTAACTCTTCGAGATCGCATCTATTACTCATATTTTCTTCTGTTTTATCCTCTTCGTTCTTCCACTGATCATTGAATTTCTGATGGAACCGTGTCCACTCCTCTTCAGTTACAACCTTCCCGTTAATGTGATTGATCAAATCTTGATCAACCGATCCTACAGTACTAACTCGTCTTCCTATGCAGGGGTATCCGAGGGTGTTGCAGCTACTCATGTGTTCTCCACTATAGAGATTGACGCTGCCACTCCAGGGGTGCCATGGCTTCTTCTAATGGGTGTTTCTTTATAGCGAGCCCCGGTAGAAGAATTGGTTCTATCAACCAGGTTGCCAATGAATGCTCTTCTCCCCAATGCTAGATTTTGCCCACAACCTCGACCACCTGCAACTTTAGTGTTCTGTGGGGTTCTAGGATTTATAAGATGGTCACGCTGTACCGTTCTTGTATTCATGCAACCCAAAACATGCAAACTAAAAAAACTGAAGAAGAATGAATAAAGACAATTACTGGATGCAACTAAAATAGTGTCTAAGACTTATCCTCCCCGGCAACGACACCAAAATGTTGGGAACCCTATATGCAAGTTAATTAAAGCTAACATACAAAGTGTTCAATATAAATTGTCAACCCAGGGAAGTCTCTTATTTCAAGGATAATATGCACTATATATGCTTTAAACACTAAGTAGCTAATGCTATAAGTAAATGATCCTACTTTCCTGTTCAGCCACACTCATCCCATAATCCACTTAATCTAATTTACTTTCTCAAGAATACAATCACAAGTACCTCCTACGATTCTTAATCTAAAATTGAAAGATTCGGGAAATAACATCTAGATTACTTTTGCAGAAAGTAAAATCCCTGATTACCAAATCATCTAAAGATCCATCCAATTATCTTGATTTAGTTATTCTAGAAATCCAAAGTACATGAATTGAATTTAGCTATTCTAGAAATTCAAAGTACAGGAATTGAATTCAATTATTCTAGAAATTCAAAGTACAGGAATGAAATTCTACAATTATAAATGCAAAGGAACAAACTGTAAAGATCTAAAGAAAACAGTAATTGAAAGAACTAGGGATGAACAGGGATGTTATAGCTATCACACAATTGCATAAAAGACAATTAACCTATATAGTCGACTAACACACCACACCACTACAGTTTTTATAGGAGATGCAATTACTGATTATTCAAATGACACATTGTGAATCGATAACTGTTGCAGCTTACTATAAATAAAGGAAATTATCACAAAATCACACAACAGAATAAATACAATACCTAATTAACTCAGCAATCTCTGTGGGAAGATGGGCCCAGCCTTCACATAGAGATGTTGGAAGTAACACACGTTAAGATGCCGAGATCTAAAGAATCAAACTCTTTGTATTAAAAAATGGCAAATAAACACGCAACCTTAATCACATCTGATACAATAATTTGGTTAAAAGTTCAACACCTGGCTCAGAATAGTTCCCCATATTTATACAGTTACAATCATAATGTTTTCCTACTATTATCAGGTACCCATGAAGATCTCTGATCTTCAGGCTTCCCTAATTACAATAAGTTGTTACAGTCGTGGCAAGATGAGAGCAGAAGATATAGGGAAGCTGTTATTCGAGCCAGAAATAATGATCATGATTGATTGAGAAGATATTCCATGGATTACAGCTACTTTTGAGCAGCGGCACACTGTTTCCTCCAAATCTGTCGCAGTCTATTGCATCTACCCTTGTACAGCTCGCCTAGAATAATACATTGGGACCGCGTTCTTTGGGAAACGATGGAATGGATGGATATCAACTTTAGCAATGAATGTCCATCCCTCCTTTGGCATGTTTGGCCTGCTACAGCTGTATTCTCTATATCTCGAATTATCTTTATAAAACTATCATATGTTAGCATAATTTAAGATGTAGAGCCCTGATTACCACAATCCTAAGCATTAATAAAATAAGACAATGATTAACCATACCTGTATGACTTGAGGGACCAAGTGAGGGGAAAAACATCTGTTTAGCATGCAAAATAGAGTAGGATGAGGCAAAAAGAGGTGGATAAGGGTGGTAAAAAAGGGGCCATTTCTGGGCCCAACAGATATATTGTCACAAATGGACCCTACTTTCAAACACCATGATTCTCGATGGAATTGTTATAAATACAAATAAAGAGTTACTTCAGTGTTTCCTCTAGTAACTAAGGAGACACAGCTTGAAGTATTTGTAAATGAATCTCTACTTGATACCCATAACTATAGTTATTGGTTGAGTATTTTGTTCGTATAGTATATACATATGTTATTATGATCTCCACACCTTGGAAATTGTCAAAATAAATGCATACCATTGGTATGGAAAAGGGGCACTCAAACCACCATCCGCGTCTCCTGTGAGCTTTTGGATTGAATCTAAAAAATAATATGACATAAATCATAGTTTCACAGTACTATGAGTTCCATCAATGAACTTTTATTTTTTATTTTTGGCCTTCTCTAAGTGGAAGCTTAAAAATATGAAAAAAAATCAAGGAATCGACTGAACTTTTCCAAAGATATTTGACCAAATTTTGACATAGCTCATCAAAACATCCCCTTATCAAGCTCACATTACATTTTTGTAGAAAAAAAATTTGTTTTTTTGTGGAAAAGATATCTTTGTAATCTTTGTAATGTTGTTACGACGTTTCTACACTAAGAAACATGTACTATGTTGTGTTTGCACTAAGTAGTATATTTTATGCACATACGAGTTATCATTGAGATATCATATTTGGTCTCTATACTATTTATTATGTATTGTGTTGTTTTGGTGTCTCTGCACTATTTTATTTCTGCACTAAGAGAAATACTATGTCGCTTTTACATCAAGATATAATTTTGATAACTACTTGTTATGATGTACTTACACAAGAGGGTGATAAATAAGTTGAATATTGAATTATCAATGATCCAACTGGTAGTTGGCATGTTGTCAAACTTTGACAAATTCTAGCAGTTTGACTACTTCGACTGCTTCGATGGGTTCAACATCAAATTCCACAAGTTTGAACCTTGACACAACCGAATTCGACAACCTCGATAGTTTTTTCATTTGGTATACAACATCTCAACATGCAGTGTTGACACCGAAGATTGGTAAACATCGACAGATTGTCTCTTTATCTTCGAGTTGTCTGCGACGGTTGAACTTCTGAACTGTTATAACTACTTTTGTAACTGAACGTAACAGGTAGTCACCAAAGCGTCTCAACATTCTATATAAACATGTACACTATTGTAGTATACATCAATGAATGATACCGATCATTCTTCATATAGAAGAAAACAATAATAGAAGTTGGTTCGAATTCTTGCATATTGTCTATGCACATACTTTTTGTTGATATAGTGTATTTTCTTCTTTACTTGTTCTTTTTCTATGCTTCTTCCATAATAGTGCTCGACTCATTCTGTAACATACCCAGATAACCTACCCAAAATGCATAATAAAAAAAATTTCGTTATAAAAAATATATGTCATTAGTCATAAACCCTTGTATTCCTTCTCTATCACACATTCAACATAACATCAATACACAATCTCCCTAGAAAAATGCATTCAGGGTTTATCCTAACTCCTTTAATGAGTTTAAAATCAAAATATTAAATTAAAAATCTTTTTCGCATTAGGCCTTCTGCTACAAACTTCTCCGCAACATGCCTTCCAAAATTGTCCTTTCTGCAAATAAAAATCCCTTCCGTAATTATGCTTACAAAATGTGGATTGCGAATTTCTTAAATTTCTCAATTCCTTAAAAATATTACCCTTCTGCATTTCCGCTTCTGCAATGCAGATTGCGGGTTGCAGAGCCCCCTTCATTTTAATTAATATTTTTTTTCATTATGCTTTCCACATTCCACAATGTGGATTGTGGAAATGCTTACATTCAACACTTTTTCATTTCCACTTTCACATTCCACAATGTGGATTGCGAAGTTCAGAAACCTTAGCGTTTTCATGATTTTATCCTTTTCGCTTATGCATTCCGTAATGCGGATTGCGGATTGCAGAAACACATATCTTCTTTGTAGTTTTAACTTCCTCCTTTCGTTTTCCACAATACGGATCGCAGATTGTGGAAACCCTTAGGTTCTTTAGAAATTACCTTCCGCTTTCTGCTTTCGCATTGTGGATTGCGTAAATATTAAGTTTTCTTATAGAATAACCTTCCACCCTTTGTTTCTGCAATGTAGATTATGGATGGCGGAAACCTCTAAACTCTTTACAATACTAACTTTTTGCTTCCCGATTCTGCAATGCAGATTGCATATTACGGAAAGCCCAAAAATATTTACAATCTTTCCTTTTTCAAACCCGCTTCCGCAATACAGATTGCTGGTTGCAGAAGTGCTTAAGTTCTTCACCATTTTTACACTTTTGCAAGCCTTTTGGACCAAGGTTCACACTTGATTTCCTCTATGTTTTTATTGGGTAAAATCAAGGGATATCAACCTTCGATGGATTTGTAACCTTAGGCTGAGTTCTTTACTTAAAACAAGTTCAAGCTTAAGAAGTCATAGTGGGGTCTAATAGCCAGTTTCCTAAGAAACTGCAACTGACACACTTTCCTTCACAAGTTTACCATTCATCTAAGGACTAACAGTATCACACAGGGGCTTCACTAGAATGGAATGGGTTTAAACCTAGACAATAGTCATACTTATCATAGGGGTCCCTTACACTAGTCATTAACAGTAGAGCAATAAGGCATCCGAGAATCTCATTACAGAAACAATATTACACTACTTCTAATACCATATGACAAATGCAGTCACCGTTAACTAAAACAGAGCAGGGAATTCACCCTCGGTAAACGATATAACATATGTAGTCATGGCTAACTTAAAACATATCAAGGGGATTTCCCCATTAGTAAACTTCATAACCCATGTAGTCATGGCCATTCAAAATGGAGCATGAGTATTACACCATTATCAAGACATAAAATCAATGCAAGTTACAATCCCTTAAACCGGCGCAGGGGCATTACACCACGTCACAAGCAACACATTCATTTAGCCTAAGAACTGGTATTATCATTTTTATGGATGTTGAAACACACATTCATACACATACAGATGTATCCTAAAGTCAATATATTTGTGGAAACATAAACATAGTAATGGAACGCGTTTGTAAGGTGAGCTGAATGAAGAAGGTACAACCATGTTCCACCCAACTGTAGATTATGCACATATGTTCTCTACCTTCAATCACGCCTGAGCTAAACTATGCATGCCAAGAAATTGCATGGAAGAAATTTGTCTCAAGGAGACATGTTTACTGATACCTTCTATCTTTCTAACAATTTGATCCTTAGCCACATACATAAAGGTTTTATAAAAAAAATTAGTACCACTTTAAGTTTTCTAACCAGTCCATGCCAATAATCATATCATATGACCCTATAGGAAAAATATTCAGATTAATCCTAGTCACATAATCCTATATTTTAACTGCACAATCGACAATAAATTTAGCTACCTTCCTTTTTGCTCCAGTGGCCAGTTGGACTGCCAAGGTTTTGCATGCCTTACCTTGGCAAGCTAGTAGGCCTCCATCATTCTAGGAGTGACGTAACTTAAGGTAGCCCCTGGATCAATTAGTATAGAAATATTTTGGCTAGAAATAGTACCTTCAATCTCCACAATTGCAGAATGGTGGTCTGTTTGTCGATCTTCAAGGGCTGCATTTATTTGGTGGAAGATTTTTCCAACTTCCCCAACTGTGGAAGCTTCTTACAAGTTCTGAACAATATTGTTTGTTTCCTTAAGGCATGGGAAATTTATTCTTAAATGTGGCTCCCCACATTCCCAACACTGCAGGGGTTCTTTAGGGGTTCCAATAGTCCCTTTGGGTCCAAGGTTTACAGGCTTCTTACTCTTTTGCTAGAGTTTCTTGTTTCTATTGTAGGAATTTCCTTGCAGGTCCCTTGGCATATTTCATAAGGGTTGTGGTTGGAAGCCCTTCTTCTGCTGGTAGAAATTTTCTTGCTTCTTATCCTTCCATGCCTTGGATATGTGGTTCCTTTGCTTATATTGTTCAAAACACAATATGGCCTTCGTTAGCACTTCATGTAAGGTATTTGGGTTATCGAACTCGATCCGGTCTTTGTAAGATTGTGGTAGACATTTTAAGATACATTGAACCTTCACCTTTTCTTCTTTAATGTAAGGCACGAACCATAGCAAGTCCAAAAATTTATTGATGAGGTCCTCCATATTCATTTGGCCGAGTTTCAATTCACAGAATTCCTTTGTCTTTCTCTCATAATAGATTTCTGACAAATAATGCTTCTTGAATAATTTCTTGAACTATGACCATCCCAGGTTATTCTCTTTTAATTGATGGGAAATATTTAGGTCCTGCCACCAAATACTGGCTTTTCCCCTTAGGTTGTAGACTTCCATTCTTACCTTCATGTTACTAGAGTAATTGTAAATCTGGAAATAAATTTTAATGTCCAGTAGCCAGGATTATGCTTCTTCTCCAGTATTTGATTCCTCGTTGAAGCTGGTTGGCTTGATTGTTTTAAATTCCCCTTCCAGATGGTCAATATTTCTTTTACCGACAGGGTTGACCTGATTTTCTGACTCTTGGGTATCATTTGAGGAGTTACAATATCCTTCAGCATCCCGTCCATTCTCCTGGTTCTTCTTTGTCTCGGTTCGTTGATCCTTCCTGTTGTTCCTATCATGCAAGCTTTGTAGCAAAATCTCATTGATTTCCTATTGTTTTTCCTTGGCATTTTTCAGCTGCTCATTTTCTGCTTTAAAGTTTTGTTGAGGCCTGGAAATTCACCGGCAGCAACAGTAAGGGATTCTCCCCAATCAGCGTTCCCAACTAGCCCGCTGACTATTTGGTATAGGGAATCCGTCCGGTTTACGGTCCGGCTACCGTAGGTCAAAGTAACAACAATGGTTTACCGGTTGCGGCCCGGTCCACCGGAATTTGTATTTTGACTTAATGTATGCAATGCATGTGCCTATTTTAATCATGCAGGGTGATAAAGATGCAAGGAACTACACAATGTGCTGCGCAGGTTCTTACCTCTCGTCTTATGTTCACAACATCTAAATCACATATGCAACCATGCAGTAATACAACTAATCATCTAAACACCTAACTACCTATCCCCGGGGAGCCAGAAAATGATTATTAGTGAGTAATGCGTTATCTCCATGTATGATAAACACAATTACAGGTAGCTGATATTTATGTTTACAACACATGAACTAGAATATCTTCTAACAATCAGATAGCTAACTGTTATATGAAACACAAGCATTACTCTGAGTGAATTTTCCACGAAATAAATCAGAAATCATTCAACAAGACATAGGTCACATAGTTAGAACGATCTCACGATTTATGGACATAAGCTGAAAAATAAAGTAGTTCATCTTTCGGCCATCCATCGCATAACATTTGGAAACTTCACAACTTTTCTCCAACAGGCAAACTAAAATATTTATTGCAAAAGGAAGTAGTTCTTCTTACAATAGGTCCTCCAGTATTACTGGGAAAAAGCCCCCTCCTTTCTTCTAAGTTTCCTATTCTTATACAAAAAGCTAAAATGGTTGGGCTGCCCAAAGTGACCTTTGGGCTTCCCAACGCTTCCCTTTCTCAAAATAAAAAAAAAAACCTTTTACAAATTATTAAATTACAATAAAGCTGATTGGTCCCCTCATGAGGAGGGTCCCGCTTGGCTCTCCAAGTATTTCTTCCATGCTGTAGCTTCACTATCGAGCTCTTCAAACGAGGTGGGCTCCAAGAATTGGATATTAATCTCCAACTTTTCCGCCTTTTTCTTGATGGCCTCGACCCTGGTTGCATTTAGTCTCACCTGTTCTTCTAGGAGTTGCACACAAACGGCGGTATGGCCTATTTCAGTCTTCAGGGTTTGTTCATCAATGGTGCTGATGCCTTGTACTTTGGCTTCTTCCTCTTGTTGCCTCTTTTGCAAAATTTCTATGAATGAGTCATGATCTGGGAACTCGTGTAGCCTTTGCTCAGCTTTTACTTGACACCGGTTGTAAATAACTAAGGCTCTCCTGAAAAATTTGGTGCAAAGTCCCTTTGTTTTCGGGACGGTTTTCTTGAAGTCCTCTGTAGTAGTGATAGCGAACTCCATTAAATCATAATCTCGCTGAAGGGTTTGTCTATCCTTGTCTGACAGTCCTGCTGGGACTTCCTCACCTTTCTCAACCCTTGCCATCCTAGTGGTCAATACTTCAAGAATGTCTTGTGACCTATCAACAAAGTAAGAAGCAGTCTCCAGGATCTCTTCTAATCGGTTATCAACCTGGATGATCTGACATCTTTCTTCTTCTAGATCATTTTGCAGATGTAGTACCTTAGCCTTTTGGGCCTGGATGTGTTCTTTGATGGGTTGTAGGTCAACCTGTTGTTCCCTTGCTGCTTCTAGCTCTGTAGTCAGAGAGGCCAGCTGTGCATTTAGTCCTTGGACGCATTCAGTATTGGATTCATAGATTACAGTCTGTTGCTCCTTCAGGTCTTCTATTTTTTCCCTCATCTGCTCCTTTTCATTCTTCAGGTCTTGAATTTCTTGCCGTGCCTTTTCTAGGGCTTCTTGTGTTGTTTCCTGCGCATGTGCTGCCACCTAGATGGCATAGATTTCACTCTTTGTAGCCTCCATTTCTCTGAGCACATGATCATACTTTCTTTTCAGTCTATTGCCTTCCTCTCTTTCCCTTCTCAGGTTGTCTTTAAGCTGAGAGGAGGTCTTCTTGGATGATTCTATCTCAATCATCATTCGGTCTATGTTATCCTCCGTAGCGTGTATTGCTGCCTTCCCAGCCCTTATGACAAACCTTGGATCTTTATCTGTCCCGACCATCACAGCTTTATCTGTTATCATTGTACTGGTCATCCCTTCTGCTTCTATCTTTCTCTCAGTTCTCCTCATAATCCTTTTGGTAGCCCTGTCATAGTATACTGTGCTGAAATCAGGGACTTCTTCCCCTTTTTTCTGTGCGAAGGGTACTAACTGAAGCATGGGGGTTGTAGGAGTGATAGTAGTGGGCATTTGAAGGGTTTGTACCCCAAGGTTTTCCTCACCCTGGCTTTGCTCTGTTTGCGATTCAGAAGCCTGTTGTTGTGTCAACTCTGTTTTCTCAGCTTCCTGTTTTCGAAGCTCTTCGTCCAGCTTTCCCTGGGCTTCCTCAGCT
>LPNX010907733.1:397729-451218 GCA_001517045.1 Pseudotsuga menziesii
TCGTCTATAAATTCTGGAGCTTGTTTCACATTGGCGAAACTGCAACTGCCTAACTTAAATGGTAAGGGTGGATAGACAACCTTCTTTTTTTGGAATAAGAAATGACCAACTCCGTCAATAAACACCTGTCTAACAGCCTCCTTATGGATTATATAATCTGTTGCATACTTGGGCAGCAGATAAGGTGTCCTTGACCCACCAAACATTCTAAGATACATCCCGTTCTCTGTCAAGAAATAATCACCATACTCCTCTACTACCTGCATAGCTTCTTCAGACATGCAGTCACATTCCTTTCGGAAGATAAGAGTGTGCAGAGGCATGATAAAATGCTCACAGATTTCTCGATAATAACTATGGTATTGATGAGCCCCCAGTATCTTGTAGGCTGCATATACGGGAATTCTGTCCCTGTACCAAACACATTTGAGCCCGGGGAAGGGCTGGTGGCATAGTATGCAGTCAATCAGGATCGAGCTCATATAAAACTCGGATTTTTTCTGTTCTACTCCTCCTTTTGCTGCAGCTATACAAGAAGATAGACTACTAGATACCAAGCTGGACCAGTTGAAGATGGTCCCTTCTGTGGCCACATGGAAAATCAGGGGTATCCATTCGAATTTGAATAATCTGCCATTAGCCCTCCTGAAGATCCTATTCAGCATTAGAGCTATGAATCTGTAAGGGGCTCTAAGGCTGGCTGTGTCATAATCTTCAGTAGCTCTATGTCTATAGAGCTTCCCTGGTAATAGCATTCTCCTCATGGTTTCTATCAAATCCATCCTGAGATTGTCCAACCATTCATTGGACAAGAAAACTTGAGGCTCAGGCAGGTGGTAAGCTAAGGCCACATATCCAGGGCTAAAGGCAGCATAGCTCTGACCTTCAACATTACAGATAAGCATTGAGCCATGGTTTGTGTGTGGCAGGATCCACTTCATCACCTCAGAACATGGAAACATCTCTGGCCTGGTGGCAACCTTCATAATTGCAGATCTTTCTATGTTTGCGTAAATGGGTTCTTCCTCCAGGCCCATATCTGGGACTTCCCTACGGGAAATCAGCCTGTATATGTCTCCCCACTTATACTCAGGGTCCACCCCCGTGACACACTGGGTATCCTCATATATATACTCAGTTGGTAGGACGGCCTCTATTGCTGTTTGTTCTTCTACCACAGGGGCCTTCTTTTTATGTCTCCTGGACATTTTAAAATCCTCCTGCAATGTAAAACATCATGATATTAAGCAATTCAAATTTGTGAATATTATGAAGCAGTTTATTATTTCTCCATTGTCTATATGACTATAATGATATCAGATATAGGCTCTTCAAGTTGAAGGATTTGAACTAGTCATGCAATCTTTTGAGCTGTGCTATTATCTTATATCAATGTGTAAGTAAGAAAGCAACCCTCACATGTATGCACAACCAATCTATATCCTGACTATCTGAAACTATCAGCACAAAAACTCAGACTATTTCTGCAATATAATGAGCTATAGTACTAACATGAATTTACTCATTAACCGGTCCATCATCCAACTTACATTACTTTCCAGTATGCCATTTTTACCAATGAAACGATATGCGATGCAAATGCATAGATTTTAAACGCTAGGTGCGACTATATTTCAAACCTATACACAGTTTTAGCAAGGACAAAAATGGCAAAGCTTATGCCGCGCGCAGATATGGTAATTACATCGGTGCGGCCATAAGCTACGGGAATCCATGACAACCTTTCGCGCAGGGTGCTCCCACCAGTACCACCGTTCATTTTACCCTCAAATCGTAAAAAACCAACAGCGGCGCGGCCCTAGGGTTTCGCGTGGTGGAAAAGAACGAACAGTGCAGTGCAGGCACAGGCTAGGGCTCGAGAGAAGGGCAAATGCGGGGGAACTGACTGGCCGGATATCTACCATGAATTTTCGCCTAAAACCCCATCAAAATACTGACGGAACCCATCATTACTAGCACCAAACCAGGTGCAGGCGGCATAATGGCCGCCTGCACCTCGTCTTCCTCCACTTGTTCAAGGGGAAACCAAAATGGCCCGAGGGCTCTATATAGAAAAACAAACTCCCCCCTTCTAACCGCGGACACCTATCCAACCGTGTATTCTTAGATGAACGGACCACAACCACCGGGGAATAAGATGGGCCTAACCGCAGGAAGGAAAAAACACTAAGGATGCCGGCAAAATGCAAAGGGGAACCAAACCTAATAACCCCCACCAAAGCTAACATTATCCAGTCAAAAAAAATTTGAAAAGCATTAGGCAAGGCGGTTACGATCCTACCTGGCAGGGGTGCGCAGATGCTGTGGCGACAATGGTTGAGTTTCCAATCGACAGCTGGACAAGGTATGAGCACGATGCTTCCACAAGACTCGCGAGTTCGACAACGCGGAGCGGACTACGACGGCTTGGGCGAAAAATACAATAAAAAAAAAAAACCAAAACATGCCCACCGTATATATAGAACTCCACACGTGCGACAGGTCAACTCAGTTGGAGCGGTCATGAAAGTTATGTCGGGCGACTGAAGCTCAGCCCTCTCCGCAACGGCAAACCATCCTCTCTACTCCATCATCCGCAATGTAAAACATAGCTCATGCGATCGAGAACCGCAGTCGAGCGGTGGCAGATACATTGGTCGGATGACCGAGAGTCTGGCCCTTCCCGCAACGGCGGAGACTCGGAATAAGATACTGTCCGAAACAAAGAAAAAGGAAATCTATTGGGCTCTGAAACACGTCGATCAGCAAAAAACAAAATTCTGAACTCCCAACGATCTGCAACGACGGAGACGGAAGTCTTTATCCCCCTCCGATGCGGAATAAACAACGCCCGAAACAGACAGGAAAATTCCACCACCCGCAACGGTAAACGAAGTAACCTACCTCCGCAGTAGTCGGCGCGAAACAAACAGTCAGAGGGACAAAACCAATCGAGACTTGAAAAGCTCCCGCAACGGCGGGCTTGACAAAACCAATCAAGAGTTCAAAGGCACCCGCAACATACCGGAAAAGTCCACCACCCGCAACGGCGGAACGAAAACACCAATCCTCGCACAGTCGGCGTAAAATGACAACGGAGATCCGAAAAACACCCGCAACGACGGAACAGTCAAATGAAAAACCTCCCGATATAAGAAAACTTTGAAGGAATTTGCAAAGCAAGAAAAAGGAGCTCAAGATGGGATTCCTTAGATCATTTAAAAGAGGAGAAACCATGATTGATAGAAACCAAAATTCCTGGAAGACGCTTCAAAATCCAAAGGCCAAAAAACAATAAGCTGAAAACAAGAAGAGAACTGACTAACTCAATGAAAAAAGGGGGGGTCCCAAATTTTTTTAGAATTTTGGGGAATTGTTGCAGACGCAACAATTGGCGACTACCTGGTGAACCCCAGATCTCTGGATTAATTTTCTTTCCCAGCTTAAGACTGCCTGAATAAACTCGAACTCTTTTAGATGTCTGCATCCCTGAGTCAGCCAAATCACGCATTAAATCACTTAGAGGAAGTCTATCTTTTCGGGAAAAGGTAACACCAGCAGTGTTTCAGGTCTGAATAACTCTTTGGAGGCCAAATAAATGAGGTTCATTTTACCTGCCCTTTGGAGGTTATAGCTTCGACGCCACAGGATTGTGACAGAAAGTGAACAGTGTTACCCTTTTGTTCCTCATTCCCATGCCATTTTGTACTTTTGTGTTTTCTGAACTTTAGTTCTTTTGATATGAGTCCTTCTGCGGGCCTTTCTTACTGAATTTTAATTCAGGATCCTCTATCCCATAGTGTCCTTTTGTGTGAATGATATATTTCATATTTCAATTCACGGACGGAGAGGATCTTGTGGCCATTTGGTACTTTATGCTTGGAGATTTATGCTTCTGGAGCTTTGCTCTAATATGTCTTGTTTCTTTTGGAAGAAGTGACTCTTAAGAGCTTTTAGCCTTTTTCTTATTCATGGCATGGGATCCTTTATATATGATAAACTGTCTCACTCTGCTTCCTCTCCGTGGGTCTAGTGTTGTCACCCCTTTGGGTTTTTTAAGATGTGAGGTGAATGGAGCCTCTAAATAGTACTTCAGACCTTTTTTACTTCTGAGTTATTTACAGGGATTAAGTAAGACTTCAAATGAATGCACTGCCAGTTAGGAATACAACTACTAAAAGACATTCTATACTTTAAAACACAGTCCTTTTGCTCAGGATTATGGTTAATACAGAACCCTGACGTTTCCATTGCATCCAAAAGTTTGCCTCTTATTCAAAAGCAAAAGAAAACTAGCAAAACCATAAGAAAATAGCAGCATAACAAGCAATTAGAGAAAGAAAACATTAAAGCATTGAAAATCAGAAAATAGTATCAGCAACAAACAATTTATTTATGTACAAAAGAAAACATCAAAACAAAAATTCGCCCATTCCTAAAAATTTCAAATTTAAAGAACTAGGAATGAGCTGGATTTCAGACCTGAATTGTCTAACCATGGTCCAACTGCACAGTTATTGAGATGGAACCCATATCAAAAATTCTGCAATCATTTCTTTCAGCCTGAGGGAGTTGAAGGAGCTCAGACTGAGTGTTCATTACAGGCTTGGCCCTTTTTGAGGAATGGTGTTCTAGCTTAACCTCAGTAAGATAGTTTCCCAAAACAGACTCAGCGGATTCGCTTTCTTCCCCTAGCTTAGTGACATTGTGCTTCATAAAGGGCTCTCTTAAAATTTTAATCAAGTTTGGGCTACCTATCTGGGGTAGCCACAGATGAGACCAATCTGAAGCAAAGTATCCATTTAGTCTTGATGTCCAATCCCGGTTCAGGATCATCCCATAAGCATCCGGTATATCTGCTACTATGATGTCAATGTAATGGCATATCCTTTTATTCGTGGACAATTGAATCATCATGTTCTCCATTTCTCCTACTACCTTAACACAAGTTTTGTCAAGTTGAGTGACATCCCACAAAGTAGGCTTTATCTGTCCTTTAATCTTTTCGCAAACTACGAGAGGCATAACATTCGTAGAAGATCCAGAATCTACCAAACAATTATGCACCTTATGGTTGAGAATTTCAAGAGTCACGAGGAAAGGTGGGGTGCTGGTTTTCTTTGTCTTAATCAATTCAATATTTTCCTCCACAGGTTGGTTTGTGGTGGGAAACTCCTCTTTTAGCTTACTAGCTTTGCTTTCTTCATCATCTTCTACCGGTTTGGTAAGTTTAATGGTGGCTCTGTTTCCTGTTTGCCCTGAATATCTTTAGGTGAGTCATCTTTAGCCTTTACATCAGCCTGCCCCTTTATCTCCTTTTGCAAATCTTGACCTTTTGACATTATTGCATTATTGCATTATTCGCGTGGTGGAAAACAATGAACAGTGCGGTGCAGGCACAGGCTAGGGCTCGAGAGAAGGGCAAATGCGGGGGAACTGACTGGCCGGATATCTACCATGAATTTTCGCCTAAAACCCCATCAAAATACTGACGGAACCCATCATTACTAGCACCAAACCAGGTGCAGGCGGCATAATGGCCGCCTGCACCTCGTCTTCCTCCACTTGTTCAAGGCGAAACCAAAACGGCCTGAGGGTTCTATATAGAAAAACAAACTCCCCCCTTCTAACCGCGGACACCTATCCAACCGTGTATTCTTAGATGAACGGACCACAACCACCGGGGAATAAGATGGGCCTAACCGTGGGAAGGAAATAACACTAAGGATGCCGGCAAAATGCAAAGGGGAACCAAACCTAATAACCCCCACCAAAGCTAACATTATCCAGTCAAAAAAACTTTGAAAAGCATTAGGCAAGGCGGTTACGATCCTACCTGGCAGGGGTGCGCAGATGCTGTGGCGACAATGGTTGAGTTTCCAATCGACAGCTGGACAAGGTATGAGCACGATGCTTCCACAAGACTCGCGAGTTCGACAACGCGGAGCGGACTACAACGGCTTGGGCAAAAAATACAATAAAAAAAAAAACCAAAACATGCCCACCGTATATATAGAACTCCACACGTGCGACAGGTCAACTCAGTTGGAGCGGTCATGAAATTTATGTCAGGCGACTGAAGCTCAGCCCTCTCCGCAACGGCAAACCATCCTCTCTACTCCATCATCCGCAACATAAAACATAGCTCATGCGATCGAGAACCGCAGTCGGGCGGTGGCAGATACATTTGTCGGATGACCGAGAGTCTGGCCCTTCCCGCAACGGTGGAGACTCGGAATAAGATACTGTCCGAAACAAAGAAAAAGGCAATCTACCGGGCTTCGAAACACGTCGGTCGGCAAAAAACAAAATTCTGAACTCCCAACAATCCGCAATGGCGGAGACGAAAGTCTTTATTCCCCTCCGATGCGGAATGAACAACGCTCGAAACAGACAGGAAAATTCCACCACCCGCAACGGTAAATGAAGTAACCTACCTCCGCAGTAGTCGGCGCAAAACAAACAGTCGGAGGGACAAAACCAATCGAGACTTGAAAAGATCCCGCAACGGCGGGCTTGACAAAACCAATCAAGAGTTCAAAGGCACCCGCAACATACCGAAAAAGTCCACCACCCGCAACGGCGGAACGAAAACACCAATCCTCGCACAATCGGCGTAAAATGACAACGGAGATCCGAAAAACACCCGCAACGGCGGAACAGTCAAATGAAAAACCTCCCGATATAAGAAAACTTTGAAGGAATTTGCAAAGCAAGAAAAAGGAGCTCAAGATGGGATTCCTTAGATCATTTAAAAGAGGAGAAACCATGATTGATAGGAACCAAAATTCCTGGAAGACGCTTCAAAATCCAAAGGCCAAAAAACAATAAGCTGAAAACAAGAAGAGAACTGACTAACTCAAAGAAAAAATGGGGGGTCCCAAATTTTTTAGAATTTTGGGGAATTGTTGCAGACGCAACAAGTTTTGCATTACTATGATCAAATTCTTCATTGTTTCCAGTACTTGACTAGCTTCTGAATGTTCTCGTTTTGGTTTTTTTGTGTGCGGTGTTGGTACACATTCTTCAGGTGGATATTCATTTTCATTTCATGAAATCAATGCTGTATTATGTTTATAACAATTTTGCATAAATACAAAACATTCCAGACAACTTTTTTGGTTATAATAATGTTTCTATGTTTCGATGGAACTAGAAGTTCCCAAAAGGTGACAGGGTTGAACCTGTAGCTCTGATACCATATGTAACATACCCATATAACCTACCAAAAATGCATAATAATAATAATAATAATAATAATAATAATAATTCTTTATATACAAATATATGTCATTAGTCATAAACCCTTGTATTCCTTCTCTGTCACACATTCAACATAACAACAATACATAGTCTCCTTAAAAAAATGAATTTAGGATTTATCCTAACTCCTTTAATGGGTTTGAAATCAAAATCTTAAGTTTAAAATCTTTTCTACAACAAGCCTTCTGCAACTACCCATTCCACAAATAAAACTCCCTTCCGCAATTCCGCTTTCGAAATGCAGATTGCGGATTGCGGAAATCACTCAAATCCTTAAAAATATCACCCTTCTGCATTTCCGCTTTCGCAATACAGATTGCGGGTTGTGGAGCCCCCTTTGTTTTAATTATTATTATTTTTTCGTTCTCGTTTCTGCATTCTGCAATGTAGATTGCAAATTGTGGAAATCCTTACATTCAACACTTTTTCATTTTCGCATTCCGCATTGCTGATTGTGGAAATCCTTACATTCAACACTTTCTCATTTCCTACTTCCGCATTCCGCAATGTGGATTGCGGAAACCTTTGGATTTTCACGATTTTATCCTTTCCTCTTATGCATTCCGCAATGTGGATTGCAGATTGCAAAAACACATGTCTTCTTCATAGTTTTAACTTTCGCCTTCCATTTTTTGCAATGTGGATTGCAAATTGTGCAAACACTTAGGTTATTTATAAATTACCTTCCTCTTTCCGCTTCCACAATGCAGATTGCGGATTTTGGAAACCTTAAGTTTTCTTACAGAATATCCTTCCTCCCTCCGCTTCTATAATGTAGATTGCGAAACCTCTAAACTCTTTACAATACTAACTTTTCACTTCCTGCATCCACAATGCAGATTGTGGATTGTGGAAAGCCCAAAAATATTTACAATCTTTCCTTTTGCAAACCTGCTTCCGCAATGCGGATGGCGGGTTGCAGAAGTGCTTAAGTTCTTCACCATTTTTACACTTTGAAAGGCCTTTTGGCTCAAGGTTCACACTTTGTTTCCTCTATGTTTTTCTTGGGTAAAACTAAGGGATATCAACCTTCGATGGCTTCGCAACCTTAGGATGAGTTCTTTACTTAAAAAAAGTTCAGGCTTAAAAAGTCATAGTGGGGTCTAGTATCCAGTTTCCTAAGAAATTACAACTACCACACTTTCCTTCACAACTTTACCATTCATTTAAGGACTAACAGTATCACACAGGGGCTTCACTGGACTCGAAGGGGTTTAAACCCATACAACACTAAGACTTCCGATAGGGGTCCCTTACATTGGTCATTAACAGTAGAGAAATAAGGCATCCAAGAAACACATTACAGAAACAATATTACACTATTACTAATACCATATGACAAATGCAACCACCGTTAACTAAAATAGAGTAGGGAATTCACCCTTGGTAAACCATATAAAAAATGAAGTCATGATTAACTTAAAATAGAGCAGGAATCCACGAGATGTAGAACAGTTGGTGGTGGGGTATGGTTAAGACACCCCCTAAGCTGAAAGGTCACTGGTTCTAATCCTCTTGGATACCAGAAAATCCAATCATGTTAAGGGTTGGTGTGGTCCAGGCCGGGTACGATCCTCGAGTGATTTTGACGGCTTATATGCCTCTAGTTCGTGGTTACTTAGCCAATGGAAACCCTTCTAGTCAGGGGGGTTCCACCACTTTTCAAACAAAAAACAAAATTAAAACATAGCAGGGGGATTTCCCCATTAGTAAACTTTTATAACCCATGCAGTCACAACCATTCAAAATGGAGCATGAGTATTACACCATTAGCAAGCCATAAAATTAATGCAATTTGCAGTCCCTTAAACCAGCACAGGGGTATCACATGACCTCATAAGAAACACATTCATCTAACTTAAGAACTCGTATTTTTATGGACGTTGAAACACACATTCATACACATAAAGATATATCTTGATCTCAATGGATTTGCAGAAACATAAACATAGTAATGGAACTTGTTTGTAAGCTGATCCAAATGAAGAAGGAACAACCACTTTCCACCCAACTGTATATTAGGCACATATGTTCTCTTCCCTCATACACCCCCGATCTAAACTATGCATTCCAAGAGAGGTGACAACCAATCTAAGGTACATTTCTCGAGTGAGAAATCACTTACCGAACACAGAGTGATCACGCAAGAAGTATTTCTTCCGGTCTTGCCTAACACAAAGTGCTCACACAACAAGAGTTTAGTCCTTTCCTTAGCATATTCAGTAGCATCCCTGCCTCCTCCCATATACTTTTATTTTATAGTTTTAGTTTTTTCCTAGGTCTTTTGCAGCTAACGATTAATTCCTCATGGAATTTTCGTTGCCCGCTACACCCCTGATTCCTTAGGGTGTGTCCAGCACCATATTGGCATTCTCACTCCTGGTGTAACCTCCCTGAGATTGGATCTTCACATCCCCCACTCTCTCATGCATAGTTTCCTCTTCAACATTGTTATCCCCATCATTCATGTTTTTTTATTAAAACTTGAATGTTTCAATTACATATGTCCTCCAAGGACCAGTTGACGGTTTCTCGAACCAACCAATCTCATTAAACAAATAAAATAGTAATTCAAAATATTACAAAAAAAATGTTTATATGTTGTGGGATATTACACATTTAGTTGACTGTTGTCCCCAACGTGCACCTGGGCATGACCTGGATCATTGGTATCAGAGATTGTTCATAGCTTAAGTTACATAAGAACTTCCATCAAAGTTATTGACTTATGCTTGTTCAAAGATGCTCACAAACTCATCAAAAGAAGCAGACACTTCCTTCGACTTCAAAAAAGATGGCCAGAGAAGTAGACAATAGTTATGCAATTAACGAGACAAAGCAAGTCATAGAAAAAACACTGGCTCGCCATATAACCAAATTTTTTTCCCAGTTCAGCGAGATTCTCATGCAATTTGCTTTGAACTCCAGGGAATCCTCGACGCAACCTCACTCCAAAAAAATCAGCTCCTTCAAAGTGAAAATAGTTCTGGACATACTAAATCTTGAAGGAAAGATTGACACGAAAGCCATCGACAATTGGGTACAATAATTAGAATCTTAGTACTCTGTGAATCAACTCTTCGAAGTGGAAAAGATCAAAATTGCATCCTTAAAGATGTCAACCTCTATACACTGCTGGTGGGAGAATTTATTGACAAAGTTGGAAAAAGAAGGCGACGCCATATACACATGGGTAAATTTGTCGAATATGTCCAAAAGGAGTTCTACTCGCCCAAGTATCTTGAACAACAATATAAGAAGTGGCAGCAACTAATGAAATGGAAAGGTCAGTCCATGCAGAGTTACACCGACAAGTTCTATCGACTCATGGCTAGATTTGGCGTCCGAGAAGAAGAGAAATTGCTTGTCCTGAATTACGTCGACGGTTTATCCCTGTACATTCAACAATAAATGAAGTTTATGACTGTTAGTATGCTTGCAGATGCATTGCATTATGATAGCAAGCTTAAAGATAAATAGAAAGGAAAAGCATGTATCGCGACCAATTCGAGAGGTCGAACATCCAACAATAAGTCACTAGCCAACTCTGACAAGTTTAAGCACCCTTCTCAGTCGACTCCACCAAAGACTGATCATCATAAGAAGAAATTTTAGAAAGACAAGAAGGATCGCAACAAAAAAGCTCCTACCAAGAAATGGTGTGATTATCACAATTTAGAATGGCATGATACGTTAGAATCCAAAGATCGGAAGACATTTTTGGAAAAATTGTCGACATCCGACTTGATCGACAGAACCTTGGTAGAATCTGACCCAAATCGAGTGACCCTCTTGGCTTTGACTTTGACTAGTACTTTGACAGCCTCAACTATCATTGATGAGGAGGAATAAGAGCGCTTGTTCCCTACACGGATATGGGTTCAGAAAAATCCATTACATCTGATTGTGGATAATGATAACCAGAAGAACTTCGTTTCTGAAACTCTTGTGAAGAAACTTGGTCGTGTCACCACTCCACATCCTCAACCTTACAACATCGGTTAAATGAAGGATGGACAGGATCTAAGGATCACACGCCAATGCAGACTCACCTACTTCATTAAGCCTTTTGAATATGAATTACTCTGTGACGTGGCACTACTTTCCATAGCCGACGCCTTGTTTGGTAAACCTTACTTGTGGGATAGAAACTGTACATATCAGTCACTGCCTCAGAATGTGATTGTCAACATTTAGAACCAATGGGATGACATACTTGAGCAACAACCCACATTAATGGTTTCTATGATATCTGCCAAACAAACAAATATGCTTATCAATCATGCTTAGAAGTTCACATTAATCATGATAAAGACTCAGCATTCTAGGAATACTGTAGCAACAAGTTAACTCATCGACTAACGCAAATCCTGAAAACAATAGCAGATCGACCACATTCTTGACGAATACTAGAATGTATTTCAAGAGCCAAACGGAGTACCTCTACATTGTCAGGTAAAACACTCCATCGAACTTGTTCCTGGTTCTTCATTACCTAACGCATATGTTTACAGAATATCCATTCTCAAGAACAAAGAGATTCACATTCAAATACAAGATTCGATCAACAAAGGTCACATGCACCCCAGCTCCTCTCCTTGTGGAAGTCCAGTCGTCCTAGTTTCAAATAAATATGGGACTTGGTGCATGTGCATCGACTATCGAGCTCTCAACAAAATTTCAGTAAAGAACATGTACTCTTTTCCAAAGATAGATGAACTTGTTGATTGTTCGAAAGGTGCTAAGTTCTTTACGAATCTCGACCTCAAGTCGGGATACCACCAAATTATAATCGAGCCCACCAATGTATGGAAAACAATTTTCAAGACCAAGGAAGGATTGTTTGAATGGTTAGTCATGCCTTTCATATTAACCAATGCATTTGTAACCTTCATGAGATATATGGATGACCTTCTATGACCCTTCATCAGTAAGTGTGTCATTATCTATCTTGACAATATCTTGATTTTCAGTCGATCATGGGAAGAACATGTCAGATAGCTTTGACAAGTCATAGACACTCTCCAACGACATTAACTATCTAGAAAAATACTCATTTGCGATGACCAACATCAAATATCTGGGGTATGTAATTGACTATGCAAGCATTCATGTCAACTGAGAAAAATACAGATCCTCAAATATTGGCCCATTCCTCAAAACATTCATGAACTAAGAAGTTTTCTTGGTTTGGTGAATTTCTATCAACGGTTCGTACTTGGCTTCAGTCACATCGCATGGCCTTTGAATTAGTTGGCAAAAGGAAATGGGAAAGCCGTCTTCAAATGGACACCGACACAACAACAAGCTTTTGAACAATTCAAAACAAGCTTTGTACTGCCCCAGTACTTGTGTTACCTAATTTGCATCAACCCTTTGAGATTAAGACGGACTGTAACACCCTGTGAATTAATAATTATTATTAATTATGCTGGAAAATAATTTATTTATTATTTTATTATTTTTAATATTTTTGACAGAAAAGTCAAGAATAAAACATTTTTTAATAAAAACAATTTTATTTAATAAAATATGTTGAAGGGGGACAAGAGTGGATATAGTTGTTGAAGAGTGTTTGCTGACCCACAAGAGGAAACATACAAGTGGCAAAAACCACTGAGTGAGAACTCAGGATGCAGGAGGCATCATCTCCAAAAATCAGGTCACAACTCCTAGTTGAGTGCTAAAGAGAAGGACGGTCATAAATGACCAAGCCCTAGAAAAAATACTATAAATTAGTATGTCCACAAGAAACAGGAGGCTATCATTGGACATGGATTAACATCTGTGAAATGCAAGAGATGGTACATTGAGATTTTGCTCTTGTGGTTCAACGAACAGGATTAGGGATTCTGGAGCAAGTAACTTGGCTGCTCTAGGAGTTGGTTGGGAGGAACAACTTCTCCACTCTCGTTTTCTCAATGTTGGTGCTGGGTTTATACTTTATATTTTAATGTTGTAGAATATGTTAAAATCCTAGATCCACAGTAGATTAATTCTAATTATTTTTTATTAAGATACTCTTGTTATACTTGTATCTTGTACTTAATGAAGTGAAATCATCTATTTTTAATCTGCACAGTAATTTCCTTTATTTGACTTTATAATTCCTAATTGCATCGGTTTCCTATATATTTTCTTACTCTGCATGTTCGAAATTAAATTAGCGACTGGATTTACAATTTATGTCGACAAGTATAGATCTGCATTTCCTTTCCATGTAAGCGAATGAAATCCATTTACATAGTGTTTATCCAAATTCCCTACACGAATCTACAATGTTAGATTATAAAATTATTCTTATATAGATCTGTAGTTTTTAGCATAATTATAGACATATTTCATTTAAATAATAATAATAATAGTATTATAACTTATGAAACAACTAAGTTAAATTACTAAGCATCAAATATGATTTATATAGGATAAATCTTTGTTTCTATAGCAAGTACTTACATAGAAAATACCATAACAAACTATACAGATCCCATAATCAAACTAATGTTAAATTAGGATCTAATCAATATTATAAACAAATCCCATCAAATCGTATCATTTTTCTTTAAGCAATCACAGACCCGAAGGGTCGTATGGATACAAGTCATTAACACTATATTACAAGGTCATAAGTCCACATTGTGGCCACCTCTGTTTATATAAGAGGTAGATCCTCGATCTACGACACTCTATAACAATACAGTATAGAGGTCATGGGATCAAATACCTCCAAGGTATTTATTTAATTACCAGAATCAAGAAGAAGGTTATTGGATGACCGCTAGGTCTATCAAAATACCAATAAATAATCCTAAATCAAATATAAATTAATGGATCAAGGATCCTTTAGATAACAAAAGAACAATGCATTTCAAATCTACAAACTGGCTGATAAACTAGATAGCACATCTATTATCATGACAGTGAAATCGGTATTGCTGGTAAGTCCACATCATGGCTACTGAGTTATATTACATTTAAAACAGTTCGATATAACCTCCAAGCACTCACAAGCATTTAACAATAAAGATGCAATCCATAAAACTCTACCCTAGTGTATTAAGGGAACACCTCAAACATTTCTATGCTAGATCTCATTACTTATCGAGATCATGGGATCAAGTCCCATAATAAACATTTTAATTAATCATACCAACACTAATATCAACACTTTCAGAATCACAAGGTTAAACCATTAATTGTATTGCATAATGAAAATACTTCAGATGGTCGTAAGCCTATCCTTTAGCTACCATCACAATCTTATAATTGTGGGTATAATAAATATATACCAAAATTATAAAATGAAGGAAGTACATTTCTTTCCACGGTCGTAAGACCATCTATGATGGAAACCGAGGGTTTCTATATAATCCACATAAATAATTACATACAACAAATTTCAAAACAGCAATTGGTTAAAAACTAGCTGAGGTCGACTCCCAATTATTTAATCTTTCAAAAGGATATATGAGAGTATATATGCATGCATACATAGTGGTTATAAGACCATTATTAATGGTTTCGACTATAATATCAAAACCAAAATGTATTGAAAACTACACAGGAATAAGACCCGTCAAGGGCACCCCAAAACCCTACCAGGGTTTAAACAAAACAAAACTAATTCATAACATTTATAGTGCCAGTATTGGCTATAAGTCAACACAACCCGTTAAGGTTTTTCAACACAACCCTAGACTAGTTTAAATCAACAAGAGAGACATTTATTTTAATCGTTGCAGCTACCAAGTGTGGAAATTGAACCCAGTGATAGATTAATTTTACTCACAACAATTAACAATTGATCATGCAAAATCACTCACAAAAGAGACTAAAATTGGAGCTAAACACTAAACTGTATTAACTCAGTGTACAATAGCCAACCTTGTAACACAATAGGTTGCTGAATAAATAAAATACATCAGGGATTCGAATGCATGAGGAGCAATTCAAATCTAGCATAAAGCAGGCTTACTAAAATTAAGCAAATCCCCCATAGGTGTGAAAAGTTGATCCCAAATCTGTCATGGAGCTCACGAATTAGAAAAAAGGCTTAGGAAAGATAAAGAGTGATGGAATGACAACTCATACATGCTTTTCCAAGGAGAAAAGAGTGGAGGATGTAAAGGACAAAAACTAGTTCACCTCACCTAGTCTAGCTTTTCCATTTGCCTTAAAACACTGAAAAAGCAGGCAATAAAGCAGAAAAAGCAGAAGGGTGCCTAGGAGGCCAGGAATAAATTAGAATTGATTCCTTGAGGTTTCCCAAGCACTACATGAGTCAAATAAGGCAATTTTGACCACTATGGATAGGTAAAAGACAACTTGCACAAGGTGGGACACATGAACTAGGCAAATAAGACAAAAATAAATAAATTAATGTCTAAGGTAGTAAACTATGGGTTGATTATTCTAACACCCCCTCTTAAGCTTGACTTATGAGTAATATATCAGGAAATTATAGGGCCTAGCAACAAGGCTTAGTCACCCTTTTACATACTGCATGTCCATACAACCAAGGAAAGAGGCAAAAACCACATGGGAAAATCCTCCCTTAAACATGGACTGTAAAACAAAATTTGGAAATATTGTCTTCACTCATGCTTCATAGCATGATCAGCAATCCCCAGCAGTGATTTGAGATTGCTGAAGGTCTTCTCACAAAATGCTTTGGTGAAGATATTAGCTACTTGTTCTGAAGATGAACAGAAGAGTAGGTGAATGGTTCCATCATGCACAAGCTCTCTGATGTAGTGCATATGGATCTCAATGTGTTTGGTTCTCTAATTCTGAACTGGATATTTGGTTATCACAGTAGATGGTAGTTGAGTACTCTGATTCGAAGCCACACTCTCCAAGTAAACCCTGCAACCATAAACATTGAGTTGCTGCATTAACAACTCCTCTGTACTCTGCTTCTGTAGATGAGAGTGCAATGGCACTCTGTTTCTTGCTTGACCAGCTGATTGGCACTTCTGCAAGCATGAACACATATCCTGATGTGGACTTTCTATCTGTGCTATCACCTGCCCAATCACCATCAATAAATCCAATCAAATCAAGATCAGATTTTGCTTTGTAGAAGATCCCATGTGTCCTTGTTCCCTAAACAAAGTTAAGGATCCTTTTGGCTGCTTTCCAATGGATCTCATGAGGCTGATCCATGTATCTAGAAGTCACACTTACTGCATAAGAAATATCAGGTCTAGTATGTGTCAGATACAATAAACATCCAATCAATTGCCTATACAATGTATTGTTTACCATAGGTGAAGAATCAGCTTCTTCCAGCTTCACTCTTGAAAGGAAAGGAGTTTTGCTTGCTTTGCAATCCTTCATTCTGAATTTGTTCAGCAAGTGCAAGGCATATTTGGACTGGTGCACCTTGATTCCAGCTTTGGTTTGGGCAATCTCAAGCCCCAGAAATTGACTTAAGAGCCCCGAATCTGTCATGGAGAAGGCTTGGTTCATAGCACTCTTCAAGGAAGCAATCTCATCCTTTGAGCTTCCTGTAATGAGGAGGTCATCAACATATAACAAAATGATCATTAATGAACCATTAACTAAATTCAAATAGACATTTGGATCTGATTTGTACCGAACAAAATTCAGTGATAGCAAGAAGCTATCGATCTTGGCATACCAAGCCCTGGGGGCTTGCTTTAGCCCATACAATGACTTTCTCAACCTGCACACAAGAGAAGGGTTAGTAGAAAAACCTTGAGGCTGCTGCATATATATCTCTTTAGTGATATCTCCATTCAGGAAGGAACATTTTACATCCATATGATGTACCTCCCATTGCTTTGAGGCTGCAATGGCTAAGGCTAGCCTAATGGAATCCATCTTTGCCACTGGGGCAAAGGTCTCATTGTAATCTATCCCCTGAACCTATGAGTAGCCCTTGTTTACCAATATGGCCTTGTACTTCAGTGGTGAACCATCAGCAGCAAATTTGGTCTTGTAGACCCACTTACACTGAACTAACTTCCTCCCTGGGGGAAGATCCACTAGCTCCCATGTGTTGCTCTTCTGGAGTGAGCTGAACTCCTCCTTCATGGCTGCTTTCCATCTTGGATCTACTCCTGCTTCTTCATATGTTTGAGGATTAGAATCCACCATCAAATAGCATTTTTCAGCAAACATAGGATCCTTCATGCACAGACCACTCTCAAATTGAGATCTAGTCCTCCTTGGGTCATTGGGATCCCTAGCTAGCTCTCCTGCTGCATGTAGTGTCTTGGCTACCCATTTTGGCCTTGTAGGGATGTTAGGGTCTGAAATAAATTCATCTCCATCAGACATATTAGAATCAGCATGTTCAACAAACTCTTTACTTACTTCCTGAGGTTCAGGTGGAGAAGAGGCTTCTCCAACTTCCACTGCTGCAAGGGGTTCTTCTTCAAACTGAACACACCTTTCAATAAAGGCTTTGTTTGTGCTCAAATTTATTACCTTATACCCTTTTGAATCTTCAGAGTATCCAACAAAAAGAAACTCTTGGCTTTGGGGCTGCAAATCCTTCCTCTTCTCTGTTGGAATTCTAGCCCAAGCCTTTGAGCCAAAAATCCTGAAATGGGTCACATCTGGCTTGTGCCCACTCCATGCTTCGAAGGGAGTCATACCATCAAGCTGTTTATGAGGCACCCTATTCTGGATATAGGATGCACAGTTTATAGCTTCGTCCCAATACTTTGGTGGCAAATTTTTGGCCTCCATCATGCATGTTGCCATCTCCTTCAGTGATCTGTTCTTCCTCTCAGCAACACCATTTCGCTGTGGTGTGTAAGGGATAGAATGCAACATCTGAATACTTGCATCTGCACAATAATTAATAAACTCAAACTTGACATACTCACCACCATTGTCAAATCTGAGGACCTTGAGTTTCCTCCCAGACTGGTTTTCAACCAAAGCCTTAAAGACTTTGAAGAGGCCAAAAACTTCAGACTTATGTTTCAGGAAGTAGACCCAGCAATACCTGGAAAAGTCATCTATGAAAGTCAATGCATATTTGGCTTGACTCATGGACATATGAGGGAATGGGCCGGAAACATCACTGTGGATCAGCTCAAGGGGTGCAGAGGTTCTCTCATGACTAGCTCTCTCAAATTTGTGCTCTGGGTGTTTTCCTAGGATACAACCTTAGCAGACTCCTTTGGAAAATTTTATCTTGGGAAACCCTATGACCATCTCTTTTTCACTAAGATCAGAAAGATATTTGTAGTTTAGGTGGCCAAATCTTTCATGCCAAAGCTTGCTTGCTTCATTAGCATGAATCAGAAGAGCAGAGGGGTTTGAGTAGGGTAGGAAGTGTGAGAACATGTATACCTTTTGAGCATGATTTGCAACTCCTTTTGCAATGAATTTACCACTTGAGATCTCTGTGATCTCAACTTCATCAGGGGAGAATATGACTTTCTTAGGAGACCCAGTGTGAGTCATCTGGTACATTGACAAGAGGTTGGAGGCAAGACCAGGCACATACAACACATTGCTGGACTGACCATGATCAATTTCAATCCTCCCTTTGCCCAAACTTTCAGAGAGGGAGTCATCTCCCAATACTATAGGTGGTCCTTTCGACATGTCAAGTGAGGAGAATGCCTCCTTGGTCGAAACCATGTGTCTTGAAGCTCCAGAATCGATGATAAAACTGGGTGAGCTTGATGTGCCAGTAACCAATACATGAACTCTCTCTCTGTCATCTGAACTTGATCCTCCTTCCCTCTTCTTTGAGTTTTCTGGAAGGGAGATGCCATTCTTCTCCAGGAGTTGGGTCAGCATGTCAATTTGCTTTTTCATACAAGAGCTTTCAGAGTGATTGCCCTTATTGCAGTATGCGCACTTGTTCATTTCACCTTTGTTTTTCTTCTTCTGGTAGTTCTTCGTGGAACCTTGTGGCTCCCCCGGAGACTTGTTCTTGTCTCTCTTTTGCTCAGGTGGATTTTTAGCTTTCTTTTTGCTTTTTGAATCCACCTTCGAATCTCCAGCAATCAGAGCTTGATCTTTGGATGGTTTGATGGTGCCCATCATCACCAGCTTGTCTTGTTCTTGTGTGAGAGATTCCATGAAATCTCCAAGGCTAGGCATATTCCATGTTCGAGCTGTCAGTTTTGTGGCATAGAAGGTCGAAACAAACACTGAATAGTCAAGGCCTAGCTTCGAGAGAATGGCGAGGACGAGCTGATCATCCTTATTTTCGATCCCACACTGTTTCAGCTGCAAAACAAGTGCTTTGAACTTGGAGAAATATAGCTGCAGGGATTCAAAGCTATTTGGACTCAGAGAAATCAGCTCATTTTCGATTTGATGTCCCCTCATGTCATCTGTCTTTCCAAAAATATCAGTAATCTTCTCCCATACTTCATTCGATGATGTCAATCCATCAAGATGGAAAAGGAGGTCTCTGGAAATACTCAGACATAGGAGACCATAGGCCTCATCCCTCCTGTTGTGCCATTTTATCTTCTCTGCAGCTGCATTGGGCTCTGCTTCTGTTGCCATAGTCACCTTGTAGAGGCCTTTCGATCTCAATAGTATCTCCATCTCTACTTTCCATTCAAAGAAATTGAAAGGAGTCAAGATGATCTTCTGAGATTGATCCATAGCTAGAAATCTTGTCCCGGCTGTCAATAGAAGGCTCCCAGTAACTGATGTCGAACTTACAAAACAATTTTGGAGGAGAGAAACAATCTACAGTGGCTCTGATACCATGTGGAAATTGAACCCAGTGATAGATTAATTTTACTCACAACAATTAACAATTGATCATGCAAAATCACTCACAAAAGAGACTAAAATTGGAGGTGAACACTAAACTGTATTAACTCAGTGTACAATAGACAAACCATTAACATAATAGGTTGCTAAATAAATAAAATACATCATGGATTCAAATGCATGAGGAGCAATTCGAATCTAGCATAAAGTAGGCTTACTAAAATTAAGCAAATCCCCCATAGGTGTAAAAAGCTGATCCCAAATCTGTCATGGAGCTCATGAATTAGCAAAAAGGCTTAGGAAATATAAAGAGTGATGGAATGAAAACTCATACATGCTTTTCCAAAGAGAAAAGAGTGGAGTATGTAAAAGACAAAAAACTAGTTCACCTCACCTAGTCTAGCTTTTCCATATTCCTTAAAACACTGAAAAAGCAGGCAATAAAGTAGAAAAAGCAGAAGGGCACCTAGGAGGCCAGGAATAAAAAAGAATTGATTACTTGAGGTTTCCCAAGCGCTACATGAGTCAAATAAGGCAAGTTTGACCACTATGGATAGGTAAAAGACAACTTGCACAAGGTGGCACATATGAACTAGGCAAATAAGACAAAAATAATTAAATTAATGTCTAAGGTAGAAAACTATGGGTTGATTATTCTAACACCAAGGAGCCGTCATGAATTCTACCCAATGATACCTGCAACCATCAATTGGTTGGGTTAGTAAGGACTCTGCATATTTAAAATAAAATGTAAACGAAATCAGTTGAAACAGGGTTGAGTGCATCTTACTCGGGCGTTTGGAAATACAGGCCTAGAAGGAGGTGACCCTATTTCCTTCCTTACCAGTGCCGAGACCTGTAATTTAAATCCAATTAAGGTTAGTACACATTACATTTATCATTCAGAACAATATTGAAGAACTCACAATGTTTGGAAGTTCTTACCTTGGCTTTAGGAAATGTGGAGTAGGGATCTGCTCCTCTGAGCACCCTTATCCCTCCACAGCCTGCAGAAACAAAACTAATTAGTAAATCAAAGAAAATGAATTATAGAAGACAAAAATTCATTTTAAGTTGCAGACAGAGGTTCAGTCATGCTTACCTTGGGGAATAATGTTCATGGTGTTGAAAGCTTCGGTCGGATTTTGGAGCTCCAGTTTGGATGGCAACCCTTCAAAGTATACAAAGAATCTATGCTACCATAGAGCAACTAATTTTTAAACACCATTAACCCTATGAAAAACCAAGTTGAGCAAAACAGGAAACAAAGCTTGGCCCTCGATCGACTTCCGACAAGTAAAACAATGCAAGTGCAAAACCCAGATAAAGTAAAGGATTTCAAAACCCTATTGAAATAGAGTAATCTCACCATCCAAGTGTAGGAAAGGGATCACATCCTGTACTTCCTCGTGGTCTTGGCTGCGCCGCCAACTCGCATCTTAGATAGACTTAAATGTCAACCGAACGGAATTTTATTTTATGGCCAAAATTATTACGACAAAATCATTGTGAATCTAAACCTTGGATAGTGTAATAATAAAATCAATCATAAAACTATTCCATGGATCATCGGGTTAACATACCATGCATCAACCTTAAAACATGACATTCAAACCTTGCTTCGAAACCATACCATAAACCTTGTATCTGATGCACATTCTAGAACTTTCGTAGGGTTGGGTTGGGGCCCTATGACATCATGGGTTATGGCTAGACACATACTCATCCTTGGTATGTTACCAAATAAGTTTACATAGTTTCCAATACCTTAGCACTCGGTCAGGATAAGGTATTTGGAGAGGGATTAAATCATAATTAAGGACTAGTATTAAAACTTAAAACCATAATAAACTTTAAAACCATATTTCATGTATGATATAGGATCTTTCTCTTTAAACCATGGCTAAGGTAGTATCTATTCTTGTGCATAAAAGACTGTAAACAGATGCATCAAACCAACTTATGTAGTAATGATGAATATTTTCTTTAAGGTCAAAAACATGTGGTTCCATGCCAAGCACAAGTAGGTAAACCCTCATTTTATTCATATTAAGAGGTCACTGTACAGAGAACAATAATTTACAAACCCTAATCCTCTCATGCTTAGGGGAAGGTTTCTACATACATAGTGTATTTATGTTAATGCCAAGCTTGGAAAATAATACAATAATTATAAAACATGTAAACAAAGTAGATCACCTGTAGGAGTATGACTAAAGGTACTGGAAGGAACTAGCCATCATAAGCATCAACAAATCCCATCATAAGCAGCAGGAAAATAGATATTAGAACCAATAGTAATTAAACATATAATTATGCTAAAGTAAATGTAAAAATAACACATGTAATTTTTTATTTATGATTTTTAGGTGTGTTACAAGGACACATCGAACTATGCTCTTGTCGCAGTGATCACTTAGTCATATCACCCAGTCGCGTTTCGTTTTGAAACTTTCAACGATGCTGTTAGAAGGTATTCGATGTATGGAAAAAGAAATGTATTCCATTGTGTAAGCTCTTAATCAATGGAGACATTACATTCTTGGAAAGGAAATGATCATCCTCACTGACCATAAGCCTTTACAGTTTGCTTTGTCCTAGTAGAAACTACAGACAACTCGACAACTCAAGTGGAATAATTACCTGCAACAATTTCAGTTGGTAATTAAGTATCAGAAAGGAAAAGCCAATGCCACAACCGATTGCCTTAGCCGACCTCCCATTACTCTATTGTCTACAATGATGAGTATGCAGGGTTATGACACCACTACTTGGCCACAATTGTATTTGGTAGAATGAGACTTATCTACAATTTATTGATAGCTTCAGGCTGACACGCTGTCTACTACGGACTACTTCCTGAAGGACACCATTCTATACAATCTTGGACTACTTTGTGTACCAACTAGAGAGCACCGACAAAAGCTCATCTGGGACACACACTACAACAAGACTGCAGGACATTTTGGAGTCGCAAAAACACTTATTATCCTCCAAAAGTAATTTTATTGGCCTTCACTTAAATATGAAATCAACAAGTACATTCAATTGTGCATAGTTTGTGCCATTGCTAAATCACCGAATCGACGACAAGGACAGCATACACTACCAGTTCCTAGTCGACCATGGGAATCTATTTCTATGGACTACTTGACGGGATATCCTACTACCAAACATTAGCATGACACGATATTAGTAGTAGTTGATATATTTTCCTAGATGGCTATACTCATACCATGCAAGAAGACTACAACATCATAACAGGATGCTCAGCTCTTATTCAAACATATTTGGAATCATTATGGCATCCCGATGACCATTATTTTTGACATAGATGCTATATTTGTCAGTACCTTTTGGAAAACTCTATTGCAATAGCTCAACACGACACTTTCTTTGTCGAAATCCTTCCATCCGTAGACAAAAGGACAGACAAAAGTTGTAAATTGCTTGGTAGTACAACTACTTCGCATGTACAACCACAAGCATCATCGAACATGGGATGAAAACCTTCCATACATACAACAAAAATATAATCTTGCTCAACTCAGTTCTATGGGAAAGATTCCATTTGATATTTGCTATCGATTTCAACCCTCAGTGCCTGTCGACTTGATCAGTTCCTCGACACAGTCGAATGACATCGATTTTGAAAGACGAAACGTTGAGAAAGCATTAAAGTTCAGAGATCAAATCTACAACATCCAGAAGCAAGCACATGAAATGTTGCAACTAGCTAATGCAAATTATAAGGCCCGACATGACAAGCATCGTATTCCTCATTCATTCCATATTGGGGATCATGTCTTGTTACATCTAAATAAAGAGCGCTTCACTAGCCCATACAGAAAGTTGAAACCCTTGCTATATGGTCCATACAGTATCCTTAAACAGATTGGAGAAAATTCCTTTCAGCTCGACATTCCTGCATGCCTTGGCCTACATCCAATCTTTAATGTAGATGTACTTCGATCATACCATACACCATTGTTGGAACAGAACGACTTGTAGATAGTAGAACCGGTCGACATTCATCAAGATGTTTAGGAACCTCTTCTTTGCGACACCATTGTGGGATGATGTATATGCCGTACAAATACGAAATCCATTCCCTTGCTTCAAGTGGCCAAAGCTGGACAACTCCCCGCGCAAGGAAAATGGTACTCTGGTACTAAAATAGGCAACAAGTTTCCTCACCTGAACGATTACACAATGTATACCATTGTTTCTTAAGGAAGGAGGAATGATTCAACTAGCATTTGGCATGTTGTCGAACTTCGAAAAAGTCTAGCACTTAGACCACTTCAATAGGTTCATCATTGGCTTCGATAAGTCCGAACCTTGACACAACTGACTTTGACAACCTCGACAGGTTTCACATTCGACATACAACATATCAACATGTAGTGCTGATATCGACGACTAACAAACATTGACATATTGTCTCTTTGTCATCCAGTCATCAATGACGATTGAAATTTTGAACTGTTATAACTACTTTTGTAACTGAACATAACGGGTAGTCACCCAAGCGTCTCAACATTCTATAGTATGAAAAAATATTATGTTAGGAGAGAGACCATGTTTAGATGTTCAATCAATATTGAAATTTGATGGTCACCATTTCTTGTCAAATACAAAATTCAAAACAACGAGATATTTCCACTTCCATTTAATTTATGTTCAAACAAATGTAAAGAATGTTGAACATAAAATATTGAAAATGTGAGACAAATGGGTATTTACCTCAAGGATACCAAAAACTAAAGCTTAGAGAGATATGCACTAACCCAATATGTTGAATTTTTTCTTTTTTCTTCAAGATGATTATTAGGCTCTCCAATATTCTAATTTGTATTTCCTACTCACTTAGTGTATTAAAATATAGGTAAAATTACTTTATTGGAGACAACAAAGGTTCCCCTTCCCTTCTATGATTTTAAGTTGAATGAATCCTATACTCAAGTGATAATTACCACTTTCGATTCAAGGTTGGGATAGGATGGGGGACAAATAATTTGGTTAAGTTATTTGCTTGAAAATTATTACTTATGCCTGCTATGGGGACATCATTTTGTTTTTTTATATTGTTTATAATGATCGATAACAATAATGTTAAACATGGATTTCTCGATACTAACGTAATAGTTCTGCAAGATTGGTACCCTCATGGGATTCATTGAACATTTTTTTCTTCAAATTCCCGATTTAATGAAATTTGTGATACATGTTCTAGTGTTAATAGGATTGACTAACTTAGTTTTTTAGTTCTTCATACATTTTTTTATTATCTAAAAGACAGGAACTAAGCTACACACAACTGTTGTTATAATATAAAGGTGGTTACTATAATTGACTTATATCATAATATACTAAGTATTTTACTTCTATGTAGTTGATTGTGATAATTAACCTATATCGCTATATAATAATAATACAATAAATTTATTTGCTTCCATGTAATTGGGAAAGTGAAAAGGAATCTTGTGTATACTTCTTGTACTACGGTATTTATTATTATATAACATAAAGGTGATATGATAGTGAATTTAAATCATATTATAATAAAGTTTTTTTATTAATTTGTTAGTGGGCAAACTCGAGGGAATTCTTACCCAATTCTTTTATCTCGAGTGTTGTAAAATTGACAATTATAAAATGATTCACATAGTTATTATAAATGTGATGTGATAATTAATTTAAATTATATTAAATTTTTTATTTAATTTGTTAGTGGGAAAGTGAAGGGAATCTTACCCATTTTTTTTATTTGATTTGTATGCAAAATTGATAATTATAAAATGATTAAGATAATTATTACAAATTTGATGTGATAAATTAAAACCATTAGGAAAGTGGAGGGAATATGTTTTAGTGGTCATATTTTATGTGTCTCTATTGGAACAAGGATGATTATAAAAGTAATGGGATAATTAACCTATATTATATTATACTAGCAAACTTTCGAAGTGGGAAAATGAAATGTTGAAGAAAACTTATATGTTGTAAAAATGAGAGAAAGTTGTGTATATTTAGATAATATAACTTTATGTGTTGAAAGCAAGTTTAGTGAATTTATGGAGGGCATAGTAGTTGATGAAAATTAAAGGAAAACCCTAGTTCAAGTACTAATAAGCAACAAATAGAAACCCATGTAAACGATGGCAAGTAAAATGAAATGTATATTAATTTGTCAGACAAGAAAGTACACATATGTGAGAAAAACAATGAAGCAATAACTAGTTATAAAGTTTGACTCTAATTATATTGGAAATCAACAATGGTATTTCCATTTGGTAGGGGGGCAGCAGGGACTGAAGGTTGCAATTTTAAGTGTGAAACTGACAGAGAATGAAAGTATGCATGTGGGCTGGTGCAAGCTAATGCTGGTCACTTATGACGCGTTCGTTGCAATGGACTTCTGGAAAAACATAAATCTGAACATCAAAAAGCAATATTAGAAGTAACTACACAACTTTTTGGAATATGGCGTAAGAATATGAAACGTGGACAACTGGATTACCTTCTGGAATATATAACTTTTATTTATGGAAACTAAGTATAAATCCCAAAAAATGAGGTTATTCTAGGGTTGGTATGTTATTTTTTTCTCAAAAAATAATGAATATGTTTGCGTTGGTCCACTCGTTTGGTATGCAAATGGTGGAACTTTGTGAAAAAATTTATATAGAGTTGTAGATAACAGGTGTGTCTAGTGCAGCATTATTTTTCCATATTTATTTATGTTATATTTTTTTTCAAATTAAGGAAGTCAGTGACACCCTAAAATGACAAGGTGGAGCATTGGTCCACCACATCTTGGTCTTAACATAGTCAATGAATGACATATATATTTTTAGGATGTAGGTCTTTGTGTCTTCTTGTGTGGGTTATTTTCCATTTTCTAAATAGGTGAGCCAATCAAAAGTTATAGACGAAGCAAATAGCCTACCTTTTGTGTTAGATTGATGTTAGTCCATTTAAAATTAAATAAAAAATAGAAAAAGATAATAGATTTAAATAAAAATTACATATTTAGTATCTACAGATAGAGTTACACAAGTGTGTGAATTTTCATTAGCAGTGGACAAGTGTGGCATATGCAAAATCATGCACGAAATAGGAGATGTGGTACAAAACATGTTTTATGTCATAAGACAGTCCAAACCACTTGGTTTGGAAACTCGAACCTAAAACCAAAGCAGCCAAGTCAACCACCACGTAGGTTGGAAAAAAGGTGCCTGCCAAAATTCTAAATTTAAATCACGCTCGGGTTTAGTTTAAAACATAACGCGCACGCGCTAGAAGTGTGATCGCGCTAGTTTGTGCGCACACGTTAAAGATGCGTGCGTGCATTTGTTAAGTAAGAACATTGTTTTGATTTTATTTTCAAGCATTTGCAATGGAATAATGATGATGAACAATGATGAGGAGGATGATGACAATGAGGATGATGACTATGATGACGACGATGATGATGGCGATGATGATGATGATGAACAATGATGGTGATGATGATGATGATGACGACGACGATGATGAACAATGATGGTGATGATGATGATGAGGACGATGACAATGATGATGATGAGGATGATGGCTATGATGATGATGGTGATGATGACGGTGGTGACGATGACGATGACGATGATGACGATGATGATGAAGAACAATGATGATGATGATGATGATGAAGAACAATGATGATGATGATGATGATGATAGGCTAAGTTGAAACTTTTCTTTGATTTTATTTTCAAGCATTTTCGATGGAACATGATGACCATGACGACGATGATGAACAATGATGATGATGCTGAGGAGGATGATGACAATGATGATGATGACTATGATGATGATGATGAGGAGGATGATGACAATGATGATGATGATGATGACTATGATGATGATGATGAGGATGATGATGATGATGAACAATGATGGTGATGATGATGATGAAAATGGTAGTCTGGTACTAAAATGGTACTCTGGTACTAAAATAGGAAAATGGTACTCTGGTACTAAAATAGGCAACAAGTTTCCTCAACTGAACGATTACACAATGGATACCATTGTTTCTTAAGGAAGGAGGAATGATTCAACTAGCATTTGGCATGTTGTCGAACTTCGAAAAAGTCTAGCACTTAGACTACTTCAATAGGTTCATCATTGGCTTCGATAAGTCCGAACCTTGACACAACCGACTTAGACAACTTCAATAGGTTCATCATTGGCTTTGATAAGTCCGAACCTTGACACAACCGACTTTGACAACCTCGACAGGTTTCACATTCGACATACAACATATCAAGATGCAGTGTCGATATCGACGACTAACAAACATTGACATATTGTCTCTTTGTCATCCAGTCATCAACGACGATTGAAATTCTGAACTGTTATAAATACTTTTGTAACTGAACATAACGGGTAGTCACCCAAGCGTCTCAACATTCTATAGTATGAAAAAATATTATGTTAGGAGAGAGACCATTTTTAGATGTCCAATCAATATTGAAATTTGATGGTCACCATTTCTTGTCAAATACAAAATTCAAAACAACCAGATATTTCCACTTCCATTTAATTTATGTTCAAACAAATGTAAAGAATGTTGAACATAAAATATTGAAAATGTGAGACAAATGGGTATTTACCTCAAGGATACCAAAAACTAAAGCTTAAAGAGATATGCACTAACCCAATATGTTGAATTTTTTCTTTTTTCTTCAAGATGATTATTAGGCTCTCCAATATTCTAATTTGTATTTCCTACCCACTTAGTATATTAAAAATTAGGTAAAATTACTTTATTGGAGACAACAAAGGTTCCCCTTCCCTTCTATGATTTTAAGTTGAATGAATCCTATACTCAAGTGATAATTACCACTTTAGATTCAAGGTTGGGATAGGATGGGGGACAAATAATTTGGTTAAGTTATTTGCTCGAAAATTATTACTTATGCCTGCTATGGGGACATCATTTTGTTTTTTTTATATTGTTTATAATGATCGATAACAATAATGTTAAACATGGATTTCTCGATACTAACGTAATAGTTCTGCAAGATTGGTACCCTCATGGGATTCATTGAACATTTTTTTCTTCAAATTCCCGATTTAATGAAATTTGTGATACATGTTCTAGTGTTAATAAGATTGACTAACTTAGTTTTTTAGTTCTTCATACATTTTTTTATCTAAAAAACAGGAACTAAGCTACACACAACTCTTGTTATAATATAAAGGTGGTTACTATAATTGACTTATATCATAATATACTAAGTATTTTACTTCTATGTAGTTGATTGTGATAATTAACCTATGTCGCTATATAATAATAATACAATAAATTTATTTGCTTCTATCTAATTGGGAAAGTGAAAAGGAATCTTTTGTATACTTCTTGTACTCCGGTATTTATTATTATATAACATAAAGTTGATATGATAGTGAATTTAAATCATATTATAATAAAGTTTTTTTATTAATTTGTTAGTGGGAAAACTCGAGGGAATTCTTACCCAATTCTTTTATCTCGAGTGTTGTAAAATTGACAATTATAACATGATTCACATAGTTATTATAAATGTGATGTGATAATTAATTTAAATTATATTAAATTTTTTATTTAATTTGTTAGTGGGAAAGTGAAGGGAATCTTACCCATTTTTTTTATTTGATTTGTATGCAAAATTGATAATTATAAAATGATTAAGATAATTATTACAAATTTGATGTGATAAATTAAAACCATTAGGAAAGTGGAGGGAATATGTTTTAGTGGTCATATTTTATGTGTCTCTATTGGAACAAGGATGATTATAAAAGTGATGGGATAATTAACCTATATTATATTATAGTAGCAAACTCTCGAAGTGGGAAAATGAAATGTTGAAGAAAACTTATATGTTGTAAAAATGAGAGAAAGTTGTGTATATTTAGATAATATAACTTTATGTGTTGAAAGCAAGTTTAGTGAATTTATGGAGGGCATAGTAGTTGATGAAAATTAAAGGAAAACCCTAGTTCAAGTACTAATAAGCAATAAATAGAAACCCATGTAAACGATGGCAAGTAAAATGAAATGTACATTAATTTGTCAGACAAGAAAGTACACATATGTGAGAAAAACAATGAAGCAATAACTAGTTATAAAGTTTGACTCTAATTATATTGGAAATCAACAATGGTATTTCCATTTGGTAGGGGGGGAGCAGGGACTGAAGGTTGCAATTTTAAGTGTGAAAGGGACAGAGAATGAAAGTATGCATGTGGGCTGGTGCAAGCTAATGCCGGTCACTTATGACGCGTTCGTTGCAATGGACTTCTGGAAAAATATAAATCTGAACATCAAAAAGCAATATTAGAAGTACCTACACAACTTTTTGGAATATGGCGTAAGAATATGAAACGTGGACAACCGGATTACCTTCTGGAATATATAACTTTTATTTATGGAAACTAAGTATAAATCCCAAAAAATGAGGTTATTCTAGGGTTGGTATGTTATTTTTTTCTCAAAAAATAATGAATATGTTTGCGTTGGTCCACTCGTTTGGTATGCAAATGGTGGAACTTTGTGAAAAAATTTATATAGAGTTGTAGATAACAGGTGTGTCTAGTGCAGCATTATTTTTCCATATTTATTTATGTTATATTTTTTTTTCAAATTAAGGAAGTTAGTGACACCCTAAAATGACAAGGTGGAGCATTGGTCCACCATATCTTGGTCTTAACATAGTCAATGAATGATATATATTTTTTTAGGATGTAGGTCTTTGTGTCTTCTTGTGTGGGTTATTTTCCGTTTTCTAAATAGGTGAGCCAATCAAAAGTTATAGACGAAGCAAATAGCCTACCTTTTGTGTCAGATTGATGTTAGTCCATTTAAAATTAAATAAAAAATAGAAAAAGATAATAGATTTAAATAAAAATTACATATTTAGAATCTACAGATAGAGTTACACAAGTGTGTGAATTTTCATTAGCAGTGGACAAGTGTGGCATATGAAAAATCATGCACGAAATAGGATATGTGGTACAAAACATGTTTTATGTCATAAGACAGTCCAAACCACTTGGTTTGGCAACTCGAACCTAAAACCAAAGCAGCCAAGTCAACCACCACGTAGGTTGGAAAAAAGGTGCCCGCCAAAATTCTAAATTTAAATCACGCCCGGGTTTAGTTTAAAACATAATGCGCACGCGCTAGTTTGTGCGCACACGTTAAAGATGCGTGCGTGCATTTGTTAATTAAGAACATTGTTTTGATTTTATTTCAAGCATTTGCAATGGAATAATGATGATGAACAATGATGAGGAGGATGATGACAATGAGGATGATGACTATGATGACGATGATGATGATGGCGATGATGATGATGATGAACAATGATGGTGGTGATGATGATGATGATGACGATGATGATGAACAATGATGGTGATGATGATGATGAGGACGATGACAATGATGATGATGAGGATGATGGCTATGATGACGACGATTTAATGATGATGATGATGATGGTGATGATGACGGTGATGACGATGACGATGATGATGATGACGACGATGATGAAGAACAATGATGATGATGATGATGATAGGCTAAGTTGAAACTTTTCTTTGATTTTATTTTCAAGCATTTTCAATGGAACATGATGACCATGACGACGATGATGAACAATGATGATGATGTTGAGGAGGATGATGACAATGATGATGATGACTATGATGATGATGATGAGGAGGATGATGACAATGATGATGATGATGATGATGAATATGATGATGATGATGAGGATGATGATGAAGGTGATGATGATGATGATGAACAATGATGATGATGATGATGATGATGTTGACTATGACTATGATGACGATGCCTATGATGATGATGAATATGATGATGATGATTACGACAATGAGGATGATGATGATGATGATGAGGAGGATGATGATGACTATGATGATGATGATGATGAGGATGAAGATGAGGATGATGATCATGATGACTATGACTATGATGACAGTGATTATGATGATGATGATGATTATGATTGTGATGATGATGATGATGATGATGATGTTGATGACGATGATGTTGATGATGATGGGGATGAAGATGACTATGATGATGAAAATGATGGTGATGATGATGATGAGGATGATGACGATGCTAACGATGATGAGGAACAATGATGATGATGGTGATGATGATTATAAGGATGATTTCAATGATGATGATGAAGATGAGGATGATGATGATGATGATGATGACGACAATGACAATGATGATGAACAATTATGGTGATGATGATGATGATGATGAGGACGAGTATGATATTTATGACAATGATGATGATGATGATAGGTTTAGTTGAAACTTTGCTTTGATTTTATTTTCAAGCATTTGCAATGGAATGATGATGACGAGGAGGAGGATGATGACAATGATGATGATGAGGATGATGACTATGATGATGATGATGATGATGGTGATGATGATGATGATGATGATGATGATGATGATGACAACGACGACGGCAATGATGATGATGGCGATGAACAAGGGTGGTGATGCTGATGATGATGAGGATGATGAGGATGAACAATGTTGGTGATGATGATGACTATGATGATGATGATGAACAATGATGGTAATGATGATGATGATGATGATGACGATGATGATGACGATGAGGATGAGGATGACAACGATGAGGAACAATGATGATGATGATAGGTTTAGTTGAAACTTTGCTTTGATTTTATTTTCAAGCATTTGCAATGGAATGCTGATGATGAACGATGATGAGGAGGAGGAGGAGGAGGAGGATGATAACAATGATGATGATGATGATGATGATGATGATGATGGCGATGATGATGATGATCATGAACAATGATGGTGATGATGATGATGATGATGAGGATGATGATGATGATAATTACGATGATGAGGATGATGATGTTGATGATGACGACGATGATGATAAGGAGGATGATGATGACTATGACAATGAACAATGATGGTGGTGATGATGATGACGATGACGATGACGACGATGATGACGATGATCCCGAGTAATATGATTATGATGATGATGATTATGATGATGATTACGATGATGAGGATGATGATGACTATGATGGTAATGATAACGATGACGACGATGATGACAATGATGATGATGAGGATGATGACTATGATGATGATGGTGATGATGGGGATGATGATGATGATGAGGAGGACGAGGATGATGGCTATGATGATGATGATGAGGATGAGGATGATGAGGATGATGATGAGGATGATGATGATGATGATGATGATGATGACGACGACGATGATGATGATGAACAATGTTGGTGATGATGATTATGAGGATGATGAAAATGATGATGATGAGGATGATGACTATGATGAAAATGATGATGATGAGGATGATGACTATGATGATGATGATGATGATGATGGGGACGATGATGATGATGATGATGATGATGATGATGATGACAACGACGACGATGATGACAATGATGATGAAAAATGATGGTGATGATGATGATGACGACGATGATGATGATGATGAAGAGGATGAAGATGACGACGATGATGATAGGTTTAATTGAAACTTTGCTTTGATTTTATTTTCAAGCATTTTAAAAGGAATGATGATGATGACCATGACGATGATGATGAACATTGATGATGATGATGATGATTATGATGATGATGATGATGATGAGGATGATGACTATGATGATGATGATGATGATGATGATGAGGATGAGGATGATGATGAGGATGAGGATGAGGATGAGGATGATGACGATGACAATGATGATGAACAATGACGGTGATGACACTACAACAAAAACTGGATTTAGTGTCTCTTTTGCATCCTTTTTTGCATCTAGACCATCTTTCAGTGTATTTTTATTCAATTTTTGGTCAAAATGGCGCAATTTCATGGGTTGGTTCTATTTTAGGCATTTTTTGCATCCTTTCTCTAAATCTGGCGCAAATTGTGGCGTAATTTGCACTGGGTTTTGCACCTGGTTATGCGCCAGGTTTTGCATCAAGTTTTGCGACAGGTTTTGAGCCTAGTTTTGCACCTAATTTTGTGCCTAGTTTGTACATATACTCTTGTTGCGCCACCTTTTACACCCATGTTTGCCTCAACTTTTATGCCCTTTTTTTCATCCACTTTTGCATCATTTTTTACATCCACTTTTGCATCCACTTCTGCTTCTTTTTTTGCATCCCTCTGTGCGCCAAGTTTTGCATCAAAGTTTACATCCTATTTTGAGTCTAGTTTTGCATCTAATTTTGTTTTAGCCATTTTTGCATCCATTTTTTCGTCCACTTTTGCACCCACATTTTCATCCCTTTTTGCATCCTATTTTGCATCCATGTTTACGTCTTTTTTTGCATCTACTATTGCATCCACTTTTGTCGCATCCCAATTCACACCCATTTTTGCGCTTACTTTTACACCCACTTTTGCTTCAACTTTTGCATCCACATTTGCATCTTTTTTTGCATCCAATTTACATCAGTTATTGCATCCCTTTATGCATCCATTTTTTCATCCAATTTTGCATCGGGGTTTGCGTTGGGTGTTACGACTACTTTTGCATCTACTTTTGTTGCATCCACTTTCGCATCCAATTTTGTATCCAATTTTACATCCATGGTTGTATCCACTTTTGCGCCACTTTTTTCATCATGTTTTGCTTCAATGATTGCATAATTTTTTGCATCCACTTTTGCATCACCTTTTGCATCCATTTTTGTTGCACCCCATTATGCGCCCACTTTTGCGCCTACTTTTATTGCATCCATGCTTTTATTCACTTTTGCATCGAGTTTTACATCCAGATGTTGAAGATGAAAATGAGGATAATGATTATGATATTGAGGATTGTTATGATGATGATGATAATGTTGTTGATAATGAGGAGAACGATGACAATGATGATGATGATGATGAGGATAATGGCAATGACGAAATCACCGATGATTATGATGGCAATGAAATGAATGATGATGACAATGACAATGATGATGAATACAATGAGAATGATGATGTTGATCATCTTAAAAAATAAGTTGTTATTTGTCATGCATAAATTATTAGGATTATTTATCCTCCCTTGTCCAATTTGGTCATATGTCTAATTTGGGAGTCATGTCTAAATCGAGATTCCATCCAGTCTATTTATAGTCATTAATACCATTGGGTCCACTTAACCTAATTGGGGCACGTGTTTCAGTTACTAAATTGTGGGGAAAACTAATTGAGGCTCACTGCCACTTATTGCACTTGATTGCATAAGTTTAGGAGCCTCCTAGACCAATCCCTACAATTTAGGAAGCCACTGGGAGTGCCGAAACCAACCAAGGTCAGTTCACTTCAGTTAATGACTAGTCAAGCTAAGTTAGGAGTCAGTTACATTCAGTTCAAGTCCTCCACATTCAGTTAGCACTAGGTTTACTTGACTGCACACATGTGGGGTGCATTTCTCACCTACCACAGTCAGTTAACCATTGGTCAACACTAAATGTAACACTTGAGTTGTGTTTTAGAGCTCCGATGAACTCCGGTTATGGTTTAGACAAGGTTAGTTAACCACTAAGTCCTCCGATAATGATTTAGACAAGGTCTTGGTTACCTACAGTCAAGTAGAGTCTAATCAATTTGAACTTCCTCATGTGGATTTGAATTGCTTGTGGCTATTAAAGCCATTTTAATTCATTGTAATTATCATCTGGATTACTTTTTGATTAATGAAAGCATTCACAGCTGCAAGCCTTTTGCACTGTTTCATTCTTCAATTGCTGAGTAAATTGTGAGATCTTCTTTGTGAGTTGTGTATTTGTCTACAGATCTATATTCTCAAATTTACATGGTATCAGAGCCTCGGTGGACAAGACTCGTCTCCTCCTCAGATCTCCAACCAGATCATTTTTTGAGCAAAATTGCTCCTTCCAGCACTGCACCAGAAGTGGAGAATTTACCACTTAATACCCTAAGCAAAGGAATTGTTGATCAAGCTTGCTTGATTAACTAAGATGGGTGTGAAGGAAATTCCAAAAGTGCATACTATCGACCTTACTTTGTGTGTTTGATTATGTGACAGGTTATCAACTTTTCTTATAGCATTCGCTACAAGCAGCCTCTTCTTCTCACTGCATTCGATACAGCAGCTCAGTCTTTCTTATTACATTCAAAATGGCTCATCCAGTGGAGCTTCTCACTCCCTTCAACTATCACCAGTGGAAGGATGACATGAGAGTATTGCTCCGCACTAAGCATCTCTTCAGACTCATAGAAGAAACAGAGGAAGAACCAGAATCAGATAAAGACAAAGTTAAGTACATGAATAGGCTTGATGAAGCCATTGGACTGATGCTCTCCTCAGTCTCTAGAGATCTTCGATTTCACATCCAAGACTTGGACACTCCCATGGAGGTTTGGGACAAGCTTGGTTCCTTATTTGATAAGCATGATGAGATGAGGATCCATCAGCTAGAAAATGATCTGATTACTCTCAATCCATCCAATTTTGAATCTCTAAATGAATTCTTCTCAAAGTTCAAGAACTTGATATATCAGTTGAAGCAATGCAAAGTGAAGAAGGATGAAGATCAGCTCATCCTTGCTATTCTCACAAAGCTCAATTCAGACTACTCAGTCTTTGTATCCACCTTCCAAACAGTAAGGATCACTACTCCAAATTGGAAGATGCCCACTCTTAATGATTTCATCCAATCTCTTATTTCTGAGAATGATAAATTGATCCAAATGGGGATCATTCGATCTCCCAAATATCTAGCTCTTGTTGCAAGAGGAGATAAGGTAGCGAATGACAAAGGGAAGTAAAGAGATGAGTCTGAGCAATCAAAAGAACCTTCAGGTTCGAAGAGAAGCAAGAAGAATGGCAAAGGCAAGGTCCTCTGCCCTTACTGTGGAAGGGGCTTCCATTCAGAAAGCTCCTGTATGAGAAGACAACTTGATGAAATGGCTCTTCTTTTGAAAAAGCACAAAATTTCTGTACCTGCTAGCACAAGGAAGGAAGACTCTGAAGAAGAAGAAGAAGAATACCAAAGGAAAGGACATGCACTGAAGGCTTGCTGCACATCAACACCTGCCTTCCTCATTGATTCTGGAGCTTCCAACCATATGGCTACATCCAGAGAACCATTCTCTTCTTTTCAGTCCTTTGATGGTCCTAGTATTCATATGGGCAATAATAGTAAAATCCAAACCAAAGGGAAGGGCTCTATTCAACTTGAACATGGAAGGTTCAAATATGTGCTGTTTGTTCCCTCCCTGGCTTCAAACCTGTTATCTGTATATCAGATGACCCATACTGGATCTCCAAAGCGAGTGATATTTCGTCCCGACTCAGTGGAGATCATAATCATAGAAAAGGGTATTATGAATCATGCTTCAAAAGAATATGAGTTCTCACATTTCATGCCTCCTTCAGAACCAGTGCACTCTCAGCAGCCACCTGCAAAGGAAGGTAAAATCACTGCATCTACTTCTTTTATAGCTTCTACTAGTATTGCAGATACATCTATATCAGTTTATGACATTAAGATTCAGGGTGACTCAGATCTATATTCAGTCCCTACTTCCAAGCTGGAAGCTAGGAAGATGACTGGAAACTCACCTGACACTCAGAAAGGAAAGACTCTTGCACTATGTCATACTATTTTACCTCCTTTAGAGAGATGCAATAGAATTCCTGTAAGATGTAATATGGCAAGGGCTCAGTCTTACTACATTCAGAAGAATGGATATGATCATACACCTCTTCATTCAGCAAGAGACAAAGGTTACATTCCTCCTTCCTCCCATCATCATTTTTGGAGAAGAAGGAGAAGCCTACATGCCAGGCCCCAGAATACCTGTGCACAGCACACCATGCATGTTGCTTCACTACCTCACAGAGATGAAGATTGCAGCAACATATTTTCAATTTTTTAAAACTTGAGACCTGATTCTACCTGCTTAGCTAGAGGAAGGGATTTTTTCCCATGTGGTTTTTGCCCCTACTCCTTGTATTAAGCAGTTACTTTATTTTACTTGATGTATTGGGTGACCTATGGTATTAGTTACCAGGGCCCACAATTTGTCCAAGTTAGCATTCAGGGGGGTGTTAGGATTATTAATCCTCCCTTGTCCAATTTGGTCATATGTCTAATTTGGGAGTCATGTCTAAATTGGGAGTCCATCCAGTCTATTTATAGTCATTAACACCATTGGGTCCACTTGACCTAATTGGGGCACATGTTTCAGTTACTAAAGTGTGGGGAACACTAATTGAGGCTCACTGCCACTTATTGCACTTGATTGCATAAGTTTAGGAGCCTCCTAGACCAATCCCTACAATTTAGGAAGCCACTGGGAGTGTCAAAACCAACCAAGGTTAGTTCACTTCAGTTAATGACTAGTCAAGCTAAGTTAGGAGTCAGTTACATTCAGTTCAAGTCCTCCACATTCAGTTAGTGCTAGGTTTACTTGACTGCACACATGTGGGGCGCATTTATCACCTACCATAGTCAGTCAACCATTGTTCAACACTGAATGTAACACTTGAGTTGTGTTTTAGAGCTTCGATGAACTCCAGTTATGGTTTAGACAAGGTTAGTTAGCCACTGAGTCCTCCGATAATGATTTAGACAAGGTCTTGGTTACCTACAGTCAAGTAGAGTCTAATCAATTCGAACTTCCTCATGTGGATTCAAATTGCTTGTGCCTATTAAAGCCATTTTACTTCATTGTAATTATCATCTGGATTACTTTTTGATTAATGAAAGCATTCACAGCTGCAAGCCTTTTGCACTATTTCATTCTTCAATTGCTGAGTAAATTGTGAGATCTTCTTTGTGAGTTGTGTATTTGTCTACAGAACTATATGCTCAAATTTACATAAATCGTGTGTGTCCTCCATGTCCCTTTTCCAGTAATCACATATTTTGGGTAGATGTTATTTCTTATTCCAAAGGTAATGATGAATAACTGATGAAAATGCCAATAATCATGATGATGATGATCTCAAGGACAATGCCGATGATGATGATATGGATGATGATTATGCCGATGATGATGACTATTGTGATAATCATGATGACAATGACAAATATGATGACGATGATCATGATGATCATCATTTCCATCATCACCATCATCAAAAACATCATCACTGTCATTGTCATCTAGTTTATCATCGTCATCATTTAAAACATATGGGGTATGTTTACCAATTAAAGCATGCATAACAAGTGAAATTATTCTAAAACACCCCACCAAAGTACACAATTCAAACCACAAGGGAAACATAATATTGAAAATTTTCCCATTTTCTTTCTCCCATCAAAACATGCTTCATTTTAGGGAATTATGTTAAAATACATACATTCATAGTCCATCCATACTATACTTGTAACAAATATAAATATAATACTTAATAGAATTTATAAAATAGGTAAATATTTTATAAACACCCTTATGATATATAAAATTCTTTCACCTTAATAATGGTAAAATATGTAAACATAATATAATATATAATTAATATAAATATGTTACTATAGTTCATATGTTAAAAGATTTAATATAAATAAATATATATAGTTCATATGTTAAAAGATTTAATATAAATAAATATATATAGTTCATATGTTATGTGATTTAAAATAATTAAATATATACACATATTATTTACTTATATATTATACAATTTAAAATATAGATTAAAACCTATGAAGTTTCATAGGGAGGAGAAGCAAAACATAATTCCATAAATTTAGGCATTTGTGAGAAAAAACTAGTTTTTTGCTAATACACAGTTAGGGTTTGTTACGAAGAACATTTTGTATATATTCTTCATGTTTGGAAATGTACGGGGGGTTCAGAGTTTCAAAAAAAGAAACAATATTTGTAGTAAAATGTTTGTCTGAGCTTAGTAAAACTATCAATATAGAAGTACAAAGTTTTTCAAAGAAGAGATTCATGTGCCAATATTTCTCGGTTTGCGTTTTCCTTTGTAAATGTTTTCTTTCTAAGTTTTCCATTTATATATGTTGTCTACATTATTTGAATGAAAATATATGATTCACAATTCATCCTCTGATAGGAAGCTTTGATTTCATCCATATTCAAATGTTTTCACCCATTCCTCTAAAGTTAACACAAAATTCATTCCAGCTAATGCTTTGTGTTAGTGGACTGTAATTCTCATATCTGCCACCATTCTTAAATGATTCCACTACCAGTCATTGATAATTCTTATCGATACGCATCCTTTGACTCCATGCCCATTGATAATGCTTGTAGATTCATCACAAAGAGCATGCTAGGTTATCAAATGCATATGCCAATTCACCACAACCACACTAAATGCAAACTATGTGGAAGGAGGAGCCCACAAGGGATGTTAAAACAAATACCAAATGCAACCGAGCAGCTGGAAGCAAAGTAGTCAAGTGCTACATCATCACCTAGGTGGTGTAAGGAAGCCATATTTGCCCAAATCTCCATAAATTCAACCTAAAAATAAAAATTATAGAGACACTTTCTGAGGCGTCAAAGACAATAAATAAAACACCCCAAAAAATTGGATATGTGATACACATTATGTACAGTCCATACAATCTTACAATACATAAGTATAGTCGTACTATTGGAAAAAATAGTTGTGCAAAAAATCTATAAGAATCTTTGCAAATTCCTACTTTGTTTTCTTAAATCTCTTATTTAACCTAGAAAAATATTTATATTCCGCTTTAAATCAAAATAAATCTAATTCCCTTGAAATATGAACCTAGCATTTGAATCAAGCAAAATAATGATGTCTTTCTTTGAAACTAGAAATACAATACCTAGTTTCGACTTGTTTGTAAACTCTCCAACTTCTTGATGTGTATCGAATAAAGTGTTTTGGTTAGCCATCGAACTTGGTCACTTTTAAGGAACATAGGGGGAATTTATAGTCACCACCCATTTCCTGATATCATTATTTATCTACTGAAAATTGATTATAAAAATTTAGATAGATACTGAAGCCATAGTGCACTTAACATGTTTAACAATATCAAATTCTAGGGTAGACAATGCAGCCTACAATAACATCAAATTATATGACTTGAATTTTATAGGAATCAAAAAATGAGAGACAAGCCATATCTAAGATAACCACTTGTATCCCATACCAAAACAAAATGACACTCATACACGGTAGCCACCATCAAACATAGCACGAAATGCATCTGAAGATGCCAAAAGTACAATCCTGCGAGCATAAAATCGTCTACCTACATTTAAGCACCATATTGTTTACATTTTTTAGGGTAAAAAGTTAAAACAACATTCTATAATAACTCATTCAATATTTCTGGAAAGCTTTATCTTAACTTTTCCATAGAAACCAATTCAGACTGCTTTGAGTAGCTATCCCCTTTCAAAGATCTAATGATATGCCATTTACAATAAACTTATTAAATGTGTTACTGCATAGTGTCACTTAGCTTCCACTAAAAAGGTAACATCTGATAAAGTGTGACTGTTGACATACTGCTCTCCCAAATATACCTGCACATTTTTTTAAATATGAACAACAAACGTAGATGAAAAGAAATTCATTCCAAAACTAAATTGATCATCTTGTTTATTAGAGTAGAGATACATTAATAATTGATAACCAATCCTCATAGGCAGTAGAGTGTTAATAAAATGATCTTCTTGCTTGCTGATAAATATCATTTGGGAAGTAGCCTATCGAGTGATGAAGCTGCCCTAACTCCCTCTAAATGACGTCATCGGGCTCAGGAAGCTATGTTTGCATGTGTTGAGGCTGCAATTGCTTTAGTGGAGCCAGTGGCAACTGGTGTGACTGGATAGAATGATGTATACAAGATTTCTGCAGATGAAAAATCTTATACTAAATTCTTGGATAATGACAAGAAGTCAGTTAAGGGGAATGAGGAATTAGTCAAAATAGACACATTGATCCAAAAAGAAGCAACATAAACAATAGGTAGTAAGAAACCTGTGGTGTAATTTGATACTTTTAGTAATAGGAATGCCAATAGGTAGTAAGAATGCCAACATATGGTTTAGGGATTTGATACTTTTAGTAATAGCTTAAAACAACAATTAAAGTAGGTGGGGTGGGGTGTCTGAAAAGAAAGCGTGAGTAATAGAAAGAATGAACTGTTTTTTTTTGCCGTTTTCATACTGAGAGAAACAAGGTGCACTCTAAATCCTTTTATGGATGAGATGTGCCATGGTTGTAGTTTATAAATGAAAATGAAACAAAGGTTGAAGTCTGCACAACCATAAATTATAGGAAATGTTGAAATGGAAGGGTAGCAATGAGTTTGAGTTTCATGAGTATGCTAGTGCATCCTTCCAAAACTTTACACCATTATTAAAATGCTATATATGCAAAGTAACTAATGGTAAAGATAGAGTTGTGAGGAAAATGGGTCACAGGCTAGTAAAAACTAAATACAAGACCCTTTAGAGAATGTGAAGACCCTCTTAATTGGCTCATTTATATATAAGAGGAGTATGCTAACATATGTGGGGACATTCTTCAGTGGAGGTTGAATCATTTTAGAGAACGAGAAAATATTCTTAGGCGAGATTCTCCAATAGGGGTCTATTTTTTGAAACAAGTTTATCTTATATCACTTATGAAACTTGTTTAATCCAAAAATTGAAGATATGGAGGAAAAATTGGGATCTCAAATGTTAGGAAAATGTGACAACTTTTTCAAATTTCGTAGTATAAATGAAATCCTCTCAAGGGAAGCTGTAAAACTCCTCTCAAGGGAAGCTATAAAACACAAAGGTATTCAAGGGCTTACATGGTGCTCATGTTGCTAGAATAAGTGTAAAGATTTCTCCCGCATTCTCCTTACTTGTGTTTGTGCCATATAAGTATGAGAATAATGGGAGAAATTTGTAAGTTTGGCTAATCCACTAGTGGGAAATGCTAACCAACTATTTTAGAATTGGAGTAGTGGTCCATGGAAGCCTTAAAAGTCTCTATAGCATGTGGAGTATAGCCTCAACATATTCTATATGGACAATTTGGAAGGTCAAGGAAACTCTATTGTTTTAGGGAAATATCCTCTCTTGTACACATCCCTTGATTAGAGAAAAACTTGCAACGATTGAATCAATCAAACATTCATAGTCTAAAGCTATCATTTATGAAGATGAATCCAAATTCTTGTAATTATTGGGCCTAGAATATTGACCCTGTCACTCAAATAGATCACAAAACTCTTTAGCTATCATATTATGATTACGCTAAGCACCTCCATAGTTAAAGATAGATCAACTCAAAAAGATATGACATGCTCCAATTGCCAATGTCTCACATATCTTGAAAAAAGGCTATTTACCCATTTTAGCTCTTTGTAAAGTATACTAATTCAAACAAGTGCTATTCATATTCATGATGAGCTAGTTCTCAATCAACTCACTTTAAATATAATATTTATTCCAATTTTAATGATATAAAGTTATTTTTTTCATAATATTTATCCCAATTTTAATGATATAAAGTTATTTTTCTAAAAAAAAAGTCAAATTTATATATTTTATTTAAGAGAAAGAAAATTAACACAAAGGTAAAATTTAGAAAAAGAAAGAAGAAAATAATAAGTTAAAAATAAAATTTAGGGTAATAATTAGCTTTCTCTACCTAAATTCAAATCTTTAAGCAGACATTGGCCCTTTCAGTGGGACTTTATTTTGAGAGTATCTCTCTAAGTTTTTAACCAAAGTAGTCAATTGATGATTTAGACCATTTTTAGAGCTCATTTTCTAATATTTTTGCCCAAAATGTGGTAGGAGTTGTTAGAATTATAAATATAAGTTATTAAAGTTACATAAATAGAGTAAATGAAGATATTAGATAATACAAAATTATAATATAAATAAAGATTAAATTTTCTAAATAATATTTTAAAAATCAAAATTTGTTATTAATTATTTTTAAATCTTAAAAAGACCTCAAAAATAAAAGAGTAATTTCGCATAATTCCCTTAAATCCTGAGAAAAAAAGGTAAAAAAAGAAATGGAAGAAATCACCTAAAAATTGATGGCTTACTTTTCATGGTTTGGTATAAGAGTCCCACCTCACTAACCCACTCATTCTAACCTACCCACCAAATGCATATAGACCATTGCATTGTAACAATAATTGATGTGATTATCTCATTTGGCCCAACCAAAGAAGCCACTAACTTGAAATCTGAAATTAAATAAAATATTAATATTAAGATATTTTTTAATTTAAAAAAAATAGAATATGCAGTCCTAAGAGGAGTTGTGGAACAAGTTTATTTCCTCACGCCAGGCAGACGTCATGCGATCGATTCCTGAAATAAATGCAAATAAATTCAGTCTACCAAGAAGTAGGAAATGGCTATGGAAGGCATGCTCTTTGGCATGGGAAATCCCTTGTTGGATATTTCTGCTGTTGTAGATGAGGAGTTTTTGAAGAAGTGAGCATTTTATGACTTAAGAGCTTATGTTTTTTAGGGTTTTAGATCTGCAAATAACTTGAATGCTAATGTGTTTTAATGGATTTTGTTCCAGATACGATGTGAAGCTCAACAACGCGATATTGGCAGAGCCCATCACGTTCCAATGTATGTTCTCGGTTTGCTGCTAGTTTTGCTGGATCTATTTTCTTTCATGATATTTTATCTGTATGAACATTCCGAGTGATTTGAACCCCTTACATTGGATCCAACTATTTTTGGTGTTGTGATGAATAGATGAGTTTAGCGTTAGCTCTGGATTTTCCAACACATTGGCTGGATCTCTTCTATTTTGTCTTTAGATCATTCCATGAGACCTTGAACTCGTGACCAACTGTAGAGAAAATTCATTTGCTAGTCATTTGATCCAACTGTTTATCTACTATTTGTAAGTTAATATTGATGGGTGAGCTCAATGTTACCGTACTATTGCCACGCGATTAAATCTCTGATAAGATTTGTTAGTGTTAATTGATTTGCTGAATACATCAGGTTTCATATGTATCTAGCTGCATGGGTTTCAATAAATTTGTGGTATTCTCATAGTCCATTGCAAGTGTATCAAGCTTAATACAACTTACCAATGTTTTTCTCTAGCAATAGTCTAGTGGTAGGTTGGAATGCTCGCCTTGATGATGACCCAAGTTCAAAACCCCTCCATCTCTATGATTATTTAGTTAACCAAGTCTTTCTGATCTGTGATGTTTATTGTGATAAACATTTATCCATGTTATAGTGCCGAGGTGTTGTGCTTCCTGCAATTAACCAAGTCTCCTCAAGGTATCACACACTTTTGAGCTACAGAGTTTGTGATTTATCCATCTACCTATTTCTGTTTTTAGTTTGTTTGAGTCTGTTTGCATTTTTTGGTGATCTACATATCTTCCCAATACACTTTATAGTTTTAGGAATTTGCTTGGATTCTGGGTGTGCTCGAGTTATTCTCTTGGCTACTAATGACCACTCTGGTATCATGGTTGATCGTAGTTGATCTCCAGTCACTTCATTGTAATAGGCCTTTAGTACTCGTATTTTATGTCACTATCATTCCTCTAGTTTTTAAGTGATCTTTGATTTCATACCATCATTAAGGGTTCTGCCCGTTTAGCGCAGACTTCCTTCTGCTAAGGTGCCATGTTTGAGATGTAGCTATTCTGCCAAAATTGACCAGGCCTTCCACCTGATTAAGTTTATATAGTTATTTTCTTTTGAATTGTTGTGGACTGTTTCTTAAAATTTTATTTATCCTGTTTTTGATTGAACTAGGCATCAAGAACTTGCTGAGAGCAAAAATGTTGAGTATATCGCAGGAGGTATGGTATCTGAACCTCAAAATGTTGAACATGGAAAATGATATTGTGGATGTTAGGTAGGTTTGAAATACTAGTGGTTCTTTCAAAGTAACTAATATCTGTTTCCTGGTTTGTTGTCATTCTATGAAATGCAGGGGCCACACAGAACTCTATCAAGGTTGCACAGGTGCTCATCTCTTTCTTCACTTGAAATGAACATGTTTCTATCTTTTTATTAAAATGCTATTAGTTCTCTTTGTCTCTGATTAGGTAGTTTTCTATGGATTGTATTTTATAGTGTATGCTCCAAATTCCTGGTGCAACAAGCTACATAGGGTGCATTGGAAAGGACAAGTTTGGGGTGGAGATGAAGAAAAATTCAAAGGTTGCTGGAGTCAATGTAAGTTCAATTATCTACAGTATTGTTCATTTGCATTGTTTTATACTTTCATCTGGCTGATATTTACAAGAGTACTCTATTTTCCTAAATTTCATTAATATGAGGAACTATTTTTTTGAGTTTCATACAGGTTCAATATTATGAGGATGAAACAAAACCAATTGGTACATGCGGTGTTCTTGTGGTTGGGGGTGAAAGGTGAGGACTGAAAATTTCACTTAGCAGTGTTATTGTATAATACTAGCTCTTTGGCCACTGAGACCCAACACCTGAGTTTCTTGACCTATCCATACTATTCTCTTCATCCACCTATTATTGTTAGATATTACTTTCTTCACATGTTTAAACTTTAACCTTGTAATGTGCAGGTCTCTGGTTGCAAATTTGTTAGCACCAAATTGCTACAAATCATAACACTTGAAATTACCGAAAAAATGGGCTTTAGGTAATGTACTGTAAGGTCTTTCTCTGTTTAAGTTGTTTTCTCTATTTTTGGGTTTGACTTAGTGCTCATTTTAAAGGAAAATTATTGTTTGTTGTACAGTGGAGAAGGCCAAGTTCTTTTATATTGCTGGCTTTTTCCTTACAGTCTCTTCTGAGTCAATTCTACTTGTGGTTGAACATGCATCTTAGAAAGGTAAGGTATTGCAATCACCTTGGTATTTGATAGCATAGGGGTTATTTTGTTTTATTCATTGTTTGGAAAATTAACAATGTCCATACCAAATGGTTTGTCTCATATCCTATATGACTCTTGTATCTCATGTTGTGCAGATATTTATGATGAATCTTGCAGCTCCTTTTATCTGTGAATTTTTTTTCTGAATCATTGATGAAATTCTTTCTGTAAGACTGACTTCCCTGTGTTGATTTTTTGATATCTAGATAGTAGATGATTGCACAGATAGAAAAAATTTCTAATTTCATGCCAAGTTGATTTGGATTTTTTATTCTATGATGTCTGAATTCCCTATGTTATATATTATTCTACTGTTTGAATTTGTTCATTATATCTTGGTATTTTGTCTTAGGTATATAAATTATGTTTTTGGAAATGAGACTGAAGCAAGGAATTTTGCCCAGGTGCAAGGGTGGGAGGTAAATTATTTGATATCTTAATTTCTAACCACTGTATTTGTAAACATGAATGGTGTAGAGATGTTTACTAACTATTATATATATTTTTAGACTGATAATGTTGAATAAATAGCCCTAAAGATGTCAACACTACCAAAGGCAATTGGAACTCACAAGAGGATAACTGTTATTACACAGGGTGCATATCCAGTAGTTGTTGCAGAAGATGGAAAGGTAACTTCTGTTCTATCTTTTGTACTTTTTTTATAGTTGACATTGAGAATAAGAGAAGAAATTCCTTGGAATATCACACCTGTAGAGGCCAAAGGTTCAGGGGTACTTTGGTGGAGTACCCTCCATTTAGGCCATGAGTCTAGCAACTTCTGATGACATAATTGGGCTTTCTTGGGTTTTTATTCACCTACATTCTCTATATTTAAAAAATTTCTTAAATACAGCCTGTTGTCTTACTTCTCTGGTACCATTCTTAGTCCTGACAACCTTCTTCCATAAATATCATTCTCTTGTTTTTTGTTGTGAAATTTAAGGCACTCATAAGCTGCCTTTGTATTTAGGGGTTCAAGTTCTACATTTCCTCCAGTCTTCTGATACTCATGTCAGTGTTATAAGGGAGACCAGGAAATCAACTAACAAATGAATTTTTGATTCTTAATGAGATCTTGGTTCCTGCTAAATACTTTAAGAATCAATTAGTGTTGGTTCTTGTATAATCCCTTCCATATTCAACCAAATACATTATGGTCAATTGTGTTAGATTTCTTTACCTTATGACCAAACGATGATATGAGCTTGATCGAATTCTCAGCAAGTTATTGTTACGTAGTAAACATGTGCAACCACATGGAAATCAACATTGGAGACAAACTATATGTAGGATATGGTCTATGACATGACATTGTCACCGCCGTCATCTTTATAATCTGATTCTTGATGATAAGAGACCTCAGAGACATCATCAGGAGTCATGACTGGAGTTGATGTATAGTTTGCTAGGATTTTTTTGAACTACACTATAAATATCTACCCTTAGAAGAACCTTTAGCAGATCATCTCATTTGATCAGTTTTCTGAGAACTATATTGTTGTTGAGATGGAGATTTAAGTAGAAGGGTTGACCCAAGTTTGTGAGTGCACTTAAGTAATTGTATTACTCTAAAGCTGAAAATAAATTTGCACTAGAATGCCATTTTTGGATCCCTAATGCAGACATTTCATCATGTTCTCTGTTAATAATCGAAACATTTATATATGGATTAAGTTCTGGATTTTGATATTTTCCCTGTATATATTTTCAACTATTAAAACAAAAAACATGCTTTACAACATAAATTAGTGTGTGAAATCATTTCGGAATCATATCTCTATTGTACTGATGTACATTACCTAATGCACTGTTTCTTCTTGCAAGGATTTTATATCTTGCTACTTCTTGCAAGGATTGTGGAAAGGTTTATATTGGTGAGATAGGTCATTTGGTACATACAAGGTTGAAGGAAGCAGACATCATTCATGAAAGGATAAAGAAATCGGCATTGGCATAACATTCAAAATCCTCTAAACACCATCTTGGTATAGAGAATGCAAGGGTTATTATTGGCATTGACCACTACACAAAGAGCTGTGTTTGGGAGGCTATAGAGATGACAATGACATATGGAAATTAAGTAAATCTTGGACCACACTTATGAACCTTAAAAATACTGGGGACCCTTCTAGGAATTAGTGCGTGCCTCTCAGGTCATAAAGATAGAAAAACAAAACAAAAAAAAAATAAACTCAAGTCTTTATTATCACAATTTGATTTCAATATTAATTTCAACTTAGGATTGTATTAATATTAAATAATAGTTTTAAATATTATCAATATTAAACATTATTAATTTTTAAATATTAATAATATTATTAATTAGCAAATGTTAATATTAATTATATTAATATTATTGATATCAATAAAAATAATTAAAATTATTTATTATTAATATTATCAATTTTAATATTAATTTATTTCTAATTAAATTAATAACTTGATGAAGTGATGGAATGCCCCTTCAGAATCTCTTGATGGAACAATCGTTAGTAAGATGAGAAACCCCTCGACTTCATCTACCTCCTTGTGGCCTTATCAATTGTGGAAACTTGTATGATGCTTTTCCCAATTGACATCTTACTAATTTTGAGATTATAAATAATGCACATAATATAAATTGTCTTTGTTGGTGTTCATTGTTAAAATATTCATTATATCATATATGATGCTCACAGTAGGCATCTTCTTTTAGTAACCATTCATGAGTTCTTCTATTACCATCCTATTGCTGAACAAAATCACATCATCAATGAATAACAACATTTATGTAGAAACACACATCCTCAATTGGATTCTACAACTATTTTTTAAACAAATCCATTATTCTTTGTCCATATCAAGTTTAGGTTATTAGGTATGCATCAATACACTATGTTGTTGTTTAAGACCCTTTTGTAGACCACTTTAATAGATTGTGTAATTGTTTAGGATATTTTGTTGTTAATATTGTTCCTCTTCTTGATTCTTAAAGGGTGTTAGCTCATTGGAAGAGCGTCTGCTTTACAATCAGGAAGTTGGTGGTTCAATTCCTCCATGCCCTAATTATATTGCAATGTATTTCTAAAGGTAAAAAATGTAGTAGTGCAAAAAGGATAATATTAGACGCAACGCTAAATGCAAAAGATGATGTAAAATTGGACGTCACACTAAACACAAAATTGGATGCAAAAGTTGACCTTATGTTAGACACAAATGTGGACACAAAAATGGATGTCACACTAAACGCAAAATTGGATGCAAAAAGAGACTCAACACTAGACACAGTTAATGACTCAAAACTAGATGCAATACCAGGTCCAAAACTAGATGCAACAATAGATGCAAAAGTGGACTCCCAACTAGACGTAAAATTGGACATTAAATTGAGCACAAAATATGGTGTATTGATGGACATAAAACTAGGCATAACACCAGGTGCAAAACTGGGAACAACACTTGGTGCAAACAAAAACTTAATATGAGACACAATATTAGATGCAAGATGGGACAAAGCATTGAATGTAAAAATAGAAGTAATATTGAATGCAAGATTGGATGCAAAATTGGACACAAAACTAGATGCAATATTAGATACAAACATGGGTGCAAAACTAGGCACAATATGGGGTGCAACATTGGGCTCAAACATAGATGCAAAAAAAGACATCAACCAGGATGCAACACTAGGTGCAAACCTAGATGCAAAATACGACCTAAAACGAGATGAAACATTAGACACAAACATGGATAAAAAAAAGACATAAAACAAGATACAAAATTAGATGCAAATGGGGATGCAACATTATAAGTAAAATTGGATGCAAAACTAGACGCAATATTGGGCCGAAAATTGGATGCAAACCTAGATGCAACGTTAGATGCATAATTGGACTCATAATTTTATGCAAAACATGGTGCAAAATTGGGTACAAGACTTGATGAAAAACTAGGAGCAAAATAAGACGCAACATTGGATGCAAAACTAAGCATGAAATTGGGTGCAAACAAGGATGTAACAAAGGACGCAAAAAAAGATGCAATAGAAGTTGCAAAATTGGGCGCAAATTAAGGGGTAACAAAAGATGTAAAAAATTGGGCACAAAAATGGACGCAAAAATGGATGTTCAAAAGGATGCAAAAAAAGATGAAATAGATGGTTTTTTACAAAAATGTACAATGGCGCAAGGTTTAGCGTCAGATTGTTCACCATAATTGGGAAAAAATTACACTAAAATCCGGTGCTAAATTCGACGCTAAATCCAGTTTTTGTTGTAGTGTGATGGTGATGACGAGGAACAATGATGATGATGATGATAGGTTTAGTTGAAACTTTGATTTGATATTATTTTCAAGCATTTTCAATGGAATGATGATGATGACCATGACTATGATGATGATGATAAGGATGAAAGTAGTGGTGAAGAATATATTGTAAAAATACTCAAACATGTGTGAATACGAAGACGTTGTTGAAGAATGTTAGTCATTAAATGAGATAAATGTTAGTGAGTAAATGCTCGAAATGTTAGGCAGAAGCTCGCACACGCACATGTAAAAGCACGCATGCGGTCATATGAACATGTGTGCATGCTCAAATACACGTGCGTGCACCTATTATTAGTTAAAAAAAATAGAGATCTGGACTCCTGGGATTGATACCAATTTTCATGGGTTTTCTATAGTTGTTCGCATGTTTTGTGGTCCTGAACTCTACAATTTGGCTCACACTCCATCACCACTCATTGATCTATTGGATAGAAGTTCACTCTTAGAATTTAACAAACATATTCAGTGGTCTTGGAATTTAGTGGAAAGATTCAAACTACAAGTTTTCATTGCAAGAAGAGATCATTTTGAATAGGTATGGTGAATTGCAAATAATTGTTTTAATTCACAAGCTTTCAGATCATTTCATTGATTTATGTTTTATGATATGCCTACAGCAATATCTCTCTCATAGACAACATTTAATTTCACAAGAATAAATCCCAACTTCACATCTAAAGAAGTCTCATATTCTCCATACAAGATGAAGTATGAAAAGTTAACTAATTTACATTTGCACATGAATATATTTTAATTTAACATAATGATTGAATAGATGAATTTATCGCTTGAGATTCTTCAATTTAAAAAAAAAACCTTTGAAGTAATCACGGGAGAGGGTCCATATTGAACAGTTAACCAAGCTGTCCATATTCTATACAAGATGAAGTATGCAATGTAGATGAGGTTCTCTATTGAGACTCTTAAATTTGTATAAAAACCTTGGAAGCATTCATGGGAGAGGGTCCATATTAAATATTTCACCAACTTGTCCATGCTCTCCTCTTCATGCTAGATTTATCATAACATGCCTTTGAGCTTGACATGGATGCCTCTACCTCAATGATTTCTCCTTTTTTCGAGGGATTTGCAACATCCTCACTATGTAATTAGTCAATTTGTTCTCTTAATAGTTAACTTGTAATGAGTGTAATTTATTCAATTTATTCCCAAGACATCCAAACACCAACTTGTGTCTCACCTCACAACTAATATGGCATATTACGTGTAATGTCATCTCGTCCAAAGGTGTTGGAAATGAAGAATATTTCACTCATCTTCTTTTGACTTCCAATACTTTTTGAACACAAAGGAAGTGATAATACTATAGCTATAATACCTATAAACTTGACTCAAATAGAGTATAGAAATGAAACTTTGGTTTGAACATAAAGAGAAACCTTTAATCAACATTTATGTATCAATGACAATAATTACCATACTAACATATCTGTAATTTAGCTAATTATATTGAAACGCATCATGTTTCATGTATAATGGAACTAATACCTTATTTGTTGCTTCTTATGCAGGGGTAGACCTCATAGTTTTGATAAAGAAACTTTTGTAGATGGGAAACTCACGTAACAGAGCAAGAAAAACTAGAAGGAATATGCCCATTGAAAAGGAAAATGAGGTAAGAGAAAAGGATAGTTTGGCAATGGAGAGAGTGAGGCATGGTACAGACATTTCCACTGATACTACTACCGATCCTAACAGAGTTGATTCCATAACAAACTCTACTTCAGAACCACGGGTGAAGCGGTTGTGTCCAACGTACCCAACTCAAGTTACAACACCAGCACAGTCTCCAACCAACAATCCATCAATGAGCCATATTGAAGCTCTCAAAGAAATAGGTATATTGAGAGACGCTGAGTATGGGGTGTCACTACTACATTTCAATCCAAATTCCGATGGCGCGTGGATTTCTCTTTTTAAACTTACCAAAAATCACAAGGATACATTTTTTTTTGTAAATGTGGCCACAAGCGTCGGTGAAGCGACGACTATTCCCATAACCGTCAGTTAAGCGATGGTGTGTTAGTAAGCGTCGCTTAAGCGACGACACCTTTAATTGGTCAACTATTTAACAGGGAAAGCGCCGTCGCATATCCGACGCTTAGGTTCATTTCCTACACCTCCATGCATCCAAATTTGTGCAAACCTAGCAATACAAGTCAATCTCTCAAGTACCTCAAGATGTAGCTGATTTGGAGCAAGGAGATAACGCAATA
>LPNX010907733.1:451996-586223 GCA_001517045.1 Pseudotsuga menziesii
CATTCCCGATTTTAATTATGGTTTATTATTATTTTTAGACATGAAGTGACATTATTTAAGAGAACCATTCTAGGCCAACTCTTTCTTCTCACCTTAGTTGAGCATTATGTTTTCCCTTTGGATATATGATCACATGTTGAAATACCTTATGCATTTAAAGTCGTTTATCTTTCCAACCACACCTCTTTGTATCCCTCACTATTGTTAATGACCCAAGAGGCTACTCAATTCTATCATGACCTTTTATTTACCCATACTTTCTATGTCAAAGATTAATTGACCACTCCCATCCTCAATAATGTCATTCAAAAGAACCTCATCTCCCATGACATTGTATCCTATATCCATCTCTTCACCACAACCCATCCCTATTCTTATCACTTGAGGTAGAGCTAGGTACGAAAAGAAGAGCCTCATTTGTTAGGGAATACATTTTGCACCATTACCCTTTACTTGAGGTAGGTACGGAAAAGAAGAGCCTCATTTGTTAGGGAATAAATTTTGCACCATTACTCTTTTCCATTGGCTATTTTCAAAACATGATGTCTCTCCCTTCAATAATTTTAATTTTCTATTAAGAATATTGTATCAAAATTAACCTAATGCATTTTATGAACCACACTATAATATTTATAAGCATTTTAAAAATGGCAAAACCCATTGCATTTTATATAGGCATTTATATTGTCCATCACATCAATTTGAATAAATGTCTTCCCCTTCATGTGTTTGGTGATGGTGAGCACAACATTTTTGTTTAAAATATTTTGTCATATTTGTGGGCATGCGTTCCATTGGGGTTGACACTTGCATCCTCTACCACTGTTGGTGTTTAGACATCCTTGACTCCTTTGAAAAGATCACGGTCGAGTCCAATGGACCCCTTATCCATTAATATGGACATTGTCTCTTTGTCGGGATGGCCTCATGTGGCATCCGTTGTGTAACCCCAAAAAATACCCACGGCAATAAAATGCACCCAACCCTCGATCCAAAGACTATAAATATCTTGGCTGCAATATCTACGGGTTAACTTCTTTCCAAATTCAAACATTCATCCGGGTTGATTTTCAGCTGCCAAATCGAGCTGTATTTGCGCTACATAGTCCCTTTGTCCTCTGCAATGATATTTTCCTGGGTGTGGGTACGGGTTTGGTTAGAAACAGTTTCCCAAGAGCGCGCAGGAAAGAAGAAGAGCAGCTATAGGTCGCAGAATCGCTGGTGGAGGCAGAGGATTTGGGGTAAGTTTGAAGCCATTGAATCTGTGAGTTTTTGCTGGATCATTCTCCCTTTAAAGTATGGCTGGAAAACACTCTGTAGGCTTAATAGTTTGCACACCATATGTTTGATGAAATTCCTGAGAGAGAAAACCCTCACTGTTGTTTATTGATACTATCGGTACTATTTGAATCTTTGTTGTTTATATAAAAATAATGTATTGTCTTATTTTTAAGGGGCGGTCCATCGTTTCTCTGGATGATGATGTATGTAAATCTATAGGAGTGGTCACGCACTTAGCCAGATCACATTGTTTCGGCCTCTTTCGAAGCCTCCAAATTGAAGTTCTGTGCTAACTAATGTTGATGATTTGTATAGAAGCATAAATTCAATGCACTTGGCTCTGTGTGAAACCCATTTCCTGTAGGAAAAGTGTGTTGCAGGTGTGACAATTTCCCAAAATTCTAAAAATTTTTGGGACCCTCCTTTGTTTTGGATTAGCTTGATTTTCTTCCCTATTTTGATATGATGATTTCTCAGGACGTTTATTTTAATGCCTTGGTTGCTTTACTACTTGATTTAATTGCTGCCTTTGAAAACCTTTGGAAGCCTGTTGGATTGCTCCCTCTGAATGCATGTGAAAATTTGCTGGAATCAGAAGTTGTTTTGTTTTGATTTTCACTGTTGCGGGTGGATCTTAGCTTTGGCCTTCCGCAGTTGCAGACGAATATTTCTTCACGAAAAGAGAAACCTTCCGACTTCCGACCCGTTGGCTTTTTCACGTCGGGTGCTTTTTTGTTGGGCATTGGACGCTCTTGTGATCTTTTCTTCCGCTGTTGCGGATGGGTTTTTGATTGTGACTTTCGGTTTCCTCCCGATTTGAAAACCTTCTGACGTCCGATGCGTGCAACCAGAGCGGAAGATTTTATGACTTTTTTCCACCGTTGCGGATGGATTTAAGCTTTTGTGCTCTGATTCTAAAACCGTCAGATGTCCGATCATGAGTTTCTCCTGCCTTGCCCACCGCTGTGGACAGATCGACGTTATGGCCTTCCGCCGTTGCGGAAGGTTCCACGTTCTCACCTTCCGAGTCAAAATGGGCTCCCATTCGATATGTTACGTCGCACGTGTGGATCTTTGTATATATATGAGCGGGTCACAGGGTTTGTTTATCATTTCAACATTGTCAACTAGTGTGCTCTATCGTTATCTATCGCGCTCACCCGTTTTTCCGTTGCAGTACATTCGGTCCAGGTGTCTTCACCGTGCTCGTCGGTTATCTCCACATCAGATACGTCCGTTCCAGGTAGGTTATTTTCACCATCTCCTGTTCCATTGAAGCATTTGATAAAGTTTATATGGACAGTTTTGGACGTTGCGGTAGTTTTCCCCTAGCTATTTGCCGGTTTCGTTGTTTTCAAGCCTATATAAGTGGGGGGAGTGTTAATCTTGATTGTCAGCAGGGCATTTTTTAACCCACAGAGAAATTATTTAGGCCCGCGGCCTTGTTGCAAACCCCGCGCGTAGAGATGGGGGTTTGGTGCAGACGGCCATTACGCCGTCTACACCAAGCTTCCCTGGATAGTGATGATTGTGCAGGAAGGGGGGGGGGGGTTGTATATGCGTTTCCTGCAGTACCTGTTGTTTCTCATCGCGGTTGTAGCCTTCATTTTACCCACATCCTTGAACATTTGTTTCGTCGCACCGTTCTGCGCACCTTGATTTGAAACCCTAGCTGGTTGGAAGGGGTCCGCTGTGATTTGTAAGTCATTAACCTGGAACACAAAGGCACAGGCACTATAGACGTCACATGTAGCTTTTACCCATTTATCCAGTACAGCAAGATGACAGTAGTCCCCACAGAGAGTGAAATGGGTAGTCAAGTTAATGTAATTATTTTTTCCACAAACGGCGTGGCTCCTCATTGATTTCATTCCTACTAAGATATATGTTGTTAAGATGTTGGTATTGAAAATATAGGGGACCCTCACAGTCATACTGCATATAACTACGTCTGATTATCTCTTTTGTTCATATACACAGGCTAAACTAGTGAGCACTGCACATTACATTTTAATGGTGCTAATGGTTAAGGCAATTTTTTGGGATGCACATACATGCATTTGTTTCTTTACCCGCTATCACATTAAACACATGAGAATGGCACATTGCATATGGATGTAGTTTTGTTGCAGTTTAAAGATGGTTGTGGAATGATTTAATATCATACAGCAATGTTTTGCATCATGCTAGATATAGACAAGGTCATTTAAATGATGCACTTTGTTTTTAACAGTCCTGATTAGTTAGGCCATCCATACCCACATGTCTTGCTGTCAGGATACGCATAAAAGAAGTAAAACATTGCACATTTTCATATAAAGGTTGGCATCTTGTATTTCTCAATATGACAATGTTATATATGGCAGGAAGAATTCGAATCCATCATGTCCAAAAGGCAGAAGAAGAAGGCCCCTGTGGTCGAAGAAGTGCTAGAGGTGGAGGTTGTCACGAAGACTGAATATATATATGGAGACACTCAATGTGTTTTTGGCGTTGAACCCGAGTACAAATGGGGTGAAATATATAGATTAATTTCCCGCAGGGAGGTTCCCGACATGTGTCTCGAAGAAGAACCCATCTATGCTAACATAGAGAAATATTCTATCATGAAAGTTGCCACCAGACCAGAGCTGTTCCCATGCTCTGAGGTAATTGGCTGGATTCTGCCCCGGGCAGATACAACCACAATGATCATAGGAAATGTTGAAGGACAAGGCTATGCTGCATTTAGCCCCGGATATGTGGCGTTGGCTTATCACCTACCAAAAGCCCAGGTTTTCTTATCTGATGAGTGGCTGGACAACATCAGAATGGACTTGGTGGAAACTCTTAAGAAAATGCTCTTGCAAGGAAAGCTTTATCGATACAGAGCAACCGGTGAATATGATACAGTGAGCTTGAGGGCTCCTTATAGATTTATAGCTCTGATGCTTAATAGGATCTTTGGGAGAGCTCATGGAAGACTCTTTAAATTTGAATGGATACCCATTATGTTTCATGTGGCAACCCAAGGAACAGTATTCAATTGGGCCAGCCTTGTATCAAGCAGTCTTTCTTCTTTCCTGGCTACAACCTTGGGAGGAGAAGCCCAGAAAAAATCCGAATTCTATATGAGTTCAATATTGATACACTGCATACTGTGCAACCAGCCTTTCTCCGATCTCAAGTGCATCTAGGACAGGGAAAGGATGCCTGTGTATGCCACTTATAGACCATTGTGGGCTCACCAGTACCATAGCCATTACAGGGAGGTCTGCGAGCAATTCATTATGCTACTCTACACACTCATTTTCCGAAAGGAATGTGACTGTATGTCAGAGGAGGCCGTGCAGGTAATAGAAGAACATGCAGACTATTTCTTAACTGACAATGGCATGTATTTCAGAATGTTTGGTGGCACGAAATGCCCCTTACTGCTGCCCAAATATGCAACGGATTATATTATTCACAAAGAGGCAGTCAGGCAGGTGTTCATTGATAGAATAGGTAATTTCCTGTTTGAACAGAAGAAGACTGCATATCTTCCTTTGCCATTCAAGCTAGGTAGATACAAATTCACCAAGGTGAAACAAGCTACTGAATTCATAGAGGAATTGGGGAAGTTCCATTTTGGTGAGATGCCTTTCCGAAGGAATGATACTCACGGTAAAGTGGCGGAGCATTGCAAAGAAAAAAAAGTACATTTTGAGTATACTCACCACTTTGATAAGGAATAATCTGTCTTCCGAAACGCCCCTAACATGACAATGCTAAAGAGAAGATTCAAGAAAAAGATTGCCACCAAAGGTGGAAAGGGTGACGAATAGGCAAAGGCTACAGAAGAAGCCAAAAGGAGAAATGAGGAAGCTCAGAGGTTGGAAAAGGAGGCTGTAGAGTGGCTGCAGATGGGAGAAGAAGAAAAAAGAAAAGCTTCCCAAGAAGCAGCCGAGAAAGCAAAAGAGGCAGCCAAAGAAACAGAAGAAGCAGCTAGACAAGCAGCTGAAGAAGCAAAGAGAAAGCTAGATGAAGAGCTCCAAAAGCAGGAGGCTGAAAGAATAAAGTTGATACAACAGTCAGTTTCTAAAACACCAACAGGGCAGACCCAAGAGGAGGAAAACTACGAGGTGCAGACCTCTCAAGTACCTGCTGCTAGAACCCCTGTGGCCCCTACGCTCCAGCTAGTGCCTTTCATCCAGAAAAAGGGACAAGAAGTCCCTGACTTCAATAATGTTTATTATGATAGGGCCACCAAGAGAATAACGAGGAGGACAGAAAAGAAAGTTGAAGCGAAATATCTATCAGGAAAGATGGTAACAGATACAGCTGTCATGTTAGGGATAGACCTGGATCCTAGATTCACGTTGAGAGCCGGGGCTGCAATGATCGATGACTCAGAAGATAACATAAACAGGGTGATGACTGAACTGGAGTCATCTAAGAAAACCTCCGCTCAGCTGAAAGATACACTAAGAAAAGAAAGAGAAGAGGGTAACAGACTTAAGAGGAAATATGCATACATGCAAAGGGAACTGGAATCCTCAAAGGATGAAGTACATGCCCTCCAAGTAGAAATGCAATCCAAGGAAACAACACAGGAGGCCCTAGAGAAAGTACAACAGGAATGCCAAGATTTAAAGAGTGAGAAGGGACAGTTACTGACGAAGGTGGAAGAGATGGAAGAGCAGATGAAGATGTTCTTGCAAGCCAACGATTCGCACACCCAAGAACTGAGGAAGGAACATCAAGAGCAGCTAGCTTCTCTGAATGCTGATATGGAGGCAGTTAAGGAACAACAAGTCAATCTGCAGCCATTTAAAGAACATATCCTGGCTCAGAAGGCTAAAATGCTACAGCTGCAGACTGGTCTGGAAGAAGAAAGGTGCAAAGTCCTTCAGATTGATAGCCGGTTAGAGGAGATCATGGAAACTTCCTCCTACTTCGTAGATAGGTCCCAGGATGTTCTTGAGGTCTTGAATGCCAGAATGGAAAGACTGGAAAACAATGTAGAGGTTCCCACAGAACTACCAGCCAAAGACAAGCAAGCCCTCAAAAGAGATCATGACCTAGTAGAGTTCGCTGTTAGCACTACTGAAGACTTCAAGAAGGTCGTCAAAAGGGCATAGGGAGCATGCTCAGAATACTTCAGAAGGCTCCTCAATACATACAGTCGGTGTCAGACAGAGGCTGACCATAGGCTTGATGAGTTCTCGGACCATAGAACCTTTATAGAACTGTTGCAGAGTAGATACCAAGATGCAGAGGCCAGAACACAACAGATTAAAGCCATTGATGACCTAGTGCTGAAGAATTAAGTAGGCCACGCAGCCGTTAGCATGCAGTTTCTAGAATATCAGCTTTGGTTGAGCCCAGCAAGGATAGAGGCCATAAGGAACCAAGCTGAAAAATTTGAAATCAACATTCAGTTCCTAGAGCCATGCGCATTTGAAGGCATTGCTGCTGAAGCAGCAGCATGGAAGAAGTTCTTAGATATCCAGGAGGGACCCTCCTCATAAAGGACCAGTCAACTTTGTAATAATTTAATAATTTTGTAAAAGCTTTTTGAAAAGTGAAGCGTTGGGAAGCCCAAAGGTCACTTTGGGAAGCCCAACCATTTTACCTTTTTTTTTATAAAAGTAGGAAGCGTAGAAAGAAAAGGGGCTTTTCCCCCAGTAAGACTGGAGGACATATTGTAAGAAGAACTATTTCCTTTTGCCATAAAAAATTACAGTTTGCCTGTTGGAGAAAGATCGGCGGGGTTTCAAATGTTTTGCCATGGATAGTCAAAAGATGAACTATTTTGTTTTTCAGCATTGTATCCATGAATCGTGAGATCGTTCTAACTTGACGACCTATGTCTTTGTTTAAATGATTTTTGATTTATTTTATGAAATGACCACCATGAGTAATGTATGCTGATCATAAAACAATTAGCTATCTGGTTGTTGAAATATCTTTCATTGTTCATGCTTGTAAAAGTAAATGTCAGCTATCTGTAATTGCTTTTATCATGTGTGCACATCCACATTACTCATATATATTAATTACAATTTGGCTCCCCATGGATAGATAGGTAGATAGATAGGTAGTTAGCTCATCTCATTGCTGCATGTGTGATTCAGATGCTGGTGAGCCTAAGACAAGAGGTAAGAACCTGCGCATCACATTGTGAATGCTCCTCGCATCCTTCACCACCCTGCATAATAGTTAGATACTTGCATTTCACACTTAAGTCAAAAATACAAATTCCGGTGGACCGAGCCGCAACCGGTAAAGCCTTTTATTTGTTACTTGACCTACGGTAGCCGGACCGTAAAACCGGACGGATTCCCTATACCAAACAGTCAACGGGCTAGTTGGGAACGTTGATTGGGGAGAATCCCTTACTGTTGTCGCCTACGAAGTTCCAGGCCTCAACAGTTCTGGCACTAGAAGGAGGGCCGCCAGTACATGGCTGGCCGTGGAACTTAATTTCCCAAGACTATCCTACCAACAGATGTTTAGAAACTTTCAACCTAACCCAATTATTCACAATTTTCGGTGCTATCCTTGAAGGAATATTTTTTCCAGTGTCTTATTTGTTTACCTTTGCTCATGGCTGGTAATCAACCCAACCCTTTGCCGGCGTGGAGAGCTAGGTCATCTCTAAACCTAACCCCTCCTTTGCATAACCTACCTCAAGCTTTTGACAAGCTCTTGCCTAAGTTTGACCCTGTGGAAAGGATTGCTATAGAAGATTACCTTCAAAGATTCTACCTAGCATTAGAAGGGCTAAGGGCTGGGGAGTATGAAGATGTGGTCTGTAGGCTATTCCCGCACACTCTGAAAGGAGTAGCAGCATCTTGGTATTTTGGTCTACCTGCAAACTCCATTCCTGATTGGGACACCTTTGAAAGGGTTTTCAGAAATAAATACACAGCGCAGAAGACACATGCCTCGTTGATGAAAGGTATTGGCCTGTTAAGAAAAGAGAAGAATGAAAAGGTACGTGTCTTCACTCAAAGATTTTCAATGTATTTAAAGAATTTCTCGGAAGCTGACAGACCCTCAGACAAAGTATTAATTGAGTATTATACCTCAGCCCTAGGACCTGAGTTGGCCATGTTTGCCAAGATGAAAGTCAAGCCTACATTGGTAGAAACTTATGAAGAGGCTGAAAAGGTAGAGGCTGAAAGTGAGAGTATAGAGGATTATCCTGACCCACTTGAAGAGAAGACCACTGTGTGAAGAAGCTCACTGCTGTCTAAATCTAGAGAAGATCAACCACATGATTATCATGAAATGATGAAAGTGCTTCAGAAACTGTCCAACCGAATAAGAGATCTGGAAAAGGAAAGGGACATTCAGAAAACCTATAAGCCCCATTATCTGAAAAGAGAGGATAACAACCAATGGCAAGTCCCACCTCCAAATTTGGCATCAATAAACATAACAGAGGTAGGAGGGGATAATTTCTGTACCTTTCACCAACAACCCCACTCTGAGAAGAAGTGTCCTCAATGGATACATTCAATGATATTGGTGATGAATAAGTTGTTGGACCCAGAATTGACTAGGGACAGTAGCAAGGAGGTAAAGGAGAAACAGACCATAAGAAAACCAGAGGATGATACTATGTTCTCATGGAATGGTATTTCACTTTTTGACACTGAAGATAATACTCCTAAATCTGAATGCACATCTACAACTACGAAGGACATGGGTGTCATGGGCCAAGACAAGGCAATAATTTCTAAAATTAACAGTTTGCAGGAGAATGTTAAGAGACTGGACGGGGGCAAAACGCGTAAGAACAATACCCTCAACCAGAGGACAGAGCCAATCACTGAGACTGTCAAACCTTTAGAAGAACATATAGGTGTTAGTGGGGAAAACTTTGATGAAACTCAAGAGCTAGCAAAGGATATACCTACTCAAAACCAACTTGGAGAAGAAGACCAAGAACCAGGTTGGAAAGAAAACCTTGAAACCCCGCCTTTTCTTTTGACTCTAGAAATGCTGAATTTTAATGTACATAATTTCTTAGTAGACTCTAGAGTAGCAGTGAATGTGATGCCCCTTGAGATTTGTAAAAATATTAACGGACAGCTAGAGTCCACACCTCATGAAGTAACACAATTAGATTGCACAGGTGTCAAGGTGGTGGGAGAAATGAAGAATGTCCTCATTTGTTTGGCTGCAAACAACAAGATATGCCAATTTATTGACATTATGGTGGCTGACATACCAAGGGGATATGGGTTCATTCTCAACCGAGATTGGGCTGCCAGGTTAAAAGGTTATTTTTCTTCAGATTGGTCTCATTTGTTACTACCTCTCAAGGGTACCCCAAATCAGATAAAAATTTTGAGAGAACCATACATGAAGTACACCATCACTAGGCTAGGAGAGGGTAATGAGTCTGTTGATTCGGTCTTGGGAAACTATCTGACTGAGCTTAAGCTAAAACATCATACCTCAAAAGGGGCCAGTGCTATGACAAACACTCAGCCTGAGCTCCTTCAACTCCCTCAGGCTGAAAGAAATGACTGCAGGATATTAGATATGGGTTCCATTTCAAAAACATCACAGTTAAACCGTGGTTAGATAACTCATGTCTAAAATCCAGTCCATTCCTTAGCCATCTAGTTTTAAAGATTTTCAGGAGTGGGCATTTTTTTGTTTCTTTCTCTTGGTGTACATAAATAAATTGTTTGTTTTCCTAATACTAGGTGTTGTTTTCTTGTTTTAAGGCTTTGATGTTTTTCTTTATTTCTTTAATTATTTGATTTGCTGTTGTTTTCTTTTATTGCATTGCTAGCATTTCTTTTAGTTTTGAATAAAGAGGCAAACTTTTGGTTGCAATGGAAACATTAGAGTTCTTTATTAACTCGGATCTTGAGCAAAAGACTGTGCTGTAAAAGTATAGAATGTCTTCTAGTAGTAGTGTTCCTAACTGGCAGTGCATTCATTGAAGTCTTACTTAACCCCTGTAAATAACCCAGAAGTAAAAAAAGGTCTGAAGTACTATTTCGAGGTTCCATCCATTTCACATCTTAAATACCCAAGGGAGTGACAGCAAAGGACCCATGGAAAGGAAGTATAGTGAAACAATTTATCATATATAAATGATCCCATGCCATAAATTAAGCAAATGCTAAAAGCTATTAAGAGTCAAGACTCCTGAAAGAAACAAGACATATCAAAGCAAAGCTTTAAAAAGCATTAATCTCAAAATTTCCATAAGAACCTCTCCGTCCGTGAACTGAAATATAAAGTACACTGTTCACACAAAAGGACACTATGGGATAGAGGATCTTGAATTCAAATTCAGTAAGAACGGCATGCAGGAGGACTCCTATCTAAAGAACTAAAGTTCAAAAGGCACAAAAGTGCAGCTGGCGTGGGAACGAGGAACAAAAGGATAATACTGTTTACTCTCTGTTACAATCTTGTGGTGTCTAAGCTGTATCTACCAAAGGGTAGGTAAAATAAAGCTCATTTATTTAGCCTCAAAAGAGTTATTCAGACCTGAAACACTGCTGAGGTTACCATCTCCCAAGAGGATGGACTTCTTTAAATATTTTAAACACATTATTTGGCTTGCTCAGGAATACAAGTATCTAGAAGATGTCATTTATTTTTATTCAGATAGTCTTAAGCTGGGGAAAAGTTAATTCAGAGATCTGGAGTTCACCAGGTAGCCACCAATTGTTGCAGCTGTGACAATTTCCCAAAATTCTAAAAAATTTTGGGACCCTCCTTTGTTTTGGATTAGCTTGATTTTCTTCCCTATTTTGATATGATGATTTCTCGGGACGTTTGTTTTAATGCCTTGGTTGCTTTACTACTTGATTTAATTGCTGCCTTTGAAAACCTTTGGAAGCCTGCTGGATTGCTGCCTCTGAACGCATGTGAAAACTTGCTGGAATCGGAAGTTGTTTTGTTTTGATTTTCCACTGTTGCAGGTGGATATTAACTTTGGCCTTCCGCAGTTGCGGACGAATTTTTGTTAACGGAAAGAGAAACCATCCGAATTTTGACCCGTTGGCTTTTTCACGTCGGGCGTTTTTTTGTTGGGCATCGGACGCTCTTGTGATCTTTTCTTTCGCCGTTGCGGATGGGTTTTTGATTGTGACTTTTGATTTCCTCCCGATTTGAAAACCTTCCGACATCCGACGTGTGTAACCAGAGCGGAAGCTTTTATGACTTTTTTCCACCATTGTGGATGGATTCACGCTTTCATCCTCCAATTCTAAAACCGTCCAACGCCCGATCATGAGTTTCTCTCGCCTTTCCCACCGCTGCGGACGGATCGACGTTATGGCCTTCCGCCGTTGCGGAAGGTTTCACGTTCTCACCTTCCGATTCAGAATGGGATCCCGTCCAATATGTTACGTTGCACGTGCGTATCTTTGTATATATATGAGTGGGTCACGGGGTTTGTTTATCATTTCAACATTGTCAACTAGTGTGCTCTGTCGTTATCTGTTGCGCTCGCCCATTTCGCCGTTGCAGTACTTTCGGTCCAGGTGTCTTCACCGTGCTCGGTGGTTATCTCCACGTCAGATACGTTCGTGCCAGGTAGGTTATTTTCACCATCTCTTGTTCCATTGAAGCATTTGATAAAGTTTATATGGACAGTTTTGGTTGCGGTAGTTTTCCCCTAGCTGTTTGCCAGTTCCGTTGTTTTCAAGCCTATATAAGTGAGGGGGAGTGTTAATCTTGACTGTCAGCGGGGTATTTTTTAACCCATGGAGAAATTATTTAGGCCCGTGGCCTTGTTGTAAACCTCGTGCGTAGAGATGGGGGTTTGGTGCAGACGGCCGTTACGCCGTCTGCACCAAGCTTCCCCGAATAGTGATGATTGTGCAGGAAGGGGGGGGGGGTTGTATATGCGTTTCCTGCAGTACCTGTTGTTTCTCATCATGGTTGTAGCCTTCATTTTACCCACATCCTCGAACATTTGTTTCACCGCATCGTTCTGCGCACCTTGATTTGAAACCCTAGCTGGTTGGAAGGGGTCCGCTGCGATTTGTAGGTCATTAACCTGGAACACAAAGGCACAGGCACTATAGACGTTGCATGTAGCTTTTACCCATTTATCCAGTACAACAAGATGACAGTAGTCCCCACAGAGAGCGAAATGGGTAGTCAAGTTAATGTAATTATTTTTGCCGCAAACGGCATGGCTCCTCATTGATTTCGTGCCTGCTAAGATATATGTTGTTAAGATGTTGGTATTGAAAACATAGGGGACCCTCACAGTCATACCACATATAACTACGTCTGATTATCTCTTTTGTTGATATATACTGGCTAAACTAGTGAGCACTGCACATTGCATTTTAATGGTTCTAATGGTTAAGGCAATTTTTTGAGCTGCACATACATGCATTTGTTTCTTTACCTGCTATCACATTAAACACATGAGAATGGCACATTGCATATGGATATAGTTTTATTGCAGTTTAAAGATGGTTGTGGAATGATTTAATATCATACAACAATGTTTTCCATCATGCTATATATAGACAAGGTCATTTAAATGATGCACTTTGGTTTTAACAGTCCTGATTAGTTAGGCCATCCATACCCACATGTCTTGCTGTCAGGATATGCATAAAAGAAGTAAAACATTGCACATTTTCATATAAAGGTTTGCATCTTGTATTTCTCAATATGAAAATGTTATATATGACAGGAAGAATTCGAATCCATCATGTCCAAAAGGTAGAAGAAGAAGGCCCCTGTGGTCGAAGAAGTGCCAGAGGTGGAGGTTGTCACGAAGACCGAATACATATATGGAGACACTCAATGTGTTTCTGGCGTTGAACCCGAGTACAAATGCTGTGAAATATATAGATTAATTTCCCGTAGGGAGGTTCCCGACATGGGTCTCGAAGAAGAACCCATCTATGCTAACATAGAGAAATCTTCTATCATGAAAGTTGCCACCAGACCAGAGCTGTTCCCATGCTCTGAGGTAATTGGCTGGATTCTGCCCCTGGCCGATACAACCACAATGATCATAGGAAATGTTGAAGGATGAGGCTATGCTGCATTTAGCCCCAGATATATGGTGTTGGCTTATCACGTACCAGAAGCCCAGGTTTTCTTATTTGATGAGTGGTTGGACAACACCAGAATGGACCTGGTGGAAACTCTTAAGAAAATGCTCTTGCAGGGAAAGCTTTATCGATACAGAGCAACTGGTGAATATGATACAGCGAGCTTGAGGGATCCTTATAGATTTATAGCTCTGATGCTTAATAGGATCTTTGGGAGAGGTCATGGCAGACTCTTCAAATTTGAATGGATACCCATTATGTTTCATGTGGCAACCCAAGGAACAGTCTTCAATTGGGCCAACCTTGTATCAAGCAGTCTTTCTTCTTGCCTGGCTGCAGCCTTGGGAGGAGAAGCCCAGAAAAAATCTGAATTCTATATGAGTTCAATATTGATAGATTGCATGTTGTGCAACCAGCCTTTTCCCGGTCTCAAGTGCATCTGGGATAGGGAAAGGATGCCTGTGTATGCCGCTTATAGACCATTGTGGGCTCACCAGTACCATAGCCATTACAGGGATGTCTGCGAGCAATTCATTATGCCACTCTACACACTCATTTTCTGGAAGGAATGTGACTGTATGTCAGAGGAGGCCATGCAAGTAATAGAAGAACATGCATACTATTTCTTGACTGACAATGGCATGTATTTCAGAATGTTTGGTGGCATGAAATGCCCCTTACTGTTGCCCAAATACGCAATGGATTATGTTATTCACAAAGAGGCAGTCAGGCAGGTGTTCATTGATAGAATAGGTAATTTCCTGTTTGAACAGAAGAAGACTGCATATCCTCCTTTGCCATTCAATCTAGGTAGCTACAAATTCACCAAGGTGAAACAAGCTGCTGAATTCATAGAGGAATTGGGGAAGTTCCATTTTGGTGAGATGCCTTTCTGAAGGAATGATACTCACAGTAAAGTGGCTGAGCATTGCAAATAACACAAAGTACATTTTGAGTATACTCACCACTTTGATAAGGAAGAATCTGTCTTCCGAAACGCCCCTAACATGACAATGCTAATGAGAAGATTCAAGAAAAAGATTGCCACCAAAGGTGGAAAGGGTGACGAACATGCAAAGGCTGCAAAAGAAGCCAAAAGGAGAAATGAGGAAGCTCAGAGGTTGGAAAAGGAGGCTGCAGAGTCGCTGCAGATGAGAGAAGAAGAAAAAAGAAAAGCTTCCCAAGAAGCAGCCGAGAAAGCAAAAGAGGCAGCCAAAGAAACAGAAGAAGCAGCTAGACAAGCAGTTGAAGAAGCAAAGAGAAAGCTAGATGAAGAGCTCCAAAAGCAGGAGGATGAAAGAATAAAGTTGATACAACAGTCAGTTTCTGAAACACCAACAGGACAGACCCAAGAGGAGGAAAACCCCGAGGTGCAGACCTCTCAAGTACCTACTGTTAGCACCCTTGTGGCCCCTACTCTCCAGCTAGTGCCTTTCATCCAGAAAAAGGGAGAAGAAGTCCCTGACTTCAATACTGTTTATTATGATAGGCCCACCAAGAGAATAATGAGGAGGAGAGAAAAGAAAGTTGAAGCGAAAGATCTATCAGGAAAGATGGTAACAGATACAGCTGTCATGTTAGGGACAGACCTGGATCCTAGATTCATGCTGAGAGCCAGGGCTGCAATGATCGATGCCTCAGAAGATAACATAAACAGGGTGATGAATGAACTGGAGTCATCTAAGAAAACCTCTGCTCAGCTGAAAGATACATTGAGAAAAGAAAGAGAAGAGGGTAACAGACTCAAGAGGAAATATGAATACATGCAACGGGAACTGGAATCCTCAAAGGATGAAGTACAGGCCCTCCAAGTAGAAATGCAAGCCAAGGAAACAACACAGGAGGCCCTAGAGAAAGTACAATGGGAATGCCAAGATTTAAAGAGTGAGAAGGGACAGATACTGATGAAGGTCGAAGAGTTGGAAGAGTAGATGAAGATCTTCTTGCAGGCCAACGATTCGGACACCCAAGAACTGAGGAAGGAACATCAAGAGCAGCTAGCTTCTCTGAATGCTGATCTGGAGGCAACTAAGGAACATCAAGCCAATCTGCAGCCATTTAAAGAACATATCCTGGCTCAGAAGGCTAAAATGCTACAGCTGCAGACTGCTCTGGAAGAAGAAAGGTGCAAAGTCCTTCAGATTGATAGCCGGTTAGAGGTTATCATGGAAACTTCCTCCTACTTCGTAGATAGGTCCCAAGATGTTCTTGAGGTCTTGAATGCCAGAATGGCAAGACTGGAAAACAATGCAGAGGTTCCCACAGAACTACCAGCCAAAGACAAGCAAGCCCTCAAAAGAGATCATGACCTAGTAGAGTTCGCTGTTAGCACTACTGAAGACTTCAAGAAGGCCATCAAAAGGGCGCAGGTATCGATGTTAGACAGAGGCTGACCATAGGCTTAATGAGTTCCCGAACCATAAAACCTTTATAGAACTGTTGCAGAGTAGATACCAAGATGCAGAGGCCAGAACGCAACAGATTAAAGCCATTGATGACCTAGTGCTGAAGAATGAAGTAGGACACACAGCCGTTAGCATGTAGTTTCTAGAAGATCAGCTTCAGTTGAGCCCAGCAAGGATAGAGGCCATAAGGAACCAAGCTGAAAAATTTGAAATCAACATTCAGTTCCTGGAGTCATGTGCATTTGAAGGCATTGCTGCTGAAGCAGCAGCGTGGAAGAAGTTCTTAGATATCCAGGCGGGACCCTCCTCATAAAGGACCGGTCAACTTTGTAATAATTTAATAATTTTGTAAAATATTTTTGAAAAGTGAAGCGTTGGGAAAACAAAAGGTTGGGAAGCCCAAAGGTCACTTTGGGCAGCCCAACCATTTTACCTTTTTTTGTATAAAAGTAGGAAGCGTAGAAAGAAAAGGGGATTTTTTCCCAGTAAGAATGGAGGACATATTGTAAGAAGAACTATTTCCTTTTGCAAGAAAAAATTACAGTTTTCCTGTTGAAGAAAGATCGGTGGGGTTTCAAATGTTTTGCCATGGATAGTCGAAAGATGAACTATTTTGTTTTTCAGCATTGTATCCATGAATCGTGAGATCGTTCTAACTTCACGACCTATGTCTTTGTTTAAATGATTTCTGATTTATTTTATGAAATGACCACCATGAGTAATGTATGCTGATCATAAAACAATTAGCTATTTGGTTGTTGAAATATCTTTCATTGTTCATGCTTGTAAAAGTAAATGTCAGCTATCTTTAATTGCTTTTATCATGTGTGCACATCCACATTACTCATATATATTAATTACAAGTTGGCTCCCCGGGGAAAGATAGGTAGATAGATAGGTAGTTAGCTCATCTCATTGCTGCATGTGTGATTCAGATGCTGGTGAGCCTAAGATGAGAGGTAAGAACCTGCGCATCACATTGTGAATGCTCCTCGCATCCTTCACCACCCTGCATAATTAGTTAGATACTTGCATTTCACACTTAAGTCAAAAATACAAATTCCGGTGGACCGGGCCACAACCGGTAAAGCCTTTTATTTGTTACTTGACCTACGGTAGCCGGACCATAAAACCGGATGGATTCCCTATACCAAACAGTCAACGAGCTAGTTGGGAACGTTGATTGGGGAGAATCCCTTACTGTTGCCTCCTGCGAAGTTCCAGGCCTCAACAAAGTGATTTGCTTTAACTCGTATATTGAATCAAAATATATTAAAGGGCTTCCAAATAGCCACATTTATCATGAATGGGTTCATTTGGGTGTATATAAGTATTGAATGGAATCTTTTTTGAAATATTAGATGAGGCTCAAATGGGTTTGAAACTAGATATTTTCTCCTTAGTATGACCTTGTTTACCCATCATGGCCTTGGAGTCTGTAAATGATTTTTGTTTTCCTTTTCACATGGCCCATTTGAATTAGTGAACAACAGACAGTGATACCTGCCACTGAATTGCAATGTCAAATCCATTTTGTAGCCACAGGTTAGAGACATGAACACATTATCAAGGAGAGTTGAATTTGATTTATTTTAAAATTTTAGTTTGGTTGTTGTGTTTGAAGCAGGGTCTTACTTTTAAACATCTATATTTAGTCACTAGTCGAAGCCTGATCCCAAAGGAGGGCCCATTTGTGTGATGGATTTTGAACTGGCGATGCTTTGAACTCAAACAAAACTCCATGTTTTCTAGGCACCTGTGTTAGCACCATGGCTTGGGAGGCCCTTACTTTATGCTAACAAAATTTTGAATATCACGGTCATTCTGTTTATTCAGTATGTTCTATCAGATTGACATAAATTATACCTTGAGCCTTCCATTTCCTCAGACTGAATGTTTGGGCATTAACATATGGCTAATGAAATCGACCAAGCACCAAGGGTGTCAGAACTCTATAGAATACATGATAACCAAGAGTTTTTATACTAAAGAAAAAGCAATTATTGATTATTTGTTGCATCACTTCGGAGATAATCTGGCTAGATCCAGCTGATCAACTCTGCAAGGACAACATCAAAAGTGGAAAAATAGAGATCTTGCTATGTTTAAAGTTTTAAACTTTAACTTGACCATTTGTTTCACTTTACTTTTCATGATTCATGGTGTAGACTTTAGGAAATGAACGGCCATGATGTGAGATATTCAATCCATAGGCTGATGTTGAGAACTAGAAACATGACGTGACCCAGGATTGTTTAGATGCTGTAGAAGATCAAAGTGAATATCAGAATAAATTACTTAACTTTCAAATTCTGGGCTTGATATGTCTGAAGCATTGCAAATCACTAGAAGAATTGGTTATCTTGGTTGGTTCAAGCCTCAAGGACTCCCCACCACTGTCTTGATGCAAAGACAAAAGCTGGACGTTGAACCTATTGAAAACCATTATAGTCTAAATGTTACAATTCTGAGTTTTATTTTCTGATGTAAAGATTATATGCAATCCAGTCCCATTTGGATGTGGTGTATAATCTACTGTGTCAAACTTTTGTTCAAACCTAATTATTGATCGAGTCATGATTTAGTAGTTGATAAAATATTCTTCAACTGTCGATATAGTGAAATGACTCCATGAATGAATTTTTGAACTGTATAGAATAACTTAGTGATTGTAGAAATGAACTATTCAAACTTTAAGGAAAGGAATAAAGGAGAAGAAAGGGCTTCTTTTCTTATTTTGTTGCAGGATCTTGTAGATACTTTTCTCATGTAAATGTGCTTATGGATTAGAGAAGTGATGAAGCGCTCCAAGATATGTATTTTTCTCCTAGTTCATGTTGAAAATGTATGGGTCAGCCTTATGTGTTCTAAGAAACCTCCAAGAGAGGGTATAAATAAACCATCAAATCACCTCATTTCATAATAAAATCATCAAGTCTATTCTAGTGAAAATCTTGTTGAGAAAAGGAGCATGTGAAAGAAGTTATTTTCTTGGGTTTTATGGTTTTACTAGCTCTCTTCAACCTTTCTATGTTTGGTTAGGGTTTCTCTACAAGGGGACCTGCTTTTGGTATTAGGGTTTTGGCATGGTTTGGGGGTAAAGTGCCAAAGCTTTGGATTATTTATTGCGCTATGGGATGAGGATAATGTCTTTCTTCATTTTCCTAGGATAAAATATGTGTCTTTCTTTATGCTGTGCTTGTCTATCTTTTGGAGATCCTAGTACATTAGATTAAAGATCTAACATATTTGAAATTTTGAATTAAAGTGGAAACTCTAACAAAGAGGAAGTCTCACCATTCAGAGATGAACACTAACCTCACTGATAGTATGCATATCAGAATTGAAAAACTAGTTGGTAGTTGCATACAGATTTACACTAGTAGGTTAGCGTGGAGCCTGACAAGTAATTGTAGGGGAAAATAGCTTATTTTGGATTGTATGTTAGCAATACAGAACTTTCCAATCTGTGTCTTGTTGCCTTTCCAGTTCTGCATTTGCAATTTGTATTTCGGCTGCCCAGTTTGAACATTGGCTGCAGTCCCTGTCTAGTTAATATAAAATAGTTGTTACTGTTAGAAAAAACTATAGCATGTTCATCCCATTCTCAATTATATATGCCATGTCCTAATTTGCGCATAGAATTTTGCATTGTTAATCAAAAATTGTTTTCACTAGCTGTAATGTTCAATCTTATACACATACATATTGCTCCTGTACAAAACACTACCAAGATTTTGTCATGGCATAGGTATGTATGTGGATTTGTAGGTCAGATACCTCAAACTCCTGGTGGCCTCGGCTTAATCTGGTTACCACTTACTCTTTTTTTTTTTTGCTTTTCACCCTCTTGGGGATCTTTAGGGGTTACAAGCATTTCTTTAGGCGAGCTATGCTGGAATCATCAGATTTTGTGAAGGACGATACTCTGAAAATATGTTGTACAATTGGGGTTGTGGTTTCTGCTATTCAAGGCCCCAGATTGCACTATATTCACATCCCTGAATCAAACTTGGGTCAACAATTTGGGGAACTGCTTGAAGATGTTGAAAATGCGGATGTCACATTTGATGTATCAGGGGAAACATTTCATGCCCACAGAGTTGTTCTGGCAGCACATTCCCCTGTATTTAAATCCATGTTTTTTGAGTCCTCTGGGGAGTGGAATGACAAAGAAATTAGCATCGAAGGCGCAAGGCCAGAGGTGTTTAAGGTGAGCTTTCATTCTTCCTATGATTATGGAATTGTGCTTTCTCTTTATTTTAATTTTGGAAGATTGGGTATTTTCCTTGAGCTTGTAATTTTTTTCCTTAAACTATTGTCTCTTTTCTCATGAATGTGTCTCCTTTGTTCTCTTGAATGCAATGCAGGATATGCTACACTTTATTTACAGAGATACCCTTCCAGATTTAGAGGAACATGCAGATTTAGGAGAGATTTCTGATCCATCCCCTTGCTTTTTGACACCTGAGACAATGATTGAATATTTGCTCACAGTAGCAGATCGGTATGGTCTGTGTCAGTTAAGGTGATTGTGTGAGTCAAGAATATCATAGGGAATAACTGTGAACACTGTTGCTAAAATTCTTGAACTGGCCCAGCATTACCAGGATTCTCAACTCAAATCTACATGCCTTAAATTTGCTGCGACAAACTTGGAAGGTATGCAGTATATTTCAATTAATTATAAACTAAACATAGGAGTTTATATTGTTGAGAAACATCAATTAGTTGATGCTATTAAAAATTTCATCTTGATTTGTTTCTGCAGAAGTCATGAAGTTAGAGGGGTTTGAATACTTGAAGGAGAATTGTCCATATCTACAGTTGGAACTTCTACAAACTGTTGCACAATTCAAGGACGATTGAAACATGAAGGGAAAAGCTAGAATGCACCAAGTCAAGAGTCAGATGCCTCTGACAGTAACATAGAAGAGCAAGACCAAACTTAGGGATACCAATCTACATGGAAATCTGATAATTCTGATTAACTGAAGGGCACTATTTTTGAGATATTTCTGGCTTTGGTGATACATTAACCAGGATGCTCTTGAAGCAGAAATGAAAGATCTTTTTCACTTTGGAGATCATTTGAGGTGATGAGTTTGTAAGATGCATCCCAGCTTCTGCTAATAATTGTGGAGCAACCAGCATGTTTTTTTTTGAAATATCTTTGTGGACTTTCAAAATTGATATATAATTTCTTCGTACTATGAGAGATGCATTGTTTCTTTCTAAATACACATGGATATCGAAGCCACAGGAAGGGTGGCCATAATGACTCTCTATTACAAAAGGATCTGCTGCTTATTTGATATCCGATAAAATTTGACCTCTTGTCAAATTGTCAAGGGCTCTATCTTCATTGCTTGGACATGAAATGAGGGACACAATGAGGATGCAGTCTTGCATCATATTCTCTGGATGCAATAGAAATGAGCAGAATGAGAATAGACAGGAAATAATCCATGCAATGCTTTATATGTTGCATACAAATAAATTTTATGTTCTGGTTAGGTTTCCAGCTTACGAGTATTTGACTCTGGATAGACTACATAGGCTATGGTTCAATTCATATGCTATGTTTTAGACTACTTCCATCAGTTTCCGACGTCCTAGAGCTATGATCAATTTTGCAGGCATTGGCCAATGGCTATAAGGACTATACAAATAACATTAGGAGTGAAACTGTGTTTCTAGCTGTGGGAATTCTGAATCTTCTCAAATTTTTTTTTGAGCAAAACATGCAGAGCTTACTACAAATGATTCATAGAAAATTTTTGGATGACAGGCTTATTCATGGCTCTTCAAACAAGACTTATAGCATGTGGGAAATCAAACGCAATATTTGGAATGGTTCTTCGATTCCTTACTAGACCAACAGTTATGGCAGTTGCTTCAATTGCAGTTGGTCTTCAAGGCCGCATTTTTCATATTGCAATTGTGCAGGTGAGCTCTTCTGTTTTTCATTTAATAATGCCTCTGTTTTCTTCGATAATGCCTCTATTTTATTTCTTTTTGCTCATTTCAATGTGTTGAAACTTATGTCAAAAGAATTTTGTTGAGAATTTTCTTTGAACTGCACTTGCTAGAAAAATATAATATGTAGATGTAACTACAGCTGTGTCCCATGTGTACTGGATAGTGTGTGATTTTTTTCTTCTCTTTGGGACATTTGAGTCTACTTGTTCCTTTTCACTATTGTTTGGAGCTCAAGAAAGCTCCAGTAATAAATGTGGAGTGACTGAGAATTATCAATATTGCAATTATTGGTGTTAATCTGGGCAACATATACATTCTGGGCATTATCAGTATTATGTGGAGTGACTGCTACAGCAAGAAATTAATTGGATGGGAAATTTCCGGGACTCAGAACATCCAATAATCTTTTCCATGCATGTATTTGTGCTTCTCATTATAAATATCATCAGTCTATTATTTTGAATTAATTTTCTCACCATTTTTCTATGTTATGTTTGTTTAATACAATGATGTGAATGGAATGTGAGATAACTAATAAATGATGTGATTAAATGAGCCCAAATAAATCATGAAAAAGAAAACCATACACACTTATTAGTGCACCGACAATCAGGGATTCAGTTGAGTTTCAAACAGTGGGTATCTAATTAGCATCCAAAGTACTTGTAGAAAGTACTGAACCAAGTTAGTGAGCATAATATCATAGAAAGGTTAGCTCATAGCCAAGTGGGACATTTCAGGGTCTTGGGGTCAGATGAAAATCATTGTTGTTGCAAAGACAGTGAAATGCAACAATGTTGTATTTTGATTATGCACAAAATTTAAAATATCTGATAGCCATGACAGTGAAATGCAATCTCTTTTAAAATGTTCATTTGTGCCAACTGTAGATACAAGGATCCACAGAAAACCAACTAGTAGTGACTCCAATTATTTTCCAATAATGCAGTTTTTACAATGTCTAGATATGAAACTTTCCTTGGAAAACTGGAAAATATGTGTAACCATTTGATGATCAATGTCACATTGTGACTTTTGGTTGAAATAACTTCAAGGGAAACTCAACTAAATGCCTGATGCTACACATTTATTACATGGAAATAAAAATTAAGCAAAATAACTTAATTACCCACAATTGCCCAAATTATTGCTGCACAATGAATGATAACATTTTAATTTCAATCAAAATCATGAGAGATCTCCTTTCAGTATCAACATGTGCCTCCAATTTTTTCACCAAAATGTTTTTCGAACAAGGAAAAAAATGCAACTTGATGTCCATTCCAAACTCTCCCAATACATAGCCCTAGAATTGAAATTCAAATAAAAAGCAAACATGGAATTCACATTACAATCAAGACAGGAACAAAACTTATTGTGCAATCAACACTCCCACTAATGAAATATCCAGCATCCTTCTGATCACTCGTGAGATCCCATACTTCACGTCTTGTCACTGCATGGAGAGCAGTAATAGAGCCCTTATGACCCCTAAGTATACGCACACCTGAATAGCCTCTTTTTGGACCAACAGTGGGTATCTCTATTTTTGGTGGTGGTACAACATTCTGAATGTTGTCATTGGCAGCTACCATCACGACACCAAAGAGAGCTTGATTATTGCTGTAACTATGATTTGCTGCACATTAGTTTATCAGTGGCAAAGAATCTAATGAAGAATTATTACGTTCTGCCTTTGCTGATAGCATAATATACCATTTTATTTAACAATGAATAATAATGAATCTCAAAAGAGCAAAACAAACCTAGAATACCACTATCAGATGCTCCTCTTCACGCATGAGCAGAAGGCACTCTATGGGTAGCTGGATCTCTACTGAACATGCTTTGTACCCAACTCCATCCTAGACCAGATGCTTCAGCTGGCTGCTGACTCTCATCTGCAGCATCATGTGGGTACTGAGTGGGTAGGTTGTGCACAGAGGATGACAATGATTGCATTCGTCCTTGTAGGACACCCCAATAGCCTTGTTGTGCTTGTTGAAGATAAGACAATAAGCCCCTCAGCTTAATCTGCAAAATCATAGAGACAGCATCAACACATCTCTGAACACTGCAACTCACATATACTGCAAAAATTAGTTCACAATAAACCTTCTATTTGCTTTCTAATGCAAGTGAAGGTTGGGAAACGTTTTTATCAAAATATTGAGTGTTGTCTATGTTCCCTTTCCATTGTCACCAAGGCAAGATACTATTATAACATGAAATGAAAAGCAATTATTCATAAATTCACAAACAAAACTGAATTGGATTATAAAGAACATATTTATTCAGCTGTGATTGCTTTTAGAAGAGTCCATAAACACGTCACGAAAACACTTTTCCACTTTTCTACTTTAAAACATTCAGCTGCATAACAAATGACAAGTCTAGAGATAAACAGGGTTTGCCCTAAAGCAGTGCCCTTAAGAAGAGTCTTGAATATGTGCCCAAATGCCATTGCACCAGTATTAGCTGTTCACCAGTATTATTGTGTGAATGCAAAGTGTGCTGGTCTAGGCACGTATATATCCTACACACAAAATCTTCTCTATCCATAAAATTTATAGTCAAATCAATATGTTTCAAGCAGCCCAAGGTTTAGAGAAGATAACAGTCTAAATTTTAAAATTATAATCATTAATGTCTATATAATCCGATAAGTGCTGGGCATTGTCCATACTCCATAGTACTCCACAAGGCATTAGAATGCTGCTGAGCAATAGAAATGATAGATGCAACAAACCTGTATGCATAAGACAGGAAGGAGTAGTTTCAAGCAAACTAACAGAGCTTGTGACATAAGTATTCCTATGTGTCAAGATGTAACATTATGTAGTAATGTATCATTATGGTTTGCTGTTATTCTTCAATATAGCAATAAATCATGTCGAAAAGAAGATACAAAATGACACGATGTTGAATGACAAGCTAAAGAGATTGACAAATGCCAAATCATTACTGTAAAGGTCTTAAGTACTCACCAAACGCCCTTCAGGTGATATTAAATACATGCAAGCATACAAATGACAACTTGATAGCTGCAAGAAGAAAGTAGCCTTGAACTCGTCACTATTGTTTGGAGCTAAAGAAGCCTTGAACCCGTCATAAAACTTGCCAAAGAGGACTGTCATGCCCAACCAATAACCAAGTTGTTCTGACAGTAATTTCACAAACATTTTTACTTTGAGGAATTTAGGAAGGAAATTGGAACTTTCTTATAATATCTTTGTCAAAAATATAAGCATATGGACACCATCATTTCTTGAGTGAAAGGTACTATTGCTGCTGTTACAATACAATTTTCTTGGGCTGGAAATAGTTGTCTTGACATTAGTGTGAAATCATTTTCACTTTGCAAAAACAAAAGTAACTTGGAAGTTGCCTATGTCATTGAAGTGTTTATTCACATACGTTTGGCCATTGCATTTGATTGTTTTTCAAGATATAATTTTGATTGACTGGAAATAGCTTTCACGACATGTCTTGTTACTTGGAAGATTGAGTTTTGCAATTTTGAAGTAAATTGAAGATACAAATTGATACAGTTGTATCATTTCATTTAGGATACGATGGAAATCAACCACCTCTGACAGTCCTATGGAGCAAATTTGCAATTTTCATTTGCCTCATTTCTATTTCGAAGTTGCACTTTGTTGACTTCATCATATGGATGGAAATTTGATATAATGATATATTTATTAGTGGTTGTCATTCTCTCATTTGCTAAAGTTCCACTGATTTATCATAAATCATTCATTGCTATCTACGCTTAACATATAAGGTGCTCATATTACCTTTCTATAAATGGAAAGTCTGATTTTGCGAGATATAATGTTGTGAGGTTTTCCTTGATTTTGCTTGTATATCAGTATTGCCTCTTTTTTAATTTTTTTATTAAACAGAAATGGATAATGATATTTTATATTAAATTGGCTAGGGAGGATCCTAAATAGCCCAGAATTTACAAATATCTCCAGTTCAAAATTTCTAGCCATATAAGGACAGTTTCATCAAATTTTCCTTCAAACATATACATCCATACTGTCAGCCTTAATTCCTTTAAAAGATGTGTAACTCCAACTTGCAAGGGAAATGGTACGAGCAGTCAGGGAGGGGGCCTGTGTGCCCCCAAGCTCTACGAAACAACCAAACGTGGGAGAGGTTCCAAATTCAACCAAGACGTAGCTGCAGAAACAATTTCAACAGTCAAACCCTTACCCGGGTAGCAAAGAGTTTCGGGCTGGTGCCTACAAGCATGAATACTTTCCTAGGATTCCTACTAATCCTACTCCCCTTCATCAAGCTCATGGTTTGACAGACCCACAATGCCTTGATTTATCCCACATGAGCAATGAAGAACAGAGGGGAAGCCATTCCACTACACCCATAGGTGTGAGTAAAGGCATGTAGAGATGAAGGCACACAGGGGAGGGAGGTCTCGCTTGCTTGAGGTTAATGCGATGAGTCTTGATGGTGGATGCATGGAGTATATCCTTCGTTTGGTGGCCATGTGGCATTTGTATTAAAAAAAAAACACTTATATCTGTCGGTTAAGTGACGACCTGTAGGTAATTAAATTTTTTTTTTTCAATACCGTCGCTTAACCGATGTTTCAGTTTTTATAATTCATCGGTTAATAGACAGGTTTCTTTAGTGAACCGTCGCTTAACCGATGCTTAACTGTCGATTGACTGTCGCTTGACCGTCGCTTGACCGACGCTTAACCGACGCTTACATTTAAAATTTAATATGAATTAGATGTTAGATAACCGACGATTTACATTTAACCGATGGTAAACTAAGCTGTTGCTTAATCGACGGATTGGAAAGATGTCGGATAACCGATGACAATTCACCGACGCTTAAAAAAATCATAGTGTCGTACATGCGACAGGGAAGTGTCGAAAATCCGACAATACGGCCGTCAGATTTTTGGTCGAAATGTAGTAGTGTGTTGGACCTAGGAGTAATGATTAATTGGCAATCTCTCCAAGAAGACCACAACCATGTCGAGCACACTCCCAATATGGATTGACATGTGAATGAAGCACCACAACAAAGAAGCCCTGGGATCTGTAGCTCATGTCCAAATTCCCTACTTTGACTGTCTACTACAAGAAAAAGGACTCCTAGACGTATCCATGTGGATGAAATTTGTCTGTCAGGCCTTGAAGGTAAGTTTCCCAAAAGCACTATCGATTGGAAATGTAGTAAATTAATGAAGGAATATCTTGAATCCAAAGGCGATGCAGGTAAATGTCAATTATTACTATGTTTCTTAAAGTCAAATTGTTTAGTTGTTGTTAGGAGAATTCTAGGCATAAAGATGGTTAGAAGTTCAGAGGCTAATAATCATATTGTTAGAAATATCCAATCTGCTTTTAATGTGATTGGGAAGACGTCCCATACTAAAGATATTTGTGTGGCTCATCATGTGTTATCAGAATCAGTTGTAAGCAATTCTACAAGACAACGTCGCCTCCTTTCACACACTTTTTGGATACTTAAATTAAATAGAAAAAATGTTTTGAAGTACTCTATTATAAGATAAAATCTGTAGGCTCTAGGTGTAAAATATTGTTGGGATTTTGTTAGCAGGTTGCCTCATCGAGATATGAAGCTAATTGATGTTGTTAAGGACTTAGTGCAAAAGTTATGGCATGATCATACCAGACCTTCATCTAATCAAAGAGATGTGCTAAAGTTGAGAAAAGGTTCTACTGAACGTGAAACACACGTCAAACACTTCCTTGACACAACACAGACTGAACTCTATGAGAGATTCAGGAATGAGCACACACAATTGAACTTGGGCCAAAGGTCCTTTGAGAAATGTAAACCATGGTATGTTTGTATATGCATTGATCGAAACACATGCTGTTGTAGAAATCATGTAGACTATGAATATTTTTATGACACGTATAAACATATATTTTGTGATTTACATACTAACCTTGAGCAGGGCTGCAATGAATCCGTAATACCACCGAATACATTGAGATATTTTATCATCAGCATCATGTGTCCAAGGCATGAAGGAAAAAAATACTATGGAAAATCATGTCTATATGGGAATTGTTCCAAGTGTAGTGGGTTTCCTCTTTTGAACCGTTGCATTCATGGAAGCGATGAGCATCAATTTGGCAATATGAGCATGGAGATGCAGAGATTCAAGTATGTAACCTATCAATTAGATAGTGCAAAGGAAAGTAAAAAGATTGCATTGGTGAAGTCATAGGTGCAAATGATTATTGCATGTTTTTCCTCTTACATGTTCAGTTTTTACATATACATTCTTTAAAGGTCGCATTCTAATACGGCCCTTGTTTTCATGGAAACAGGTACGGGTATGTGATTTCTTGATGGAGGTCTATAAGAAAATCGAGCAGTATGTTCAACATGTGCATGTAGCGCAATGGCAGGATGAGCAATACAGAAAATGTAGGGACAACTTTCCCATTGGGACCATATTGTCAATTGTGGATTTTGTAGAAAACTACATCCTTCAGCCACAAAATGAAATTCAGAGTCAATACTACCATTCAACCAAGTCAACATCATGGTACATATTACATATATGCATGGCACTAAGAGTAGCATTAACAATAAGATAATATAGAAGGAGACAAACTTTTACATAAGTGATGATAGACGCCATGATTTGCATCATGTGCAACATTGTTTTCGAATTTTCTATGATCAGCTAAAGGAGGGAGTTATACAGATGGATCATCATTGGATATGGTCAGATGGTTGTGTGGCCCAGTTCAAAAATGCACGAGTCTTCTAATGAATGAGTATGTTACATAATAATTATAATATGTCGCATATATGGAACTACTTTGAGACCGGGCACAACAAAGGTGAGCATGACGGGGCTGGTGCATGCATCAAGACCACACTACAAAGGGAGGAGATGAGGTCTACCAGAAACCCCCATATCAAAGATGCAGAATCCCTAGTTCAATGGTGCTCTGCTACAATGTCAGACTGAACTAAAGTGCAACATACATCAACAGGGGTAGGAAGGACAGTCAGGAATTTTTGACATGTGGTTGACATAAATCGATCACGTTCCTATAGTTATGACACAGTACAAGGAACACATGGATTTCATTCGGTTCGAAGCTGAAACAACCCCTTATTTGAAATATGGACGTGAAAAATTTCTTGCTTTTGCAGCCCTTATAGCAGTGGTGAATGGGATGAATGCGAATGCATGGATTGGGCTGATGATTGGGATCATGTGTCACTTACAGTAGACCTAGGTGTAGTCAGTGAAACAACCCACTTAGAGGAGGGTCAGTCAGCGATTTCAACAGACTACGACCATATCTCGGATCTTGTACAACCAGGACATATATATGCAGTTGTTTCCCTGAAAGAAAATGAATGGGGCATAGATTATTGGTTGGCATGATGCATTCAAGGTAAGCAAATCTAGAATGGATCATTGATTGATGATGAAGGCAATGAATTTCCTATTGGCTCGATGGTGGTTGAGGGTGAATATCTTACACTAGATGGGAAATCAAGAAGAAATAGTGGGCATGTATTCATGGATTATAGAACAGGTTCTGTGGTCTATCACTTCACAAACTTGATTGTTGGCACCAACATCCTTCTACGGACAATGTCAACCAAGAACTCAACCAAGGTACGCTAATTCTTGCCTCATTCATAGCATGAGAGATTGATGGAGGCAATTAGCAACAGAGAGTATCTAGATGGCTATCTTGAATGAGATTGGGTAATTGTGCTTACACTCCACTTGGGAGAAACCCTATTTTTCAAAATATGGCCTAGAGGCATGCCCAAGTCATGCGGAGTTGGGTGGGAGGCCACCTTGTCCATAATCCCATTCCACGATCTCAATGGAACCGATGGTTCGTCCATCAGATCCCCGGTCAACTTTCTATGGCAAGTTGTGTAAGAGACTTAAGCATGTGAGTAATAAAAATGTTGGTCAAAAGTGAGATATTATTGCAACTAACTAAAACATGCTTATTTTTGTGGTCTTCCATTAGGATTGTATTGCATCTTTTCAGGTTTAAATTTTTTCCAAAATTGGAGGGAGGAAATATTGTTAGGAAACCAACATCATGTCCTTCAAAGGTTTGATAACTCCACACTTTATATTCTTCTCTACATGTCATGCCTGGTAAACCAAAATCTTTGCAACTTTCTCTCCAATTTGTGTTGCATCGGGCTACTAATCAAAAAATAATTGCTCTAATATTGTAAAATAGTATTTGACTTATGCATTATGATTTCATCTCTAAATTTTAATTTCTATTCTAGTAAGTTTTTATCCTTCTTCTATTTGAGTCAATACTTAGAATTGAATGTGAAAGAAGAAGGCATAACATAGAGAAAGTTCAAAGAGTTGTTCATGTTTAAGAGATACAGTTTCTATCATATAGCATAGCTAAATACACCCATCTTATGTCTTATGGGACAACTCGGATTATGTCTTTCCAAGTAACATTTCTTGTATATTTTTTTGGAGAAATATAGTTCCTTGCTTTCTTACATATTAAGTGTTCTAATTGGGACATAGGTAGTGGTAGAGATATGATATAGTATACTTCCTTCCACATCGATGGAAAGCAAATCACATTCCAGAGATATCAGAGTTGGACTTGCTCACTATGGAGTATGACAATTTTTTGTTCCTTATGTCATGTATAATCATCATGCCCAATATTTGTTGTGTTGGAACCAAATCCTTCATTGCAAATTGACTTCCCAAGTCCTTCTTCAAACTTTTAATCATGCTCTGACCATGCCCAACTACCCTGTCATCCCGGACCGAGAGTGACCAAGTGTTCCTGAATGAAATTTTCATGCGACTTCCAACTCGACATAACTCAACAACTGGAGGTCAGATCAACGATTCATCGACTCCATTGGTCTCCTAGAATAACATTACCTCTAGTGGGCCCTATCCACTGAGTTTTAATGTCCCAGTGACTTCAATGTGCATCGGTTTCGTAAACTAGGGTTTTGCTATTTTTCCTTCAATGCAACTCTCGCATTGGTGGGTCAAATATGCAAAACCCTCCACCATGCCAGTCTTGGTGGTGTTCCCATATCAGCATTGGCCATATGCACTTGTCGGAGCCAATGACATGCAATCTTGCTGCTCCGTTTGTTTTTTCGCTCCTGGACCGAGAGTGACCAAGTGTCCGTGAACAACATTTTCATGTGAATTCCAACTCGACATAAGTCAACAACCGGAGGTCGGATTGATGAGCTGTCAAATCCATTGGTATCCTAGAATTCCATTACCTCTAGTGGGCCCTCTCCACCACATTTTCATGGCCCAATGACTTCAATGTGCATCAGTTTCGTAAACTAGGGTTTTGCTCAGTTTCCTTCAATGCAACTCTCGCATTGGTGGGTCAACTCTGCAAAACCCTCCACTGCGCTAGTCTTGGTGGTGTTCCCATATCAGCATTGGCCATACACACCTGTCGGATCCAATGGCATGAAATCTTGCTGCTCCGTTTGGTTTTTTGTTCCTGGACCGAGAGTGACCAAGTGTCCTTGAACGACATTTTCATGTGACTTCCAACTCGACATAACTCGGAAATCGGAGGTCGGATCGAATTGAAGTTGACTCCGTTGGTCTCTTGGCATGCCATTAACTCTAGTGGGCCCTCTCCACCATGTTTTCATGGCCCAGTGACTTCATTGTTACCGGATCAGATTGGATATACACACCTGTTGGAGCCAATGACATGCAATCTTTCTGCTCCATTTGGTTATATGCTCCCGGACCGAGAGTGACCAAGTGTCCCTGAACGAAATTTTCATGCGAATTCTAACTTGACATAACTCAGCAATCGGAGGTCGGATTGAAGATCCATTGACTTTGTTGGTCTCCCTACATGCCGTTACCTCTAGTGGGCCCTATCCATCGTGTTTGCATAGCCCAATGACTTCATTGTGCATCGGTTTCGTAAACTAGGGTTTTTCTCAATAGATTTATTGATGGTGTAATTTTTTGTAATAAGAGGTTCTGGATATGTTATATGCTTGGAAATATTTCCCTAAGTGATGTATATTCATGGTGTTAATGTACATTTGGACTAGGGTTTATTTTGTTGGGTTGCCTTGTGATATTAGGATGAAGATAAGTGAAATATTGGAAGATAGTGACCACCTTCACACACATGTTGAGGATAATCAAATGAGCATAATAACCACCTTAGCACACATATTGAGGATAAGCATTGGAGAATTGTAACCACCTCTGACACATAAGTCGAGGAGCATTGGGAACAAGAAGATGTGGTACACAATTAGACGAGGAATGCATTACATGAGGAAAATTGGATATGCATGAGGACACTAGGGTTTATATATGTAAGTAAACCTTGGATAAGGAAATATAATACTATAGGAATTGATGGTTGTCTTGCTGAATCTATAGCTCTTGTTGTGAAGGCAAAGGAGGTAGAATTAGGGTTCCGACCCTGTAGAAGATACAAAGAAAAGAGCTAATGTCTTTGGTGATATTGTAGTCTTGTTCTTGTGTGATACATGGAGGTTAGGGAAATACCATGGAAAACTTAACTTGATAAGTATCAAGCTTCTTATGATTCCTTGCTTAGAAGAAGATTATTTTAAGTTTAGTTTATTTCCATGGAGGTATTGGTGCTTGTGTTGATGCAATAGTCAAAGACCTAGGGTTTGAGGAATCATCCTAGGATAGACATGTTGACATCGAAATTGGTGCTATACTTGCCTGAAATGCCATGTGCTTCTATGATGAAATATTATTATGGTTTATAAACCGTAACGAGGAAAACAATTATAGTGTGGATACCTTAATGAAAACAATAATAGTTTGGGGCTAGCTTCGCTTATGGTTTCCAAATATATATACATGCATATCATATATATACATATACATAAGAATTGTTTTAGTTGTCCAAATATTGTGTACCTGGAGATTTGAATTTTAGCTTATATTATCTTTGATGCATGCTAATTTGAGATAAATTTGGGTTGAATTTGTTAAGTAAACTTTAATGGTGTTTATTTCGTTAGATATCCTAAGTGCAAACCTTTGGATAGGTCATCACGCACTTGTGTAGGCCATCAAGATGATGACTAAGGAAAATCCTCTGAAATAAAAGGAATTTGCTATCCAGAATGACCCTTCAAACCATAATTGTACACCCAAAGAGAACATTTCGCTACCAAAGGAAGGATCAATAGGGATGACAAGATAGGAAGTGAGTGGGTAAGATTGGAAGGAAAGGAAGTGACCTTAGGCTATGATAGGTGGGTAAGAAGGCTATTAGGGCTGCCCTAAATAGGATATTACCTATCAGGGTTTCCTCATTGATTATAAAGCCTAGGTTATGCATGCTAACCTTTAAAATTCAGTTAGGGTTAGGGTTTCCTCGTTGATTTTAAACCCTAGGTTATGCATGCTAACCCTTAAATCGTTAAAATTGCAACAAGTACAATAGATCGTTAAAATTGCAAGTGCTCAATAGATCGTTATAGAAAACACATATTCATGAACTTGTTTCATTTTTTATTTGTCAAGGAAGAACAATTTTTATGGGACGTTTTCATTTCAATTATGCATGTGGTTGAAGCATGTTAGTGGTGTTGATGGGATGTTATCATCATATTGTACAAATTCAACTTCTTTTGCAATAGACATACATTGACATATAACCCAATCAATCCACTTTTCATGAAGATAGGACTGTCAAACTAAGAATTATTTCTAGCCAAGTCAAAATGATTATGACAGTCCAAAACACTAATTTCTAGCTTGCTAAAATGAGTGTACAATCCCAAATGCAAGTACTAATGATAAACAAGAGTTGAAATGGAGCTTTGAATTAGTGAAAGGTATCATCAAAACAAAAGTATTTCCATCCAAGCATTTAGCATTATGACAGTCCTATATTTCAGGTTTTAGCTTGTCAAGACAAAGGTACAATATTTTTAAGTAAACATCAGTGATAAACAACTTTATAAGTGCCAAGTTTCCAATCCAATGGGACTCTTAAACTAAATCAAATTTCCAGTCAAGTTAAATGTCTTATGACAGTCCAAGATGTAATTTCCAGTCAAGTAAAATGTCTTATGACAGTCCAAGATGTAATTTCCAGTCAAGTAGGAATGATAAGAAGTATATTCACTTGGCTTTTTATGACACAATGACTTGCAAGAAATTCAAGGCCTTTTCTAGTCTTTTGCCAAGTTATGGATGTTTATATACCACTGCCAAATTTGTTTAAGTATGGCTGGCAATGATTGTTTATATAGAGTCCATTTAGGGTGTCTTTGTGCCACTTTAATTTGGGTTATGGACAAATTTGAGGTGAGGTGTTAGTGAGTGGGTAAGATAGGAAGGAAAGGAAGTGATCTTAGGCTATGATATGTGGGTAAGAAGACTATTAGGGATGCCCTAAATAAGATATTACAATGAAGAATTTAGGGTAGATTATGATGAGTTAGTGGTGTTCTAGGGATGTCTAAAATGGATATTATAGTCAGAGATATAGGGAGAGACGTGGGGTTCTAAGTAGTGTGGAAATGAAAGGAATACGCCTTGCTTTAGAGAGAGGGAAAGGTTTTAGCAAGGGTTAGGCTAGAATAGAAGGGTTTAGGTGTGTCTTATGGTTGCCTAATAGGTAGTATTACATCCTAGTTTGATAGACAATTCTAGGGTTAGTAAAGGTTAGAAAATGGAGTAGAAGTCCTATTGATATGGACAAGGCAAGTACAAAAGACATGTAAGATTAAGATGAGCTATGCTTTACTTATTTCACTATGGTTTATAAAAGGAGTGCTCATGAATCTAAGAGGCCACAAGAGATGGTTAGGTAGGGTTGGTGTTAGGGTTTCCCTCCTAGGTTTAGGGTTTCATCATTGATTCTAAGCCCTAGGTTATGCATGCTAACCCCAAAACACCGTTTGGGTCAGGGTTTCCTCATTGACTATAAAGCCTAGGTTATGCATGCTAACCTTTAAAATTCAGTTAGGGTTAGGGTTTCCTAGTTGATTCTAAACCCTAGGTTATGCATCATAACCTTTAAATCGTTAAACTTGCAACTAGTACAATAGATCGTTAAAATTGCAAGTGCTCAACAATAGCATAACAACTATGTATGTATTCAATGAGAGTAAGAAATGTCAACTTCGCCTTCAAATGATATGAATTGCATAATTTATTAAAATCAATGTTTTTCAAGTAGATGTAACAAATGCAAGCCAACAACAGTCATGTTCAATATGATTCTCAGCTCATCAATACTATGAAATTTCCAGCCAATCAAATGGTAAGAGAAGATCATTCCATTATCAATTTCTAGCTTGCAAAATGAGACAATAATTACTATGTAAATACCAAAGGCAAACAAGTGCTTTATATTGCAATTTGAACAATGAATAAGATTGTAGGTGTTAGTATGTTGGTTCAATATGAGTTAGGGTTCTATAAGATTTGGAGTTCAATTATCATTGTTATTGTACACGTTTATGCATTTGTGTATTTTTTTTGTTAACTAACCTACATTGTTAAATTTTTTATGCATTTTATTGTGAACATACAGACTTTATTGCTTCGTCAACAATAAGTATTGCAAGCGCATCAACTTTAAACTACTACTGCATTCGACATAATGTATGCAAATATGTAATAAAAGGAAAAGTAATATAAAGAAGTAAAAAATGATATATTAATATACAAAAATTTCCAACATATACAGTAGTAGTGAAAAAGGGAACATCGTTCCCAATGTCTATACAATGGCAACTCGTGCCGTATACAAAATATGGCAACTCGTGCCCTATACAAAATATGGAAACTTGTGCCCTATACAAAATATGGCAACTTGTGCCAAAATGCCACATCATGGCTAGTGTACATAGGAGGGTCTCTCAATCCTCCTGCCCACACTCGGATCTCCTAGGTGCACCTCCAAAATCGAGCTTCCTCTTCTTTGAGCTAGAGGAAGCTCGGTTCTTCTAGCCGCTTTGACCACCTCCCCTTAGGCTCTGAAATGACAACAATCAAATTTGAACTCCAACAGGAAATTATACAAGTATAAAACACAATTTAAAAATCAACATTACGTTTTCAAATTTTAAATAGCTCACCTGAGATGAGACCGTAAGTGGTGAGTGGGATACCCTCCTCCGTGATCCAAGCCTCTTAGCAATGCCACCCTGCAACATTTAAACAGTAAGATAACTCATACAATTTACTGCTTATGATAATTTTCGTTAATATTGTATGATATTTTCATAAACTAATCAATCTCACTGTGAATACAACAGGATCGTCATGGGAGTTGGTAGGTGGAGCAATCGACTGGTCCTCAGGGGTGGAAGGTGGAGCAGTGGGATGGACAAACTTCTCTGATGCTAGGGTGGATTGCATAGCAAAGGATGTAGCCACATCAACGTTGGATACAACACTAGGGGCACGATGGAAGAGGGTGTGGACTGGAGTGGGCGAAGTGGTGATGTATGGTGATAAATGCCAACTAGCTGTAGAATGGAACGGACCACCCTAGAAGAGGAAATGAGGGTGATGGGGGAATATGGGGGAGGGGGACGAGGTCTGGGATGGGGGGGAGGGATGGGTGAATGTGGATGGTTGGTGTAATGTGGTCGGAGGGGGGAGGGTGGGAACATGGGAAACTGCAAGGGGGGGGGGGGGGGGGGGGGGGGGAGGGGGGGGGGGGGGGGGGGGGGGGGGGGGGGGGGAAGTGAGTAAAGGCTATGACGAAGAAGAGGGAGCTGGATGGAAGTGTGGTGGTGGATGGGAGGCAAGGGATGGATGGAACGGGGTGGGGAGGGATGCAGGGAAAGGCACATGTATGTTAGGGGATACACCTGACATATATGGTGGGAAAAATACAATTGGTGGAGATATAGTGACATCGACGTGCCTATGTACTCTGACCTACATACATATTCATGGCCTCGTATATTAGTACATAAAAAATATAACTATAAAAATCTAATCCATCAAAACTGAAATTAAATTTATACTTTATTACAAGATACCTGCTCATGAGGGGATTTGCTGATCCCTGACGGGGACGGCTAGTCACTCAATCCCGCGAACACTTGTTCATTTGAACAAAAATATTTAGATTCAATTACTAAATATTAACTACATTGGATGAAAATATTAACTACTAACATTAAATTTAATTACTTAAAGAAAAATACTTGTGTGTATGGTGCCACGATCTCCTCTACATTTGGAATGGCTCCATTGAGGTTGAAGGAACCAACGTCCTCCCACCCAGGTGTTGGAGACTCAACACTAAATAGCTGTACATTAAAAAAAATCAAGTCATCAACATCTCATTCTAAGATAAATTTATTATAATTTATGAGATTGCATAACGTATAATCAATACTTGAACATTAAATAAAACAATAACTATTCTGGTGTAGGTAGCTCTCTGTGGCATGCTCCTGCGTGGGAACTTGGCATGGATTCCCACAACGAGAACAATAATGTGGCACTGGTCCCGTCAAGCTAGATGGATCATCATGGATACCACTTGTAGCTTCTCTCCCTGGCCCACCATCACTTGTCATTGTGTTTAGGTAATTTGTACCTACAATATCAAATTTTGCCCATTTCAATTGATTTTCAATTTTTTTAAATTTTGTATTTTATTTGAAAAACAATAAAAAAAATTGAAATAAACAAAACAAATTGCATTCCTTTCTCTATTTACCTTACTCCAACGTCATTTTAGGCAAGTTGGACAATTCCCTTAGGCTCCTTGGGGGTCCTTTTGGTCTCCTTGGGGGTCGTTAATGGCTCCTTGCGTGCTCGTGGGTGGGTAGAAAACAAAACAATTGTTCACTGTTTTTTTAAAACACAGGGACGTGCACGTGTCCCTGTGTGTGATTGTGCCAAACATACGTGTGCGTCCACATACACATGCAGGCATAGGCACAAGAGCACATCATTAGGGGCGCGTGCACACTCTTATTGTCCACGCTGGAAATCTGATATGGAGGTTTGCCACTACCAAAGCGGGAGCACCTGCGTGCACCCAGGAGGTGCGTGCGCGTTGTTGTTTTCATCTGCTTTCTCTCTCCCGTTGCATCATATTTGGGTAGCAGGATCTTGCGAGCGCCCATGTTCCTTTTTTCGAATTGTGACATTTGAAGTGTCTTTCAACTTTGCATAGCGGTCGAAGGAGAATGATGGTGAAATTCACATTCCTTCTAATGTTGTAGTGCATGACACTGCTGTGAAGGTCAAGCCTTAATGTTCAGTGTTACCAATGTCAATGGTTGACCTTGTTAATGTCAATCCTTGGGATTTATGGATAGTCAATGCCCAAGCCATTTTTAGGGGGATTTGTTTCTTGTTGCTTCGATTTATGGGTGGAATTGGTATGTGCTTTGGTTGAAATTGGTCCCATGGAGGGCCAATGTATTTATCAAATTCTAAGACAACATAGGTTGGAAACTTAAAAGGGTTGGATTGAGGTGTGTATACAATTTGCATGACCACTCCAAGTGCAACATTACTAGTCCCGATTGGACCCATAAATTGCAAGATATCATTACGTGTTTCCTCACACATATCAATATTCATTTTTCTTGTTGATGATCATCATCTTGTTGTGCATATGAACCAATGGTGAAAATTGCAACAGATTGTGCAATAGGAATAGCCAATGCATGGATCATTTTTTATGGTCATTTGCTTTGTTGCAAAGAGATGGATTGTTGTGTCAATGTTTGAACACTCATATGTTGAGAAGAATCTATTAGTCCTAAACTTGAGGAGGTTCTAGTCTTCCAAGGATGGTGTAGCATTGTGGATGTCTGTCCAAACCCTAGCATCTAGGGGAGGGTGGGAGTTTGTTCTGGTTAAATCCGTGCTAAAAAAAATCAAGTCATCAACATCTCATTCTAAGATAAATTTATTATAATTTATGAGATTGCATAACGTATAATCAATACTTGAACATTAAATAAAACAATAACTATCCTAGTGTAGGTAGCTCTCTGTGGCATGCTCCTGCATGGGAACCTGGCATGGATTCCCACAACAAGAACAACAATGTGGCACTGGTCCCGTCAAGCTGGATGGATCATCATGGATACCACCTGTAGCTTCTCTCCCTAGTCCACCATCACTTGTCATTGTGTTTAGGTAATTTGTACCTACAATATCAAATTTTGCCCATTCAATTGATTTTCAATTTTTTTTAATTTTGTATTTTATTTGAAAAACAATAAAAAAAATTGAAATAAACAAAACAAATTGCATTCCTTTCTCTATTTACCTTACTCCAACGTCATTTTAGGCAAGTTGGACAATTCCCTTAGGCTCCTTGGGGGTCGTTTTGGTCTCCTTCGGGGGTCATTAATGGCTCCTTGCGCGCTCGCGGGTGGGTAGAAAACAAAACAATTGTTCACTATTTTTTTAAAACACAGGGACGTGCACGTGTCCCTATGTGTGATTGTGCCAAACATGCGTGTGCGTCCACATACGCATGTGGGCATAGGCACATGAGCACATCATTAGGGGCGCGTGCACACTCTTATTGTCCATGCTGGAAATCTGATGTGGAGGTTTGCCACTACCAAAGTGGGAGCACCTGCGTGCATCTAGGAGGTGCGTGTGTGTTGTTGTTTTCATCTGCTTGCTCTCTGCCATTGCATCATATTTGGGTAGCAGGATCTTGCGAGCGCCCATGTTCCTTTTTTCGAATTGTGACATTTGAAGTGTCTTTCACCTTTGCATAGCGATCGAAGGAGAATGATGGTGAAATTCACATTCCTTCTAATGTTGTAGTGCATGACACTGCTGTGAAGGTCAAGCCTTAACGTTCAGTGCTACCAATGTCAATGGTTGACCTTGTTAATGTCAATCCTTGGGATTTATGGATAATCAATGCCCAAGCCATTTTTAGGGGGATTTGTTTCTTGTTGCTTCGATTTATGGGTGGAATTGGTATGTGCTTTGGTTGAAATTGGTCCCATGGATGGCCAATGTATTTATCAAATTCTAAGACAACATAGGTTGGAAACTTAAAAGGGTTGGATTGAGGTGTGTATACAATTTGCATGACCACTCCAAGTGCAACATTACTAGTCCCGATTGGACCCATAAATTGCAAGATATCATTACGTGTTGCCTCACACATATCAATATTCATTTTTCTTGTTGATGATCATCATCTTGTTGTGCATATGAACCAATGGTGAAAATTGCGACAGATTGTGCAATAGGAATAGCCAATGCATGGATCATTTTTTATGGTCATTTGCTTTGTTGCAAAGAGATGGATTGTTGTGTCAATGTTTGAACACTCATATGTTGAGAAGAATCTATTAGTCCTAAACTTGAGGAGGTTCTAGTCTTCCAAGGATGGTGTAGCATTGTGGATGTCTGTCCAAACCCTAGCATCTAGGGGAGGGTGGGAGTTTGTTCTGGTTAAATCCGTGCTAAAAAAAATCAAGTCATCAACATCTCATTCTAAGATAAATTTATTATAATTTATGATATTGCATAACGTATAATCAATACTTGAACATTAAATAAAACAATAACTATCTTGGTGTAGGTAGCTCTCTGTGGCATGCTCCTGCGTGGGAACCTGGCATGGATTCCCACAATGAGAACAACAATGTGGCACTGGTCCCGTCAAGCTGGATGGATCATCATGGATACCACCTATAGCTGCTCTCCCTGGCCCACCATCACTTGTCATTGTGTTTAGATAATTTGTACCTACAATATCAAATTTTGCCCATTTCAATTGATTTTCAATTTTTTTTAAATTTTGTATTTTATTTGAAAAACAATAAAAAAAATTGAAATAAACAAAACAAATTGCATTCCTTTCTCTATTTACCTTACTCCAACGTCATTTTAAGCAAGTTGGACAATTCCCTTAGGCTCCTTGGGGGTCGTTTTGGTCTCCTTGGGGGGTCATTAATGGCTCCTTGCGTGCTCGCGGGTGGGTAGAAAACAAAACAATTGTTGACTATTTTTTTAAAACACAGGGACGTGCACGTGTCCCTGTGTGTGATTGTGCCAAACATGCATGTGCGTCCACATACGCAGGCGGGCATAGGCACATGAGCACATCATTAGGGGCGCGTGCACACTCTTATTGTCCACGCTGGAAATCTGATGTGGAGGTTTGCCACTACCAAAGGGGGAGCACCTGCATGCATCCAAGAGGTGTGTGCACGTTGTTGTTTTCATCCGCTTTCTCTCTCCCATTGCATCATATTTGGGTAGCAGGATCTTGCGAGCGCCCATGTTCCTTTTTTCGAATTGTGACATTTGAAGTGTCTTTCACCTTTGCATAGCGGTCAAAGGAGAATGATGGTGAAATTCACATTCCTTCTAATGTTGTAGTGCATGACATTGCTGTGAAGGTCAAGCATTAACGTTCAGTGTTACCAATGTCAATGGTTGACCTTGTTAATGTCAATCCTTGGGATTTATGGATAGTCAATGCCCAAGCCATTTTTAGGGGGATTCGTTTCTTGTTACTTCGATTTATGGGTGGAATTGGGATGTGCTTTGGTTGAAATTGGTCCCATGGAGGGCCAATGTATTTATCAAATTCTAAGACAACATAGGTTGGAAACTTAAAAGGGTTGGATTGAGGTGTGTATACAATTTGCATGACCACTCCAAGTGCAACATTACTAGTCCCGATTGGACCCATAAATTGCAAGATATCATTACATGTTGCCTCACACATATCAATATTCATTTTTCTTGTTGATGATCATCATCTTATTGTGCATATGAACCAATGGTGAAAATTGCGACAGATTGTGCAATAGGAATAGCCAATGCATGGATCATTTTTTATGGTCATTTGCTCTGTTGCAAAGAGATGGATTGTTGTGTCAATGTTTGAACACTCATATGTTGAGAATAATCTATTATTCCTAAACTTGAGGAGGTTCTAGTATTCCAAGGATGGTGTAGCATTGTGGATGTCTGTCCAAACCCTAGCATCTAGGGGAGGGTGGGAGTTTGTTCTGGTTAAATCCGTGCTAAAATGTATACCAATATTTTGGGTTTCTTTCACTTACATTCCAAAAGGTGTCTTGGAGTAGAATAGTTTCATATGTTTGAATATTTTTAACAGTGAAGAGAAATTTGAGCACTTAGAGAATGATAGCATCCATTGGGTAAAGAGAATTTGATTTCAATCAACAAACAAAGAAGCTCTTGTACACATTCACTTAAATGTTTTCTTTATCTCTCGATCAAAGCTATGGAGAGGACCTTCAATGCTTTGGTATACTTACCATTGGTTATGGATATGTGCCTTGAACATTGTGAGATATGATATTTTACGATGCAAACTTGGGTACCTTGAATGCTTCATAGTGGACTCCTACAACAACCCTCTTAATGTTGAGGACAAGATGTGCTCATACAGGCAGGCTATGGACAGTCCTTTTGCTTATGTTGTCATTGAACAACAAGATATGGTTACTCTTTTGACCATGGTCCTTCTTATGCTCAATGAGGCTATAACATATTTGGTGTTCATTTTGAAATATGTGGATGGTGGACACTGTGAACAAGAATATGATAATCGTACTTGTTTTTCATTTTTGTGATTTTGAGATCTTAGAATTTTCAAGAGAATCTATTCTTTTAGTAATTTTGGCATTTCAAATTTTAAAGTATTTAAATTATATATAGAATGACTAATATGGTCTACTATATTATGACGTACTTCTACATTTTGTATGCATTATGAATTATGTTTCTAATTTATTTTTCCCAAGATTTCTACCTTTTTTAGCATAGAAATATTTTATATAGAAATTTGAAGGAACAATGGAGATTCCCAAATTATAGACTATTCAAGTTTGTTGCCACAACTGCACTAAATACTTCTACCAAATTCCAATTCCAATAGGCACCCACTGCTCATGTAAGTTCAAATGTTGAAGAAAAGAATAGATGGTAAGACATAAAAGTAGAAAGGAAAAGATTGAGACTACTGAAAGTTATTATCAAAAAACCATTGTTCCAAGAGGCACTTTCTCCATCCCAAGTGGATTAAGTGTGTCACTTCTATAATGGTGATGTGGCACATGTGTTAACTAATACACAGATAGATTCTTGTAACAAATTATGAAAATATTTATTTAATATTAAAGTGTCTCCATCAATAATAAAGATCTTCACCATGGGTCAATGGAATTAGAATTTGAAATTGATGTATATTTATATAAATGTGTTTTACATTGCAACCAATTTAAACTTGGAGCCACTTTATGAAACTCTTTATGATTGATGGAGACATTTTAAATATTAAATAAATATTTTCATAAATAATTACAAGAATCCATTTGCGTATTAGTTACTTGGTTCATATGGATTAAGACATTATATATATATATATATATATATATATATGGCACGCATATCAAGAATAACTATTTGAGTCTTAAACTTGATTAAAGGTTTGCTTAGGAATAGTTGGCCTCTAAATAATTATAATGGAAAATTTATAGGATTATATATTTCAAGATTGCACATTTCAAAAACATTGTCTAGCAGTACTACAACCACAAAAACCCTCAAACAAACCACCAATATCCATGTGTCATCACTCAACAACACATAAGCCTATTCAATTTCCTTTATGGGAAACATGTACCTACTTTTTTTCCGAATATAAACTCAAATATTTAGTTGGTAATGATACCCTGCAGCACTAACTTGTAACATCCCCGACCCTCCGACCGGCGAAGAGGATGCTACTATCACCAAACATCCGGGAAACTAGCCCCATGAATATGGACATGCATATCACTGAAATAAAAATGCTTAAGACACATAACATCCTAAGATGCATAATCATACATATACTTAGCGGAAGTAAAACAAACATTCAATCATATACAATTTAGTATTCAACATGTCCATCATTATAATTCATTAATAGTAAATATGATTGCAAAATAGATTAGTCAAGAATACATATCTTATGAGAACCGTCCCGCAACCAGCTATGTCGCTACAATGTTCCACCCAACCATAGGCCATCATGCTCCTTAATCTCTCAGCAATGCTGCCACCCCCGAGTTAGGCATGATTCCCCAAGGAATAAGGAACTAGCAGGCTTACACATAGCCAAGGGTAACAACACCACAAGGATACAAAGCTCAGCCAAGCCAACACAGTTGGGTTTATCAGGCGAACAACAGATCAGCCAAGCCAACACAGTTGGGTTTATCAGGCCATCCAGGAGCTAGGAAAGGCTAAATGCTAAGTTGGTGAGCTCATGGGAGAGCTAAGGGAACCTACACCAGAACTAGTCTGACTTCTAGGACACCCACACAAACCCAACACAAGGAAATCAGTCCTTTCTCTGCTACGTAGTCCCTCAGGCCCTGACCTCCCTTCTAGTGCTATTCAGCGGTTGTGGAGAAGAAAGCCAGCCCTCTAGCTCAGCCTGTGTGGTTCCCCAAACACACTAGGTTTATCAAGCACATGAAGCCCTCATTCACCACTCCAATGCATTCCGAGGACAAAACCACTGCGTGCATGCAAGAAACCAGTTATTAAAGATTTAACAGGGGAAAACAACTCCTTGAATTGTTTTTGGCCTTATCGTGGCCAAAACGTTTTTACAACAAAATACAGTAACCCACAACAGCCCAAAACACAAAGGGAGACATAGCCCAACAAAATGTGAACAAGACCACAGCCAACGTTCAGTGAAGAAATCACCAACAACAATCGTGGGAAGACAATATTGAAGCCTTGACACCTTTACACAGTCAGCAATGGAGATAAAACACAACCTCTCTACGTGAACAGGAGGGAAACATATCATAGTCTGACAATATGAAAGAGAAGGAAATTCTCTACAAATATAGGAGGAAGAACCTATTCCCAGACCAGTAATCCGCGAGGGAAAAGAGAACCAACGAACCAACCCCACACAAGGATCGTGAATCCCTTTATCTCAGCCCGCATGAAGGTGAATGAATAACCAGGGATGGGGATAGTGGACAGACAATTGAAAACCCAAAAGGCACGTGGGGGAGACCATTCAAACCTTTTGCGCATGAGAGGAATGGCGTGAGAAAACAGAATGGTCGGTGCTGGAGAGACTGCAGTCGTGGAGAGAATGGGATCATGGGCATAGTGGTATTTCTGCCAGCGTAAGGGTCATCCTGGTGGAGTGTGCATGTGGGCAAGGAATGGAAGTCCTGCCACACTCCACTGTCGGTAATAACTGCCCCAACTAACAACATAACAATTAAGGTGGTGGTTGGATGAGACAAGAGAAGGTGAGCAAAACAAAAAGAGTGGTGACACTTGGATTTTCTCCCATGGGATCAAGGTTTAACTTTCCCCCTCCTTATCCTTAGAAATCATGCCCCTTCTCAATTTGGTTGCAGTGAACATAGCTGGTTGGGTTTATTTAATTAAAATGCATAGTTACATGATGCCACAAATTAATATATATGCCGTATATCTCGATATACCATCGGTAGCAGTTCCAATCACCGAAACATAATCAAATTGATGGTGGGGCTTTTGCCTTTAGCTCTACACCATGATTATTTACAATGTATGTGTATCATGTACATTAATGAAAACATGGTCAAAACCGGGGTGTTACATAACTTTTATGTGGAAAAATGTTGGTAACCAACTATTATTTCCAATCACCCCCAAGGGTGCTTCTACCATACATTGCATATGGTAGACACCTCTCTTTCAAGGCATGAATATTTTAGATGGCCATATTTTTTGCACGTACTAACCTTGAAAGGAATATTAACATAGTCCATCATTCCATTGGCGATTTTCCTGAAATTATTTATCGTAACATTCATTGAACTTCTTTCGTGATCCTGATATATATGTTAGTTGCAGGAGGATTTTATAGTTGTTATTTCACTATATGTTGGTCACAAGATGATTTTCTAGTCTTGTAAACATTTCCAGAATGCTACTTCATTTGTTGACATATGTGAAATGGCAGTAAATATTAATTTTCAACACTAGTATAAAAAATAATAGAAAAACATGATAAACAAACTTTCTTCCCTGATTTTCAAGAACCAAGAAACTGTTGAGATAGGCTTCTTCTGATTCCACAATGGATTGACCCATTCCTAGCTATTAGTTGACCCTGAACTTGGTAAGGTTGTACTCATACATGACCTTGGTGTCATGTCATCCACAATGAACTCGATGACATAAAGCATGTTATGGATCCTTAAATCTCCTACCCAGAAGCCCTTCCTGGGCTGTGTTGGGTTACTTCATGAAAACCTTTATTTACTTTATTATTACCATTTACAGACTCTCATTTTTTATTATGTTATGCATATTTTCTTAAGTCTAATGCCCAAAAGCCCTTCCTTTGGTTTATGGGTTGTGTTCATTGCAACCTTTATTTACATTATCATTACCATTATAGACTCTCATTTTTTATAATCAACTTAATTTTCTGTTGTCTTGCTTGGTTGTTGCATTGCAGCCTTGATTTCCTTCATCATTCTAATTACCAAGTCCCATTTTTTATCATCTCACTCAATTTTCTATTTTATTAGTTGGCTCTAGCTAGATATCTTTTCATTGGTCTCCTCCATACTGGTAGTGTTTTCCCTAACAACCCCTGTAAAAGTGACTTTGATTGCCCACTCAAAATATGTAACTGCCTTGAAGATGATGTATCCAGGTTTGATTTGGCTTAGATGACAAAAGATGGATTTTTAAAAAGATCCCTCTACAACTAGAGCTCTCTGTTCCACCCAACCCTTCTCAATTCTTTAGCACTGTCACAAACTAGAAAAAGATGCAAAGCGGGATAGAATAATTTATGAGCATCAATACATTTGGAGTATCAGGATTTCCTTGGCATCTGCTGTCTTTCTTTCCCCCATAGGATTAGTGGATGAATGCCTTCCTTTTTCCTCTATGCATTGAAATTCATGGGTCAACTTAATTGAAAAAAAACTGCAACAAAGAGGGAAAAGGACCATTTTATATATTGAACTCAAACTTGTTAAACATGAACAAACATGATTATGGATCCTTAACTAAAAGACCAAACTGGGGTCTCCAACAAGGTAACCACTATCATTAATTTTGTCATATTTTGATACAAAACTCAGTAGCATAAGAAGGCCCTGGGGATTTTGGGCCTTGAGACCTCTTGCATATAGATATAGATCCTTCAAACCAAGGTCTTGAGAGAGTACCTTTTAATATGCTTGTGTTCCTTGTTTGCAGGGGCTCTCCCTCTCTTCCTGTGGGTAACAATGCCTGTGGTGGGTTGGGGATTGTATAACCTCATCAACAAACATGAAGATGGTAATGCTTGCATTCCTTCCATTTCAGGAACCCTCCTGATATCATCATTGCTCTCAATTGCTGCAGCAATTTTTATGTTAGCCCAACTAATAATAACACAAAATAAAGAATAATTGCAATGTAGAAAGGCTAGGTACTAGGTTGGTTCGTCAATTTTTTGTGTTTACAAGTCCGTGTGAGAAAAATTAGACATTTAATATAGATGGTACATTCTGCGTAGTGAGCACTATAAAAACCCAGGTATAATTTCTTGTTAACTTTTTCCTATGGCTCCTTTGTATCTTTCTTGCAGTGACATGGGGACTCGTAGATTTTTCAGAAAGTTGGAAACTATTATAGTTGAGAATACAAAGGATGAAATGTGTAACTGGATCACATTACGGTTTCCATTGGATCTTGGGTTACTTTGCAACCATCAAGGAATCATATTTGGGAAAAAAAAAGAAGACTAGATAATTTAAAATCCCATTGGAAAGGTGTAGTAAGGGCTTTAAGTGGAGCCAACAGGGTGAAAAAGTGGAGAAGGTGCTCATAGTTCATGTGTATTAACGCAAGGACATCCTCAAAGAATCTGTTGCCAAACAAGAAATTTTTCCTCAAATTAGAGTAAATTGTAAGGGCTCGTCATTTTATACGCATTGAAGTTTTTTTTATAAATTTTGTATATGAGTATCAAAATATGAATGCCCTAGCTTAGATGGATACTTAATATGTGGTTTACATTTTTTTGGGTAGGTTTGTGCATTTCTGATTTTGAAGAATGGAAACCTGTGGAGAGTATTACTAGTATTTTACATGTTTTCCATTCACAAATAGGAGAGATACTCTATGAGGGAAATAGTTCCATGTCATTGAGGGAAGAAGGGGTCTGGTTTTATAAGTATGATTACTTTCTCCCAAGTAGTAAAAGGGTTGGATGAAGGGAAGAAGTCAAATTATCCATACTTCATGAAATTGTCTTACCAAACTCTAACCCACATTAATTGATTGCATACGTTCAAAATTAGTTCTTGAAATACAATCTGGTATGCGGGAGAAGGGTGGTGCATGTCATCATTTTGGTATGTACTTACCATTTTTGGTTTTTGATTAATTGTTCAAGGAAGAGGACTCTATCCAGATGACTAAGAAGACTTATTTTTGCACAAACCCCTCTGGCATGTTATTACGTAACTTATTTTACTCTGTATGGAATGCAAGATTACATGTTGTGAATGGAGAGCAATTAAAATGTGTGTTGAGTGTAGAGACACTTCGTTTCAGGTAATGTTTTACAATTTTTATTTTTCCTTTTATTTTATTTTCAGAAAGTTTGAAATCACTTTCTAACTATTTTTTCATCCTCTTTAACTTGTATATATTCAATACCGAGACAAAATCTCTATGTTTCTTTTAAGTTTCAACGCTTTAGGTATGTAAGGGATAACATGGATTGGATTTGGATGCCAATAGAGCAAGACAATGACAATGGCACTGATTCTCCTCTAATATCCATTGATATTTTTAAGGATGGTGCACATTTCAAAACATTGTCCATGGAAGAAAACTGGAATTTGTTTGAAGTTCGAAGACACCTTGAATTCGAGGAGGAATTCAGCTTTGAGGAAGACTTCTATTTTATTCACAATGGAAAAAGGGTTAGAATTTTATAGTTTCTGTATGTTTCTTCATTTTATAAACACAATTTATTACTTACATATTAATGATTTCCTTTTGACAGATTGGTAAAAGACGAGAGAAGAGCATCATGTGCAAAAGTTGTACTCATCCCCATACATTAGAAATTCGAGGAACATGACACAAGGTGAATTCTCTCCAACCATACATTAGGAAACTCTTTTGGTCTTAGTTGTGATCTTTATATGTTAGAACTAATTTTGAAATTTCCTACTTGTTTCTTTTGGAAAGAGAAGGTATGGTTTTGTTCACTAAGATTGTTTCACATAATTTATATTACTTGTTATTTATTAGTAAATTTCTAGGCCAAAATTTGATGAGATTCAAATGTTTTAATTCAATCTCTTTCCATCACATGTACATGGAAAGAAATGGAGAAGCGGATGCACTTTCAAAAGTTGGTCTACAATTGAAGAATGGATTGTAGCATATTTAAGATCCAACATTCTAAATATTTTCATCCCACTTTGTTTTGAGATTATTCTAGATGGAGAAGTATATAGTGATATTGAAGTATCAGAGATTTAGGAGTTACTGGTTTATTTTGATCATTTAAATTGAAAATTGTTAGAAACTTTTTTGAGAAATCTAAGTTTCGAACTCTGAGTGTTGTCTAGAGACAAATTTTTTGCTCCCTTGTGGAAGCCAACATTTAATGTTCTAGAGTATCAAGCAAAAGGCAGAAACATAGTTGTTATTTGCCTCTTTTTTTTAACATGAAAAAAATGCTTAAATAGATATATGGAGTGTACTTTCTATCTTAATATGAATAAAACTATGGGTTTTTCCAGTGAAAAAACACGTGAGTCTGCTCCATGTTATCTAACTGTTTCCCTAAATATATTACTACATTTATAGGCCAATATTTGATGAGATTTTGTATAATGGTTGTATTAGCTGACTATAAGATGATCCCAAGTCTACCATATTTTCTGGGAGTTTAATTTGTTTGATTATATTCCTAATTGATGAAGATAATAGAGATAGTTTTGGGGAGTGGAGATTGTTGTAACAAATGTCATCTGTTGCAACATATAAACCCTAATTTTTTACTATGTCTAGGGGCCTAATAGACAACCTCATTGTGTTTAGTAGTGAAGAGAAAGTGATCTTTGGTAATATTGATGAAGTTCCTACTCAAGGTCTGTCAGGATCTTTTCCACTGCTTCTTAAAGATGATTTGCATATGGATGGTTGACAACATGTTTCAATGGATCTCTTTCCTTCACATGAATATGTTAGTCTTCCTCTTGGTCCTGCCCATGTCTTCAAATGATCCTATTACCTCTCACTTTGCAATGGGGTGACAAGTGGAATTTTCAACTAATGATGAGAGAGGTTTGCATCAAACTTGACATTTCACTGCCTGTTGTAGAGGAAGAAGGCATTTATGTGTTCATTCTAGGATTTTTTTGGGGCTTCTTGTGCTCTCCTTAGTTTTTATTTTTAACCATGAAGAATTATTTAAACACTTTGTTAAGAGAGTTTGAAGCAGGGGAATTTTGGGAGGCTCTTTTGATGAGAGTCATTGGAGAGTCTTTTGTAATCTCCTTGATGAGATGGAAAGCAAGCAAGAGGCTGGTTTGTAGTCCCGAGATGGAGCATTTGTAAATCTCAAGATGGGATAATGAGTCACATATTGTGATATCACTATGTGATAGCCCATAGCCCAGGATGGAACAAAGATTCACATTTTGTGAGATCACTGTGTGAAGTTCCAGGATTGAACAATGTTATATTATGTGAAGTCTTTATTTTCCATTTGATGTATGTAATACTAACTTACATTTACTAAGTTTTGTCCTTATTGTAACCTACAAAGGCTTCAAATCAGAAAAGCACTCACCCTTGTTATAAAATTTCCCACAATAGACATCGTTATAGATGATGTACCTCCAACATATAGTATGCTAATGTCTAGGCATTGGTGAACTTCTATTGGGGGTGGGGGGGGGGGGTTGTGGGGGGTTGGAGGGGGGGGGGGGGGGGGGATTCAATTTGATCTATCATATGCTACTATCCCACTATTTGGGGTGGACCCATGGGTTATATAGAGAACCAAAAATTATAGATTTCATCAGTGATCCCCAAAACCCTACCAAATTTCCTTCCTATATTAATTATGACTTAGAAAACTTCCTTCTCAGCCATCACTCCCCCACTCAAGACCAAACAAAAGGGATGATGAAAGAAAATAAACATATAATAATCCATGTAGGAATGTGGAGAATGTATTTTGATGGGACCTATAACAAAGGAGGAAATGGGGCCATCGTGTTGTTGAAGTCTCCTTTGGGAAGGGATTTCACTCATTCCTTTAAGCTGAAATTCATGTGCACAAATAATGTGGTAGAATATGAGGTTCTTATATTGGGATTGGAGACAATAAGAAAGACGGGAATAAGGCAACTAAATATTTTTGGGGATTTACATGTGATAGTGAATCAAATAAAAGAGATATGTCAATCTAGACACCCTAGGATGAAAGAATATAAGCACATAGTTTGGGATCTTTCCAAAAATTTCTTTCAGACCATTAATATTTTTGCAAGACCTAGAGAGTTAAATCATAGAGTAGATAATTTTTCAAATATAGTAGTTGAGTTTACCCACAAAATTTAAGCAACCTATTCTATTCTATTAAGATGATGTATATAGTTGCCATCCATGATATTGTTAAACATTGGAAAGTCTTTGAGGATGATAACCAAATAAAAAACCTCCTGAACTTGGTGGTGGAATATGCATATATACATATAGATTCAAAGGAATAAGAATAAGAACATGGAGATGAAGGTTGTGATATGAGAGTAGATGTAAAGAGGATATTTCTTGAGATGATAGGAGGGTAAAGGGTTGTACATCTCAAGGAAAACTACATCCCACAAGGATTTGTCCCATTAGAAAGACTATTTGGCTTAGAGTAGGTCCCAACTAATGCATCTATAAAACCTAGTTCATATGAGGTTGAATAATATAACCTAGGAGATTCCTCAAATGCCAATGGTCATCAATGAGCATCACCTAGAAGTATATTATTATCTATAGTATTTTTGTGCATATATTTTGTAAAATTACAACTCATTTCCGGTTTTTGGCCATTGTACCAACCATGGTGGAAATGAGAAGGATGAGATAGGATTTGTTATGCTAGATTTGTATCGTATTTTTCCTTTTTGTTAGACATTGTCATTATTATTTTATTTTGAGAAATGAATGTTGTGTATATGAACATCAATAGTACAATGATGGACAATTTTTAATTTTGGGGGTTTTTGTTACAAAATGTAACATTATATAATTGTTTCCCTATCAGGGAGCAGGACAGAGAAATCTTCATAGAATTTTGGTATGGATGAACATGAATATAAGGAAATCTGGAAATGGTTGATAGATAGTTAAATATTATGATGCACTTCTCTTATGATATCATGTAAAATGATCTACCCAGAAGTCTACGGATTCTATATAGAATATTTGCTATGCAGATATATGGCCTCAATGTAATTTTGTACTTTTTTTGAGGAAGAAAATTACGATTTTTTATGTATATGATTAATGTTGTAATGTGATATAGTGAGAACTAGGTCATATGTAATAAAATGCAATTTAAATGTTAATTTCCAGTTTAATTCAGTTTCTAATCCAAAGTATGCACAATAAAAATATATTTTTGTGTTGCTAGTGGTTACAATTTTAAAAAGTGAAATATGGGCATTTTTCTTGTTTGTAGAAGTCATAGGTAGTTTTATTATATTTATTGAGTTTTGGGAGCAATGTAAATATGTGTATTAAAACTACATTTAAGTCCAGAGCAAGTTGTAAGGGAGATACATGATTGAAAGGGTGTAAAGCATTCATATTGAAGTATGCCAACCTGATATGCTATAACTTGGTGAGATATATTGTGCATGTATGAGTCACAGACCTAAACGCTGTACAATTAAACTACAGTATGCTTTATTCATCTTTATCTTCAAACTTCAAGGGGTTGTATGAAAATCATTTTTGTTAAAATATAAGTGAAGAGAAGTTGAGTCTATCATTTTGCCAATATATGCTCAATATGATATTTTGATTAATTCTCCTTTTAGGTAAGTTATGAACGTGAACCTTTGGATATTACTTATTGGTGTGAATAAAATATATTCCTTCCATATTTTGGAATCTTGTTAGTTATGGTATTTGCAGCTTTTGATTGACTGATTTAGTGCCAATATTATTTTTTCTCCTTTGCAGTGGAAAACGCACATTATATTTTAGAAGGGCATTGCATTTCCAACTGATGATGGAAAACTTTGGGTGACTAGTTTGTTTATTTGAAAATTTTGGGTGAATTTCCATGTAGCGATGTTGGGAAGCATTTTGTTATAAAATAAAATGGAAGATGAATATCAGTCTGTGCAGACCCAAATGAGACTACAACAAGAAATTCCTAGAGCAAATGACACTAAAAGCCATTGCTCATATATGTGAAGAAAGTAATAAGGGAAAAATTAAAAGCAGTAGTGGTCCCCATAATTGAGTGTGCAGCCTTTGTAATCACCCTTTTTACTATAGCTACACCTAAGTTTACAAGCATATTTTGGGCATATGTTGTTATGGAGTGAGATGATATAAATGTTTGGTCAAAGAAAAATGAACTTCACATGGACAGAAACTATGTTACACTTCCCAGTTCTCATGTCAAGAATCACCACACATCAATGACCTCCTGGGTGATTGAATCATATACTGTGTACAGTGTAAGCCATATAAGGAGGTATTCTACTGCAAAGAGGAAGTTTTCAAGTATTCTTTTCTTTAACATGTGTAAATTACAAGTAGGGAGGAAGTAGATAAAGCAGTTTTGAGTTTTTGATGGCCAATGGTTTGTCTTGATAGTTTTCAGGTCAATGACAAAATAACTGTGATGTGTAAAAAAAAGTAATATGGGTGAAAAGATAAAATAGTCCAAAGAAAAAACAATTGCACAATTTATGTTTCTTACAAGGAATTTTTCCTATAGTTGAAAGGCTTCCTCAAGAAAGTGCTATTATTGTATGTGACTGAACTTATGTCTCAATTAGCAACATTCTAATGTACACGAACTGTCTATTGGAGATTGAGGAAATTAAGAAGCAAGAAAAAGAACTCATGGAATATGGATCAATGAAACTATCTGCATCTGCTTTGTTTCTTTTATGTTAGTCCAAAAAAAGATAGAAGTATCCTTTGATGATTTGATTGGCCAATATGAGGATGCAGAAGTGGATTTGCAATCCAAATACATGAAGTTTTGATTTGGAAAAATGATTTCATGGAAGAAAGTGAGGATTGCATGATTAGTTCATTGCCATTAAGCTTATGTTAAAATTCAACTACATTTACATATTTTATGAGTGATGATGTATTCAGGTCATTCCTTGATGTTTTTCTCACTTGTTATTTTGATGTCTTAGTTTTAGAAAATCTTGGAAGGAGCATATGAAACACTTGGGATTTTGGTCCAAAGTAGAAATCTTTGAGCCCATAGAGGAGGTATGCATGGTTAGAGTCTCCCAGAGATATTGTTTTTGTTGGAAAATATGGCAATATAGGTTGGCTATAATTGTCATTGATGTCAAGTAGAGTTCGGTAACGACAAAGGACTAACCAAGACATGATGGCATTAACAACATTGAAAAAATAGGCATATATGAATACATTTCAGATAAGTTGAATATGATCCAGTGATGATGGTATTATGGCGATGGAAGAAAAAAGAAGTCAAAATCCAAGTGATTGGGATCCAAGAGTGGAAGAATATAAAAATCAGGTGAAAAGGTTGAAAGTTCTTGAAGCAATAGAGGTGATACATAAATAAAATAATTGAGGGATCTTGGGAAAATTGTGCAGATGCCTGTGTTGGATGAGGATGAGAAAATTCAGAAAGTAAAGAAATTCCTAGAACTAATCATTATAAGATTGATCAAATCACGTCTATATACTAGTGCTGTGGCTTTGTTAAAGCAAATTTCTCTTCAACATTCTAGCCCCCATGACTTCATGGTTTCTATGATTTGTGATGATTAATTTGAAGTAGTAGAAGAATGGGTAGTGTACATGGGGAAGGATATGATCTGCTCTCTAGTGCAGCAGTGTATGGAGATGAATCTGTTCAAGAGGGCCTATAACATTGTGAAAAAATATCACTTGTAGTTGGAATTTTTTGATGCATATCATCAATATAGAAAAAGTACATTGAGGAAGCTGGTAGGGAAAGGATGCTGGGACATTGCAGAATCAATTTCTATTAAATATTGCAAACTTGTTGAATACTTGGTTGATTTGGCACAAGAAATTGGTGATGCAGAAAAGGCAGATGATCTCTGTTCTCACCATGGCATAGCATACACCCCATTCTGTTCAGTTGATGGAGTTCACCCTATGATTCAATATTTGCGATTGCAAGACTTTGTTTCAGAAGAAAATGTTATTTGGGTTGAAACAATTGTTGGTTTGGCTAAAGCTTCATGCCATTTTTCTAAATATCATTGGAATAGATTGTGAATGGAGACCCAGTTACTTCAAAGAGGAGAAGATGAACAAGATATCTATTTGTGGATAAATTATGTGTTATATGAGGATGTGACATGTGTGATGAAGCTTGAAATACACTTGATGATGTTCTAGATCCATTAAGAAGTCATTATAGAAGTTTTGGAAAAATATGGCAATTTGGAGAAAAACAAGAAAACGACTAAGTATGAAAATATAGTAAACACAATCTGTGAAGGAGCATATTGATGAAAATACATCCAAGCGCATAAATTCATCACAAGTTCTGTCTGAATCAGTGGTTATTTCATCTGACAGAGACAATGAAATTGATTATGGAAGTAAGGATATCAGTACACAACGCAGTAATCATGCTCATCTACTGGAATTCTTACCTATAAGTGTTGATCCAGTAAATAAGTTTGGTCTAGTTCCAAAAGAGAGTGAACAACCAAGCCATGATCATATTAGTAACGATCTAGAAGTTGAGGTCAAGGAGAGACGGTTTTCTTCCTCATAAGTTCTCATTTTGGATAATTTAGAAAAGGATGTATCCCGTTCTGATGTGATAAAGGTCATGTCTGTTCTTACCTCTGGTATTGTTCAAGTTTATATAGTCCCATGCCTAAATTTTGAGAATTTTACAAGTGGGTTTGTATTGTTCCATGATCATCCAAGTTTGATGAAGGCATTTGCTCATTTGCAAGACGACAATTTTTATTATTATTATGTCTTCAAATGGAAGGCCCTGGGTTGTGCTTAATATTGAGGATAGACTATGTGAAGGAAATTTTGGATGTTTTACTATAAAGTCCAAGGTTAATAAGTCCACGCACCATTTGGTAACATCAAGAAACAGAGTAAATGAAATTGATTCAATATTGCAAAGACCAGGGTGTTTTAATGCAGAAATTGAAGTTAGTAGACCTAATAAGGAAGAGTATTTTGAGATTTGTCATCTCCATGCACTGAGAGAGCAGTTTGATGATGGTCATGGTCATGGCTCCATTCAAGTTCTCACTTGACAATCAGAGGAGACTCAACAACCGTTGGATTATCAAATCAATGGTTGTGATTTGTTTTGTTTGGGATTTAGTCCTAGATTGAAAGTGGAATGAGGATCTTATGGGTTTATATGTTCCAACCTCTCTCACTCTTATCGATGTGGAGAGCAAAGGTATGGAGGGGGCTCTGGGTGTTTGGACTCCATGAGAAGCTCAGCAGCCCGGAGCTCGGGAAGACCTGTCAAGCCCCCTACCTTTTGGTACACATAGAAAACAATGAATGGCAGGATGTGGCAGACTGTTGATGACTTGGAAGGACATGTCAAAGGTATAATGAATGACAAGACGTGGCAGACTGTTGATGATTTAGTAGGACGTGGCATCCTGGTGATGACATGACAAGACAACGTGTTGCTCAAGGTGAACAAAAGACACGAAGGTATACGGTCATAGAGAAGATGGTTCTATGTAAAAGAACCAGGTGCTAGAAGACTTAAAATAAAGGGTCGAAGCTCCTAGGTGGTTGTGTAAAACCTTTTGATGTAATTGTAACTTCGGAATGTATTCACTTGTATTTCTTATGTATTGTAACCTGATGTTTATTCCAGGATGTATTTGTAATGTACTTGAGTCATGGCATGCCCCGATGTTCCTATCGGGACTTTCTATAATGTAACAAGGCATGTCAAGTCATTGTGGGTAACCCTCCTATTGGTCAAGGGTTAAAGTCCCCACAGTTGTGGGGCCCTAGGGTTATTAGACTATCCTATAGAAGTCAACCCTAAGTGAGTCATTGTAAGTTGGGGCAATAGTCCCCACCTTTGTGTTAAGGATAAACCTCCTTGTTGGTCAGAGGAGGCAAAGTCCCCACAAGTTGTGGGGCACTAGGGTTTTAAGACACTCCTAGAGATGTCGACTCTAGTAAGTAATTATTAAGTGAGGCCAACATGGTGGAGTGGGTTTCAACTGAACGAAATAATATAAATAGAGAGTGAGATTCTCTATTTATCACACACACACTCACTCATTGGGGCGCATGAGTGAGAGGAGAAGTTGTTGTGACAAGAGAGAGATTGCTGTTGTCAGGAGATCATCTTTATGTTTTCGGGTTTTACTTTTGGTGCTAGTTCTATATTTGAGGAAGTTGTGGGGTTTTCTCCTTTATGGTTTCCCCGAGGAAACTTCTTTGTGTCTCTTGTCTCTTATGTTTTATTGCTATGCATGTTATTCTCTCAGATAAGATCCTAAGATCATAATTCTAGCTTGAATGATAAAATTCTAACAAGACCTAGTTTAAAAAATAAAGGGCCGAAGCTCCTAGGTGCTTTTGTAAAACCTAGTTTAAAAGAGTGCTAACATAAAGGCTAATAATAATAATAAAATAATATGCTAAGTATAAAGTTGCGAAAAGTTTTTTTTTAAAGTTGATATATGATAATAAAAGGAAAAGGACCAAATATAGTTACAACTAAAAGTTAGTCTAAAAACTTTATTTTGTCCACTATTTTGTCCATGTTGGGTCAGAGTATGGAGCAGGTTTTCATACTCCCTTCTGGTAGAAAATACAGCTTGTTCTCTCATCATTTGAGCATCCTATATGGCTGTAACGGGGTGTTTGGGGAAATTAAATCCTTTGCATCATGACAATCTATGAGTAGAGCATCTGATGGCATATACCCTTTTTCAGAGCATTGTGAACATAACATATAGAGGTGACACCAAACCGGTTTCTTATATGGTTATATTGAGGATAGTTGGAATATCCTTCCACCATTTTAGACCTTACCTTAGCCATCGCTCGACCCTATTAATGGAAAAAAATCATCATTTGAAGCATGGATTACACTCTTTTATACACCATTTTATTAAAGATATTATATGTTTGGAAGTTACTCATTGAGATGGTCCACTTAGAATTTTGTTCACATGGTTCATATACATTAGTTGTGAAATAAATATACTATCTTCTAACATCCAAACTTGCATGCCTAGAAGATAATGTAATTGACCCAAGTCAGAACCTGTAAATACCAAATTTGAATATAAAATATGTGACCCAACTCAAGTGTTTTAGTATGAGACTTGTTTGGAATTTCTACCATAGATCCCTTTTGGCTTGGCTTTCTAGGCATTAGAAAAGAGAAAAAAGGATGAGAAAGGGTAGAAACCATAGGTTGTAAAATTTGTGGAGTGATTTTAACAAATCCAAACACAAGTGTAGAACAACTTGTAAAATAATTTCATGAAAAATAATCAAGCTGTCGTTGGGATCAATGTCTGTTAGACAACAATACCCTTGTTTCAGCACCATGTTGGGTCAGATTATGGAGCAGGTTTTCATAACCCCTTCTGGTAGAAAATACAGCTTGTTCTCTCATCATTTGAGCATCTTGTATGACTGTAACAGGGTTTTTGGGGAAAGTAAAGCCTTTGCATCATGACAAGCTACGAGCAGAGTATTTGATGACATATACCCTTTTTCAGAGCATTGTGAACATAACATATAGAGGTGACACCAAACCTATTTCTTATATGCTTATGTGGAGGATAGTTGGAATATCCTTTTACTATTTCCTTCATTCCTAGTTTATTTGTTGGCGTAAATATTGCAGTTTCTTGGGAAAGGAGGGAGAGTGAAAGTTACTCAACTAGAAGTAAATATACTTTAGAATGATGTTGCATGTTCATGGATGTGATGAATGGAACAAATGAGAGGCCAATGCATATCAAAATGACCATGCCTAGGGAACAAAAGTAGCCAAGGCTAGGCTAAATTATACAGTTGTCAATGATGAAGAGATCTATTGACCCTAATCCAGCAATGTAAATTCTTTGAGACTTGCACAAGGATGCATTTTGATAAAGAAATTATGGGCATGGGACCTCTTTTAATCCTTGAATGTCCAAGAATTTATGAGCAATTAAAGTAGATTTTATGCTTATCATCTGAAGCTTATTATCTTTTAGAAGTGGATAAGTTGGTTATTCAACCATGCCTAATTGTTACGGAGTTGTACTCCTAACTTGAAAAGCAAGCACAAGAACAAGGGTGTATACCTGACTGACCAATCAAGCAACTAAGGATATTGGTAGTACCAAGGCTGACAAATAATTGTATAAAACTATATGGCTAAACACAAATCTGATGAGTTTCCTCTAATGATAGACAACATAGTGAATAGCATCCCTGTATAGAGTAGATAGTTGACAAGTACCTCCATCCTCGTTCTTTATAGCTACGTCCACAAGATGCTTATACTTGGTGCCATAAAGTCCATGTTGCCCGGGTTAAGAATTCTATGGTTATGTGATATGCTTATAAGCATAGGTTGCCTCTTAATCTAGCTGCATTGACATTGTTGCATCCTGTGGCAGTGATAGTAATCAACATGATAATACTAGTAGTTAGTTATATCCTAGTTAATCATATATACATAATCAGGTAATTTGCTAGGTACCCTTTTTTCATTCAACTAAGTTACCATGGTCCTCCACTATGATCATACCATGCCCACCAATAGCATCAACTTTATACATCACCCATGGTGATTATATATTATGGCTTGTAATGTTGATAATATGCATGCAATAGTTAAACATGCACTGCCACCCATGCATGCTCACACACACCCTTCAGGCACACACACCTATGCACACTGATGCATTGACATGCACTCACATATGTACATGCATACACCTGCATACATGTATGGGTTCACATGTGCTAACACCCCACACCGTCTTCCATGTTGACACATCCACACCCACATGCAAGCACACACATTGGGTCGAAATTGATCAAATTCATCTCCATAAATTAATGCGGATTCAATTATAATACATCAAATACATCTCTATAGATACTACCATAAATTTAGAAGGTTATAATAATGGACCAGAATTAAGATCATTTGAGCCATGAATTATTTCAAATGTCATAGAAATTATCTCTAGAAGAAATGCAATAAAGAGTGGAAATACAATAAAAGTCACCAACTATCCTCCATAGTTGGAATATCCTTTTACCATGGAGGATACTTGGAATACCCTTTTATAAAGCATTATTTTCTACCTGCAGAGCTTCCTCCCATTCTTCATTTCCTTTAGCCTACCCATAAGAAGTGGGTTTATTATTTTTCATGAACTTGGCCATTGGTTCATTTCCATTACTGCATTGTGGAGGACATATCATACCTCCTTGACAAATTTCACAAACAACCTTGTTTTCCTATCATGTATTTCATCATTTTTGTCCTATGCATTTTCAAGAATTCTCGCTTCACTTGTAGAAGGGGTCTCATTATTAAAATGAGAAGTAGCATTTTTAGAAACACCATTAATATCATCACTATCCAAACTAGAATTCATTTAGTGTATATAAACTTAATCATCAACTAAGTCTAAAACAAGGGGAGCATTACATTACAATACCTATGGTAAAGCTGCAGTAATCTAAGGACTAACATTGTTAATGTTGAATCTTTATCAACTTTAACATTGTTGATTTTTTAGGAGTATTGAGAGCTTGGGAGAATGGGGGCGCACCTAAACAATTACCAGAAATTGGATACCAGTATAGGAAAAAAGCTCAGCCTGGGGCTGAGAGCCATTCTCTAGGAGAATGGAGACACCTGGTTAATTACCAAGGTTTGGATAAGTCTAGGATTGAAGCTCAGCATGGGGCTAAGAGACATTCTCTAGGAGAATGGAGGCACATGGTTAGTTACCAGGGATTGGATACTAGTCTAGGACTGAATCTTATCCTGGGGATAAGAGGCATTCTCTAGAAGAATGGAGGTACTTGGATAATTACCAAAGGTAAAATATAAATAGAGAGGCTCTCTCATTTGAAAAATAAGATACAAGGAATATTCATCTATAATCCAAAAATCAATTTTAGGGGGTTTCATGTTAGTATCTTCTCTCTCTCTTATCTTAGGTAGATCTGATCATGTTGTGAAAACCACTCAAGATTACATATCAGCATACATAGAGTTCCAATCTGAGTTTGTAAAGGATGTTCGGGGTTCCATATTATCATATTAGCATAAACAAAGTTCGGATTTGAGTGTGTGAAGGATGTTCATGGTTGTGTATTATCAACTAAGCATACACAAAATCCCAATTTGAGTGTTAAAGTCCGCTCAGAGTTCCTATTGTTCTCATTTTGATTCTTAGAGTTTTTATTTTCGTCATATCTAAGCCTTAGGGTTCCAATCTATTTTTGACACCACCAACTCATGGTTCTGATCCATTTCAGGGTATATGCAACACAAACAAGAAGTATGATGAAAATCAAGGAAGTAAAAGCCTAGACTGAGATGAATTGAAGTTAGTAATATAGTTTGAGGTAAATACCACCCACAAACAACAAGTATATATGAAAAAAATGGTCTAGGTGGGGAAGCTTCAAGACTCCTCCATCAAGTCCACATTATTAGTGTATATGTTAGTATGGTATTTCTAGACCAGGGCAAGCAGCTCCACATATACTCCATTAAAATTGAATTTAATCCATGGGTAGATGTGGGAATTACTCTAATTGGCATGTATTCCAAGTGTGGAAGCATTGATGAACCCTACAATGTTTTTCTTAAATAAATCCCTAACAATATGCGATCTCATGGAAAACATTGATCTTTGGCTATGCTCAGTATGGACGTAGAATACAAGCTATCCATTTTTTGAACAAACAAGACATAAGGGACTTAAAATTTTATGTGAAAAATGTGAGCTTAGACAAGTTGGTTTTGGAAGTAGAGAACTTGGAAAGTTTTCATTTTAAAGAGACTACAATTGAACTCATTAGTAAAGGGACCCTAAATCACCGATTGTTTTATATTCATTGATCCTTGACATAAGACACTCTACACTTGGATCAATCTAGAGCCATTAGTTCCAAACTTAGGCGTAAATCTAGATGATGACCCTGTCTAAGTTTAGCATTCTTCATGGGTAAATTTAACAGTAAGAATCATGTGGATGAATTCATGTGTTTTCAGAGCATAATCAACACTCTACCTTCACTCAAAAAGTCACCAAATTCAGTTAACAAGTGCACTATTGTTAGTAATAAATGGCAATGCTCCTATGGAAGATAACATTGTAAAAAATAGTATAACATTGTAAAAATTACTACATTGAATGACAACTTGAGTAGCTCTAAAGGAAGTGCTCCAAATTGTTTATTCATCATGCCAAAAATGTTCTAAAGTTGGTGCATTTTTCTGAGGGAGAAGTTAGAGTTAAAATAATGGGAAACCAACTATAAAAAATCATTACTGAAGATGATCCCAAAAAGTCATGAAATTAGTGTGTTGGTTTAGTTTGATATTTCTGTAGCTTGTTTATTAACTCAATCTTAACTGGGTAGAACTGCCGATGATACATCATACCGACTCATTCTTTTAACTAGAGAAGATTTGGGACTTTCCTTTACATATTTGTACCTGTATTGATATTGTAATAATTGGCAGTGTCTTTTCTTTCTAATTCGAATTAGACAACAAGAACAGTCTTCTCAACAGGGGTGAATGGTAGACATGATTGGGAAGCTTTAGGACTATGCTGTGATTTTTAAACCAGAGTTTCATAAAGAAAGCCTTCTTTCAATACAAATTGTAGAAGCAAGAATTGGGGTACCTTCATCATGAAAATAGATGTGGCGCTGGGAGGGATGTGTCCAAATAGAAGCTGTGAGAAATTAAAATAATATATTTTCTTAAAAAACCATCACCTAGCAGCTTATATCAATCATTTGATGAATGCTAATGCTTACAACATGTGCACTTCATAACATGAAACATTATAACAACTCATATAAACTGTATGTAACAAGAGAAAAAGCCAAAGTGGAGATTTAAGTCATATTCTTTGTATTTAGCCTCTTTTTATATAAACTATTATAATTGGAGCAATGTACATTACAAGAGACTTCTTATATTCCAATGCTCCACCAAGTTTTTGAGACCAACTTTCTATCATCAGTAAACATGCCTTACACAATTCTCATAAGTTGCATATGATACACATGAGGTAGATATACAATGTAGTGTTTTATTTTGTCATGTGCCTTTCCTTGAATCCAAAATAATTTGGGAAAGAAATTTTTGAATCCTTTAATTCACATCCCAATGAAGATTGAAAATACAAGTGATCCAATCCTGATTACATACTACAAATAAAATGATTTGGCAGTTCCACCAATAAGAGAAGAAGTATCGAAGTTCACATAAACACCACATTATTTTCATGCAATATAATATTTGATTATAGTCATAAAGTGCGACATTAGAATTACATAAACTCATTCAATCGAACACTGGTCCAAAACTCTGCATATTAGAAAATAAACAGCTTCTATAGAGGTCCTTTTCGAACTTAATGGATCTTGAATAATCTGGAAGATGGATTTTTGGACTACTATAGTTAAATCTCCATGTTGTACCTGTTGAAATGTACAAGAGTTGGGTTAGTTTTCATATCAAAAAAATATTTTCTATCTATCCTTAAGTAATTATTTAACACAAAATATAAGCTTTGCGAAGTTGATAAATATTACAACCTAATTATTTGGAAGAGAATACACTTATAGGCAACTTGAATGGCTTGTGGAAGGTCCCGTTGATACAGGGTCACATCTACAAAATAAAATGATAATGAGCCTTTAAAACAATAGATTATTAAATTAAGAAGGTAGAAAAGTTAACATACCGATTGCATACCTTGAACATGTCCCAACTCCACCTTTAGAAGCATCAAATATCTTACGTTTTCTACTTAGATTTGCTTGTCTTATCACTCTATGAAGTTCAATTGTTTCTGGAAGGTGTTTTTTTCTTCTTAAATACATCCATTTTATGCCTATAAAATGCTTGACCCATTTGCAAAAGAACATCTAAATGATTGGAACCCCCTCCTTTTTGTGTACATCTATGGTAAATAGTACGAGCTAGATTATGTGATTTCTCCATGACCTATGTACCCCAAATGGCCAAGCTTCCATATTTTTCTGCAAACCATGGTCCATGTGCAAAAAATTGATGCTACAAACATACATAAATCTATCTTATAATACCAAACAAATGCACCAAATGAAGTTAATTTACAAGAAAATATGTAAAGAAAAGTACAAAGGAAAGTACTAGTGGGACAGAATTTTATATGCATACCATATAATGTGTCATATGGTTGTCTCTCCAAGTTTCCTTCATTGCTCTTATGAAGTCTCTAATAGCTTCTTGAAAATCTATTGCATCACCTTCCATGAATTTTTCCTTATCCATCAACAGAAAAAAAGATGAAAGTGACTTCCAAGCAAATTTCTTCTTTCTAGATGATTCACACCCTCCACTAGTGCGATCATTCTCTGCATCAATTAATTCTTGATACAATCCCCAACATCCATGTCCACATTTATTTTCAAGAAAATGGCATGCTTTGACAAATGACATTGATGGATTTGTTGGAAGATTACTTGACCTCTTAATATGTTTTTCAATTTTAACATTTCCACCTTGCAAACCTGCTTTTGAAAGAACATGTTTAATTGCCTCAATTGAATTTTTACTTTCAGTTTGTGGGGATTTGTTCCATGCAAACAATAAAGATAAATACACCATATTATCAACAATTCTAACAAATGCATGCAAAGTGCACATGTGCACCCTAATCAATGGTATAGGAAGAACTACATCTAGATTTGGATCAAGCTAATCACGATTGGGAGGAAGGTTTTGAGGACAGCTCAAAATACCACCTTTCCAACTTCGATCTTTTTGTTTTTTCTTCATGCAATATAAGTCACTGTGCATTGCATTTGCACCATGAGAAATGTTGTACATACACTTGAGAGTTTTTAAATCAGCTGCAAGGTGCCATTCCACAAAATATGAACCATATCCTTCTACACATAATTTTTCCCTTGCAGTTTGTGAAGATATAATTGATGGTAAATATGTTTTGCTGAACAAATTTCAAGGAATCATGGGACTCCTTGTTGACACAAAAAATTCCCAACCAAAAAAGGTGATCTTCAGATTGAACTTGAAAATATTTATCACTTTTCTTATCAAGGTTTGGATCTAATGTACGATTCATTAACGTTATGGAAACTCTTTCATATTTTTCCATGTTGACTAACTCCATTTCATCCAATTTTAGGACAACAATCAATTTCCCACATGCCTCCTCAGTAGAGATGTCGTAGTACCTCACCATCAGCTGTAATACCCGTTCTATGTCATACCACAAGTTATTTTTTCTAATTAATGGAAAAATTTCACTTGATGCTTTCTTTTTACTTTTACTTGCAACTTCATGCACTGCTTCTAACTGATATGCATCTCCCAATGAATCAACATTTTTTGTGTTTTGTAATGCACGTTGTTTCCTCACATGAAAAGGGCGAGGAACAAAAATATTCTTAATGCCAACAGTCAACATTCCCTCCCTCAGAACTTTAAAAAGACTTGCATATGCTTCCCTACTGATCCCTCTTTCATCACAAAATCCTTGAACATCCTTTACATCAATTGTTAATTTTGCAATAAATTGGTTAACTACTTCTTTTCTCAAAGCATCAAATTCTGGCTATTTGAGCATTGCTTTAATGTCACTTTTCTTAAACAGATTTTTGCACACATCCACAAGATCAGGACAACTTTGATCTGATATGGACTTCACCCCCATCACTATTTTTCTAAAGCCACCTCCCGACTTAATCAAACATGATATTGGTTTCAATTTTTTTGATCTTCTCCTCAACCCCATTGGAGTGTCCTTCATTGTAGAGAGTCCCTTTTTGAGATGACAAATATCAGTTTTCAGCTTCTCAATTTCTTTTGCTAAGATGGATAGTTCATACATGTGTCATTTATTCAACATTTCTATTATTTGGTTCAATCTCATGTTTTCATGATACTAAACCATATTTGAGTGATGGAGTTGATATAACTGGATATTGAGATCAGGAATTTTCTATTTAAGGGAAATGCGGTTACCTTCCAAACTTCTACAGTATCCTAGAAGACCACTCTTTCCATGGCATACAAATCGGCACAGTCTTGTGATTGTTTTGAAATTGGGATGAGACTTGGACATAGGGTCAACTGGATAGAGTTCTCCTTCTACCCAAAGATCCAAATTTTTAGCTTCGGATTCCCTTAATGCACTGTAGTCAATGTCAGAAACCATTTTTTGTTTTGTTGTATAAATCGACGCCATATATGGACTTAAATTTATGCGGGTAACATGGTGATTTTTTCTTACACCATTTGTATCCGTTGGAGAGTCTTGCACACAACCAAGATTATGAAAATCAAAACATACTACAAAATCCCAAAAAGAAAAAATCAACTTGCAAAAAGAATGGTTTGAAAATTCTTCTAAGGAAAAGACAATTTTTTAGAAATCGAGGCATACCTCAAAGCTATCAGGAATCTTGTAGAATATTGTAAATCCAGCTAAGCTTCTATGTTTGCATATGTATACAACATACATTAAAAACAAATGAGTAGAATATAAGAAGGTGAAGATGGTTGGCATTTTTAGACAAATTTATCTGTGTTACCTATTACATGGAAATGCGATGTTAAAGAATGTTGTATCCCTATCTCAGAAGGAAAGTAATAACGTGGAACAAAATCAGAGAAGGAATTCACTTTCTCCTCTTTCGAAAGGAGTCAAAAGAGTTTATGTTCATGACCTCAGAAAGGACTAAACATATGGAGGCATTCAAGATGCACCGGGTAACAATTTCAAAATATTTAAACATACAGAGCCACCAAAAGCCATGGATCAGATTCAAATAGGAATCTTAAAATACATTGAAACTCCTGCTGAAATCTGTATCAGGAGTGTAGCACTTGGTTCTTATAGAACTGAGATTGATAACAAGAATCGTACAAATAATCCTTTGAATGTGGTGGCAGAAGAAAGGCTAGAAACACATGACAGAGAGTTACTGGCATATCATTCTATGTTAGAGGCCTTTTATGCTCAGAGTCAGAGTCACTTAACTTGTGAACGTGACAATTTGTTGAGCAGTCTCCGTGTTCAATTGCATATTATTATTGATGAGCACATTGACAAGTTGAAAAGTCTGATTTCTCAGTCCTAATGTCTGGTGTTTGCATCTTGTAAAAATGTATTTTATTCAAGCCAAAATATTATTAGGGATTTGGTCAAAACACTAGCACTATTGAACTATTGTTCAATCCTAAAACTGAGTACAAAGCTATTGATATTATTTGAAAATTTCCTGCTTCCCCAGTTTGGTCTCTGCAGTATATCTATGAAAAGATTATTAGGGCTTTGGTCAAAACACTTGCCCTGTTGAACTTTTTTGAATTGAATAAAACTAGGGTACAGTTCTATTGAAATGGTCTTCAAAGCTCATGAAGGGCACAACTGTACAGAGATATGTGACTGGAAAAGGTTAGCTCTTGTATGATATATTCAAATTTGTGTTTGATATTGTTTGCTTCTTTCCTGGTTTGATCTCAGCAGTTTATCTATAAAAGAAACTAGTGAGATACCATTTTAATTCTTCTAAGTTGTTCTAACTACTATTATATTCTTTCTTAGGTTATAACATTTTGATAATACATGAACATATTGATCAATGATCCTGTTATTTATTGGTCATTTTCAGCATGAGACATTGTAAGGATCTTTATTTGTAATGATTTCCTGATGTGAAGAGTTTTAATCTAACTCTTGTCACATAAAATAAGTACAATGGAGAGACATCCTTTCTTGACATTCATAATCACTTTTAAATTTTTTTCTCTACCCAATTAAGTATTCTCATTGCAAAAATGCAAATTAAAACTGAAGTCCTATTTTCATTGATTGAATATCTGTGGTTTTTTTTAGCAAAATATGTTTTAAATTTAAAGGAATCAAAGAAAAAGTGGAAGGGTATATAGAATGGACTTTATATCCTTTTCCAAAGAGAAACTAATGCTAAAATAGTGTAAGTATGCTACAGAGACTCTGGATTCTTCATCATTTATCAGCAAAGCACCCTTGTCCAATTACTGATGGAAAACCTCATCACGCCACATAGTACAAAATGTGGATAGAGAGCTACCCTCAAACTCAAAACAAACTTACAGAGGATGAACAAAGCAGAAATTCTCAAGCACTACCAAATCCCAATGAAAGAGGAGCAAACTAGATAGATGTAGTCACTCGACAATGTCACTCACTAATAAACCCAACACTCAAAGAGAACCAGGAAATAGTCTTGAATGAATAATGCCTAACAGCTCCTAGAAAAATGGTACTCAAAAAAATATGCTTCACCATTTCAAGATGGAGACAAACCGGACATAGTCTATCAAAAAGCCCACTCTTTTCCAATTAGGTTTTATACCTAGTAGATAACTAGCCAAGAAAAAAATCATAGCTTATAAAACAGCCGAATAGATCAAACATTATGAATTCTGTGCATCCACCTATCCTTCAGATCAATGTCATTGATGCAAAAACAAGAGAGCCCATTAATCTGGTTTTCTTCCTTTGAAAGGATTATTCTTGACTATAGAATGTTTGCTTCTTTTTTTCTACTAGAAATACCCTAGGACAAGTAGGGCATTCCCCATTCATAGAATTCTATTCCCTTCCTTTCTATCCTAAATAATTTTTTTCTAAGATGTCTATAAATATTGTCTAATGTAGACCAATTATACATCTTAATAGTTGACATTCTCTATCGATAAACTTTGTTTCCTCATAATGTTAATAATGTTAAATATCCTTGTACTAAATAGGTTAGGTATGTTAAATTTATTGTCTGCTCTTTTTTATAGAAGTTTACTCCAATATTTTAAGAGGGGTTTCTTTGTAATCATTTTGAAACCGTAATAGCCAACTGACCTCTGTCACTAGACTAGATACATGTGGAGTCCACACTGTATTTCTAGGAGTTTATTACAAGAATATAAGAGTATTTTCTTTGTAATCATTTTGAAGCTGTAATAGGCAACATACTATCAATTTGCAACTAGCATTGTTGTGGCAGATGAGAGAATACAAGAGTAAATTTTGGGCTTTTTATGTGTACTCTTTTAAAGTTATTGTGTGGGAGATGCCTATTTTAGTCTAATTATTAATTTCTAAGGAATATCACAATGTCATATGCATTTATCATGCCATTGAGAGATTGTCACTATGAAGTCTTTACAAAGGTCATACTGCATATCCAGGATTAAATAAGTTCAAATTATGAATCTAAATTCTATGCATCCATGGAGGATCCCTGCATTTTTATATGATCTATATTAATAGCGTTTCATGTATGAATATACCCAAACAATATATTTTTTTCATGTTTCTGCAAGGTAGGGATTCTCTTAGGCCAGTTGTATATACTAAAGGATATACTGGTTCAATTAACATTTCAAAGGTCCAATGGCTATGTATGGTTACTTTGGTTTTTGTAATTTTAGTTCCATAGGTTCCCTTCTCTCCAATAAGGCATATTTTTTTGTTAGGGCAGTACTTCAAAAGACATGAAATTCCAACTGTCTGGTTTGTGATTCGCAGCTTTCACCTGTAGTTGCAACTAACGCATATAACTAATATACTAGGAATGATCATTAATAATAGAGGATATGTTTTGCAGTGGCATAAGAATGAAAATCAAGTAGCATAGGGAAAATCAGAATGTTTGGACTTTGGTGATGACATCTTTACCATTGGCTGCTGGGAACCGAAGATTTTATTTGTAGATATGGGCAGATGAAGTTGTCAACCCAAGTCTTTTTTGCTTCAATTGAACATCATATTGAAAAGGATAAGGGGGAGAGTACTTGTAATGCTTTGATGGCTGTTATTGCTGATTGGTTGCATGATAATAAAAATTCCATGCCTATTAAATATTAGTTTGATACTTTGATTCAAGATGGATCTTTGGAGTGGAGGAATCTTTGTGACATAGAAGCTTACAAGGAAAAGTTCCCAGATAGGCACTTTGATCTGGAGACAGTATTACAAGAAAAGGTACATCTTCTTTCTGTAGCTCCTCATAAGTCCTTTGTTGGCTTCTTTCAAGATGGAAGAATGGGAGATTACTTCGAATTTCTACAAGGGGCTATGTATTTTGACAATATCTGGGAATAAATCACTAATGCAAGTATTGGGAAGGTTGATAACAGTGAACCACAGATTTATATTGTCAGTTGGAATGGCCTTTTGTGCTCAAGGTTGAAAAGGAGGCATACTACATCATAGATACCATAGGCTCGAAATATTGTTTGAAGGATGCAACCAGGGTTATGTCTTGAAGTTTGATAAAGAGATAGTTGTCTATCAGTTTCCAGAGGAACACAAATTGGAAGATGAAAAGTGTAGTAGCACACATCAGTCTGCACCAATAGAGAATTCAAATTTTTTTCCGGCAGATATTTCAAAATCTCCAACAGTAGCCAATGGGAATTGGCCAAAAAAGGAAACTTCTTTAAATAAAGACACAAATCCATCTGAGATTGGAAAACGACAGTGGAAAGAAAGGTTGGTTTGTAAGGGGAAGGAGGCGTGCAAAGAGTTTATCAAGGGATTTTGGGAAGCTCTCCCATTACAGGAGTTATAGATGGACATTAAAAAGGGGTTGATGGGAAGGACCCCACTACATCATAGACTGCAAATTGAGTTCCAGTTTACTGTTCACTCTTGTTCAACCTCGATGGATTTGGTAGTGACCTAGTGTGTTGGTTTAGTTTGATATTTCTGTAGCTTGTTTATTAACTCAAGCTTAACTGGGTAGAACTACCCAAGATACATCTTACTGACTCATTCTTTTAACTAGAGAAGATTTGGGACTTTCCTTTACATCTTTGTACCCATATAGATCATTGTAATAATCACCAGTGTCTTTTCTTTGTAATTCGAATTAGGCAATGAGAACAGTCTTCTCAATAGGGGTGAGTGGCAGACATGGGGTTTTAGACATGGAGTTTGGATGGGGCAATAGGAACAAGTGCTTGGTTATGGGAATACTACTTGATATCCTTTATTTCTACTATGCATTGTTGCTCTGTCTTGGGTTTTTTAAAATCTTTAATCAGGTCTCTTCTTATATCATCCGGATTCCTTGGAAAGTGAGACTGAAGCTAGTAGTTCTTATAGGGCTAGTAGCTAATTTATCTATAGCTAATAGTTATTACTTTATGGGCTGAAGCTAGTACCTTAGAGCTTAAGATTGAACTTTGATGAAAGAAATACATTGCTCCTATAACAACACAAATGGCTTCTAGCTAATAACACAACCATCATCAATAAAACAAGGCCCCTCTCTAATAAGTGAGCTAATAAATTGTTCAGACAATATTAATTCACATTCTCTGGCACTATAGTTTTGCGTGAATATAGATCTAAGCCGAGAGATAAGCTGAGGTTTCAGGTGATACATGTTACTTTGAATTAAGGAAATAAGCTTACTTATTAGCTCAGAAATAAGCTACGTAGTCTCCGTGTAGCAGGAAGCCTAACATTCATTCTATTATTCAATAAGCATATTCCTTGTAGTGGCAACCTTAATTTAAATTCCAACAACAATAAGAAGCAATTCTACATGATCAGTAAGTGAAGAATAACAATAAAAATTTTGTTTTCTCCAAATCTGAGGATACATATGGGTGAATTTGTATTAAAGAGATTACAGACAACATTAAAAGTGCAAATCTGGGCACAAACAACCATGTTTGACAGTGAAAAAACAAGAAGAGCCAACATACCTATAAGAAGAAACATGCACCATCCTGAGAAAGCTATTAATCATGCTGTTCAAAATAACCCCTCTGAGTTGAAACTGCCCAACTGAGCATTGAATCGAATATCCAACACTTCAATATCAGCTTCTATACGACAGATGCATACAATGAAATGGGGTCAAATTAAAGTTTAAATAGAATAATTTGAATCCAAAAAAGTGAATATTTACCTATAAGAATAAACGTGCCTGTCTTAAGAAAGCTATCAATCAAGCCATTGAAAATAACCCCTTTGAGTTGAAACTGGACAACTGAGCATTGAATCGAATATCCTACACTTCATTGTCAGCTTCTATAGGACGAACTCATGGAATGAAATGGGATCAAATGAAAATTTAAATAGAATAATTTGAAACCAAACAAAACTGGACATTTACCTTTGAAATCCCAGGGTTTCCATTTCACATATGCACCAATTTTTGCCATCAATGGCCAAGGATCCAAAATTGTCGAGCCCGCGAGTTTTTTGACATATCCAGTCGAGCCCATGAAATTTTTGAGAGATTTTTGGCCCAAAGATTTTGAATTGGCCATAGTTTTGTCAATAATGGCTGATTCGCTCTTCTGACTTGGCCACTCTAGTAACATTGGCTCCAAGGTTTTCACTCTAATAACATTCACGACATTTTTTGGAAATAATGGCGAAAGAACCAGGGTTTAGCGCCAATTTTTTTTCAATAATGGCAGATGAACCAGGGTTTAGAGGAGGGTCGTCGGATCTCATTGAAACTACACATTGTTTTTGCATTGGTCCACCTGTTCAAACATAGAATCAGGATTAGCTTATTACGTTAGAGTTTTAGTTTAGTAAATTTTAATATAATAATTTATTTATTTGTTTTAGATATCGTCTTCTAAATGAGGTCTAATTAAGGAATGGTGTCCATAAGATTTCAATCAATTTGCTCATAAAAATATAAATATTGAATAAACATTAATGCTAAAAATAATAAATTTTAACTAAAAAATAATTTAAATAAATATGAATAAAAATATAAAGGTAAAAGCATTATCATAACATTGATCCTTCAAGTATATTTATAGGGTAGTGGAAAAAGAGACCTTAAACTTGTATTACCACATACATTTAACACTACAATGTGATAAAACATGAATTGTTATATTTAAAACATTTTTTTAAGGGGTGATGCTTTCAAAGTTGTTAGTTTTAATATCAAATTAAAACTCAATTTTAAATATGAAATACTCAATTTTAATATTGTTTTGAATTTTTTTTTTAAATATTCTATTTAGGAAAATTAGTTTGAATAGGTTAGATAACATTCAAGCTTCTAAAAAAAGTTTCCATCTTCTCATTCAATTTATTTATGTGAATTCTATGTTTTAGGCTATAGTATTATTGTATAATATTTTTTATTTTGGCTACGTGTTAATGATTATGTGTATATTAAAACATATGTTTTAATAATATGGTTATGTATAATAAATATTGTATTTTAATAATATTATTGTGTAATATTTTTATTATTTTGGTAAAAGACTAATGAACAATTTTAATAATTTAGATGAAAACTATAAAATTTATTTAAATAATAATATTGACTCAATAAAATTGTGATTTTAAAATTATTATATAATATTGTATATGTTCTTAAATAAAATTATAGGTGTAATAAAATATAAATTTGGACATGTTTTTTTTAATAATATAATTGTTGGAGACATTTACCACCATACACACTCTTTTTGGTCAAATTGGCCTAGTTAAACCACTATCCTAAGTATAATTGACATAATTCACATCGGTGGAGCATTAATTGACATCATCCAGTCACACCCACGCCTACCTACAGTCAAGGAGGCTAACTTAGCCTTCTCCTACATTCGGGGAGGCTAACTGGAGCACTCCGAGGGTGATTTGAGTGATACTAATGCACCTAATTGCTAACTGGTGGTTACAATCAGTTCAACAAGTCAGTTAAGGTGCCTCCTCTCATTAAATATATTATTTAATGATTATTTAATGATCTGGAGTCAATAGGGGGGCATCCACCAACTTTTGATGATCAGTTCAGCTTCAGTTAACCTCATCGGGGTTTATTGAAGTCATTGAAGCACTAGCACTTGATGGTTGGATTGCTATGACATGTGTTTGATCTCTTTCAGTTGAGACTTAGTCATTTATTGCATTCCTACTTCAGTTAGGGTTTGGTGAGTCAATTAGGGTTTTGGTCAGTGGTTAACTAAGTGTGAACCAATGGCTTACATTCAGTTAAGCTAGACTCACTCATTCAATTCGAATGACCTCCTTAGGTATTCAAATTGCTCACTCATTCAAGCTGTAGCTTGACATTGTAATTTTAATTATTCATTGTTTATTGAATATACAGAGCGGCTACTATTCTATAGACCGATTACACCATTTCATGAGTTATTTGTTGATTATTTCTTGATCAGATTGATTATTTGTTCCTAGATCAATGTGCAAGATTAATATGATATTAGAGCTTACAGTTGGATGAAGATCTATCTCTCAAAAACAAGCTTTTTGACAGATTTCTACATGAAAAGTGAGAAATAGCTCAAAATCCAGCACTGCACCAGAAGCCAAGGCTTACCACTTAATACCCCAAGTAAAGAACTTGTTGATCAAGCTTGCTTGATTGACTATGCTAGGTGTGATGAAAGCCTAGAATGTGCAAGCTGTTTGACCTTACATTACCCTTTCTATTTTGATTTTCAGGTTTCTACAGGTGAAGCATTCGCTCCAGCACATCCAGATGGCCTCCTCAGTAGATATCTTGACTCCACACAATTTCCACTCATGGAAAGGTGATATGGAGATTTAGCTGTGCTCCATAGGTCTTTTTAGAATCACCATGGACACTAAAGATGAGCCTGGATCCACCATAGAAAAATCAGGATTCTTGAACAAGAAGGACGAAGCCTTCGGTTTCTCGTGCCTCTCTATTTCCCAAGACCTTCTTTTCCATCTTGCAGGATTGAAGACACCGAAATAAATATGGGACAAATTAGAATCTCTATACGAAAAGCATGATGACTTGAGGGTTTACCAGCTCAAAAATGAACTCATGTCTCTCCAACCATCCAATTTTGAGACTCTGAATGATTTATTCACAAAGTTCAAGCATATTGTTTTACTCTTGAAGCAATGAAAAGTGGAGAAGGAGGATGATCAACTCATCCTCACCATAATCTTCAAACTTGGGGCTAATTATTTAGTTTTTGTTTCTACATTCCATGCGGGGAAGCTCACAACCACCGGATGGACCATGCCTACACTCAATACCTTCATTGAGTCCCTAACATGTGAACATGACAAGCTGTCCAGATGGGGATCATCTGATCTTCCCGTGATCAAGCCCTACATGTCTCGAGGCCCAAAGATCTGAAGGGTCAAGGAAAGCAGCAAATAATAAAAAAATAAATTTGATGCTCCTAAACCTAGAGTTGAAAATCAGCAGCATGATGAGCCTTCTGGCTCAAGGAAGAACAAAGGAAAAGGGCACCATGGCAAGGAGAAAGTCAAGTGTTCTTATTGTGAGAAGGGCTTCCACCCTGAAAATGCCTACATGAAGAAGAGGCTTCATGAAGCAACCTCTCTCCTTGAGAGGAATCACATCAATCTTTTGGAGAGCTTTCGGAGGAGAGATCACCAAGATCGGGAACCACAACATGAGAAAGGTCATGCCCTCATGGCAAGCACTTCGAAGTCCAAAGCACTGTTGATTGAATTTGGAGCTTCGAATCACATGATGGCTGAGAAAGACTCCTTTTCATCCTTGGAGACTGGAAAATCCATCCCCATCCACATGGGATATGACTCCACCATCATTTCCGAAGGACAAGGTACTGTGGATATTGAAAATGGTTTTTTCTCTAATGTTTTGTATGTACCATCTCTAGCAGCAAATCTCCTTAGTGTCTATCAGATGACACATAAAAGAGTGCCTAAGAGAGTCTCTTTCAGCCCAAATGATGTTGAGATAATAGAAATTGCATTCGGGAAACTCATTGTAAAAGGCCTTGCAAATCATCATGCAAAAGCTTATGAGTTCTCTCACTTTGTTGCGGATGCAAAGCCCACCGCTCAGCTGACTCATGGAAATGAGGTTAGTAGGTTGTGGCATGAGAGGTTTGGTCATATCAATTTCAAATATTTGCAGCAATTACTAAAAAACTCCATGGTTGAAGGCCTCCCGATCATCAAGGCAACCACGGGAATTTGCAAGGGCTGTGTGATTGGAAAACACCCTGAGCACAAGTTCGATCGGGGGAAGGCAAACCGAGCTACAAGCATATTGGGGCTGATACATTCTGATATTAGTGGTCTGATGCCTATCACATCCATGAATGGATCAAGGTACCTCCTTACTTTTATTGATTATTTTTCAAGGTATACATGGGTTTTCTCTCTCAAAAAGAAATCAGAAGTACATGAAAAATTTTCTGAATTGAAGGCCTTGATCGAAAATGCCTCTGGGCTTAAGATCAAGATCTTGAGATCTGATAATGGAGGGGAGTATTTCAATAATGAGTTTATATACATATGCTCCCAAAGTGGTATTCAGGTATAGCATTCAATTCCCTGCACTCCCCAGCAGAATGGAGTAGCGGAAAGGAAGAACTGGTCTCTCAAGGAGATGACCACATGTATGTTGGAATCTAAGAAGCTTGCTGCAAATTTGTCGGCTAAAGCCATGCATGCTACAGCATAAATTTAGAACAAGGTGCCACATTCATCTGTGAAAGGGAAGACCCCTTTCGAAGCATACTTCGGACACAAGCTGGATGTGTTGAACCTACGGGTGTTTGGGTCCACTGCATCGGCCCAAATTTCGCTTGATAAAAGAAGGGCTTTGCAACTGCAAAGCATAGAATGTTTGTTGATTGGGTATCCTAATGAATCTAAGGGTTTCAAGATACTAGATATAAATACCAAACATATCATTATCCATAGAAGTGTCAAGTTCGATGATCCTCTTTAGGAGGTGGAACTAGTGAAGGAGAAAACTACTGATTTTCCTTCCTATTCTACTGATTATTTGGATGATGAAATTGGGGGTGATGACCCTGATTTGGATTCTTTGATTTCTGATATCAGTGTGTGGAAATCATCATATGCTGAATCAGAACCTAAAGTGAAAAATCATCTTCCTACATGGGCCCGACAGACACTCTCCTCTGTAGGAGACAACATTGGAAATCCGAATGACACAAGGAGAACGCGGTCTGATTTCCAAAGAGCAGGTATTGCGTTATCTTGTCCTGATAATTTGCTGTCCAAAAATTGCTATTTGATGATTATTTCAGATCCAAAATCCTACTACCATGCTCAGAATGATCCGATATGGCAAGTTTCCATGGATGAAGAGATGAATTCTCTTCAGAAACACACTACTTGGGAGATAGTTTCTCTTCCTCCAGAAAGGAAATTGGTTCAATGCAAGTAGGTGTTTCAAACAAAGGTTGCTACAAATGGAAGCACCTACAAATATAAGGCAAGGTTGGTAGCAAAATTTTTATCTCAGGTCCAAGGAGTGGACTACCATGAGACCTTTGCACCGGTTGCAAAAATGGACTCCATCCGCCTTGTTTTGCCAATTTCAGCATCCAAGCACTGGGAGGTGCATCACATGGATTTTAAGTCAGCCTTATTGCATGGAGATATTCATGAAGAGATATACATGAAGCATCCTGAGGTCTACATCACTGATCCATATTTGGTTTGGAAGCTAAAGAAGTCACTATACGGGTTAAAATAGGCCCCAAGAGAGTGGTATTCCAACATGGATGCCTTCCTTCTCTCGCAAAACTTTCAAAGATGTAGATCAAATCCAAATGTGTATTTATAGAAGCATGATGGTAATATAATTATCATTTTTTTATATGTTGATGAATTAATGATCACAGGTAGCACAGTTGCCTCCATTTCAGCCATCAAAACGGCTCTCCACAATGCCTTTGAAATGAGTGATTTGGGGCTTGAAATCAAGCAAAATTCTGATGGGATTATGGTCACTTAGTCCAAATACACTTCATACCTTTTATTAAAGTTTAACATGGCTGAATGTAGGCCTGCACCATTCCCTTTCCTTTCAGGGATCAACCTTGAAGAAGGAAAAAGCACACCTCCCATGGACTGCACTATCTATCGACAGCTGATTGGTAGCTTGTTGTACTTGACACATTCTAGGCCTGATATTTGTTATGTCATGAATGTTGTATCAATATACATGCACTAGCCTCATGATATTCATTGGAAGGAAGCCAAGAGGATCCTCCAGTATATTCAGGGAACCAGGACCTACGACATTCACTATGCTGCAGACTTCGAGCTAGAGCTGGTTGGATACACAGATTTCGATTGGGTGGGTGATTCTATTGATCAAAAGTCAACTTCCGGATATGTATTCATGTTTGGTGGTGGTTCCATTTGCTGGTCAAGCAAAAAGTAGGCTTCCATAGCACTATCTTCAGCAGAGGTCGAGTATCGAGGAGCGGTGAATGCTTGCATCCAAGCATTTTGGTTGCAAGGCATTCTTTTAGAGTTTGATCTTGGTAGTACTTTGTCCACTGTCCTCTTTTGTGACATTCAAAGTACTATTAAGATATCCACAGATCTAGTTACTAGGCAGAGGACTAAGCATGTAGAGATTCACATGCACTACATTAAGGAGCTAGTGCATGACATGACCATCATTCTGCAATACTACCCGACTGATGAGTAGATTGCAGACATATTCACCAAGAGCTTTTTAGAAAAGAAGTTCACTTACCTCCATTCACTATTGGGGATGAGTTCATCAGGGAGATTCAGACTACTTTTAGTGTTCAGCTTGAGGGGGGGGGTTTCCCTCTTTTCCTCACTTAGTTTGTTTTGAGCATTGTTTCAGTTTCAACATTGTACAGGGTGACCTATGGCCTTAGTTGTTGGGGCCCTAGCATTTTTATGAATTTGTGTTTTCTAACTCCTCCTGAGTATAGCTTAAGGGGGGGTGTTGGAGACATTTACCACCATACACACTCTTTTTGGTCAAATTGTCCTAGTCAAACCACTATCCTAAGTATAATTGACATTAATTGACATCAGTGGAGCATTAACTGACATCATCCAGTCACACCCATGCCTACCTACAGTCAAGGAGGCTAACTTAGCCTTCTCCTACATTCAGGGAGGCTAACTGGAGCACTCTGGGAGTGATCTGAGTGATATTAATGCACCTAATTGCTAACTGGTGGTTGCAATCAGTTCAACAAGTCAGTTAAGGTGCCTCATCTCATTAAATATATTATTTAATGATTATTTAATGATCTGGAGTCAACACGGGTGCCTCCACCAACTTCTGATGATCAGTTCAGCTTCAGTTAACCTCATCGGGGTTCATTGAAGTCATTGAAGCACTAGCACTTGATGGTTGGCTTGCTATGACATGTGTTTGATCTCTTTCAGTTGAGACTCAGTCATTTATTGCACTCTGAATTCAGTTAGGGTTTGGTGAGTCAATTAGGGTTTTGGTCAGTGGTTAACTGAGTGTGAACCAATGGCTTACAGTCAGTTAAGCTAGACTCACTCATTCAAGTTGTAGATTGACATTGTAATTGTAATTATTCATTGTTTATTAAATATTTAGAACGGCTAGTATTCTATAGACCGATTACACCATTTCATGAGTTATTTGTTGATTATTTCTTGATGAGATTGATTATTTGTTCCTAGATCAATGTGCAAGATTAATAATAATTGTGTAAAATTATATAAGATTTTTAATTCGAAGGTAGATGCAATATTATATAATGTTTTTTTAATAATATTTAATAGTCTTTCTTAGGTTAGGTATAATATTGTATACATTTTTTTAATAAAATTAAATAAATTTTACATTTAGAAAAGTTGAGTCAAATAACTAAATAATTACTTTTTATATGGAATTAAGTATTACATTTCTTTCATTATTTTATGTGATTTCTATCTTTATTTTGGGGTGAAACATTTATCAATCTTGGTCCTCAAAATAACTAATATTTAGATGAAATTATGTATTAAATTTATTTCCTTATTTTAACTGATTTCTAACATTATTTTGGGGTGAAACATGGATCTCAAAATAACTAATTTTTAGTTGAAATTATGTATTAAATTTCTTTCATTATTTTATGTGATTTCTATTATTACATTTGGGTAAAAAGTTTCATCGAACTGTGTTCTCATTAATTGATTTTAATATAAAATATATATCTAGGGCAGCATTGAAAAAAGTGCAATAATCCTACATTGCATTATTTTATTAATTTATTGATTTTTCCTTAGGAGGCTGATTTTGAGTTGAAATTTCCTCTAATGAAACTTTTCTTTGATTTTATTTTGAACCATTTGCAATGGAATGACGATGATGAACAATGATGAGGAGGAGGAGGAGGAGGATGAAAATGATGATGATGAGGATGATGACTATGATGATGATGATGATGATGGCGATGACGATGATGATGAACAATGATGGTGATGATGATGATGATGATGATGATGATGATCACGATGATGATGATGATGATGATGATGATGATGATCACGATGATGATGATGATGATGATGATGATGATGATCACGATGACTATGACTATGATAACGATGATTATGATGATGATGATGATGACAACAATGATGATGATGACCATGACGATGATGATGAACAATGATGATGACAATGATGATGACGATGATGATGACTATGATGATGATGACGATGATGACGACGATGACGATGACGATGACGATGATGATGCTGATCATGAATAGTATGACTATGATGAAAATTATGATGATGAGGATGATGATGACTATGATGGTGATGATAATGATGATGATGATGATGACAATGATGATGATGATGAGGATGATGACTATGATGATGATGATGGGGATGAGGATGATGATGATGATGGAGATGAGGAAGATGATGACTATGATGACGATGATGAGGATTAGGATGATGATGATGATGATGACAAGGAGGAGGAGGAGGAGGAGGAGGAGCACGATGATGATCATGATGATGATGATGACGACGATGATGATGAACAATGATGATGAGGAGGAGGATGATGAAAAGGATGATGATGATGCAGATGATGATGATGACGACAATGGGGATGATGATGATGATGATGATGAGGATGATGATGATGATGACGATGATGAGGAACAATGATGATGGTGAAGATAATAGGTTTAGTTGAAACTTTTCTTTGATTTTATTTTCAAGCATTTTCAATGGAATGATGATGATGAACAAAACAAAACTGTTCATTGTTTTGTTTTTTTAAACACAGGGATGTGTGCACGACCCTGTATGCGATCACACAAAACACGTGCACGTGTGTCATTAGGAGCGCAGGCATGCTCCTATTGTCCACATTGGAAATGCGGTGTGGAGGTTCGCCACTACCGAAGCAGGAGCACGTGCACGCCTCCATGGGTGCGTGCACGTTCTTGTTTTTTTTCCACTCGCGTGCTCCCAATGCATCATATTTGGGTAGCAGCTTCTTGCAAGTGCCCATGTGCAAGTTATGTCATCTTCGAGGACATTTATAAGCTACTTTTCCCCATGCCTAGGCACATCCTACCAAGAATAAAGAAACAAATTAAGACCAAAGAGATGTTCAATTTTCCAAAGGAATCAAGTTGGGATATTGACCTTGATGAAAATGAGGTAATTTGTGTCTAGAGTTGTCTATTGAGGAATCCACTATTTTGTTAGGGGATGAAGCAGGATATAGGGATATGGGGATTTTCTCCTCGAGGGGGGTCATTGCAGATGATGCTCCTTTGGGTAGAACAAAAATACATCATGAAACTAATGCATCTAACTCAAAGCATATGACTTAAATAACAAATTGAATCCTTCTCAGAACTATAATCTCCCAGATCTTACAAATTCTAGTTTTTTATTGTGACTCCTTCATAAATGGAAATTAGAAATGAAATGTGCATTACTCATGTAATTTTTAACTTATAAATACGAAATACACACATATTCTTCTAAGTGCAATATGCACCTCTAATTTTCTTTAATTTATCATGCTTTGAGCATTTAAATAATGTGATTTTCATTTTATACTGGAATAGAAAAAAGAGATTTTTTTCTTGGAAAAAAACATTGTTTGAACTACAACTATACTCCTGGGATCTTAAACAAAATATATTTAATATTTTAATAAAGACTTTTAATGAAGGTGAGTGAGCGAATATTTTAATGAACCTATTTTTCTTATGATCTAATGCCTTTTGTCATCTTCTAAGGCTGTGTTTATTTTAAAATTGTCTGGCAAGTTGGCAACATGGTGGTTTTAAGTTACAAAATTAATGTAATTTTTTTGTTAAAATGTTATTTTATCTTCAATAAATATTTCTTTCGTGACTTCCAACACCATTTATCAGAAATTATGTGGTTGTGCTTAATTATATAAGCGAAACTATCCACTAATAAAATGCCATTTCCTACAGAATAAAGAACAAAAAAAATCTAAGTGTTTACCTATTTATGCATATTTTTGTTTTTGACATTTTGTTGTTTATATCCAGCTGATTAACATTAAACTTTTGGCTGCTTGTTTTCCGGATAAGCCACTTGTACATCATGAAAACGACGCCACAAAACATGTTTATATCACAAATACACTAAAGATTGAAAGTTAATCAAACACAAAAGAGTTGAAATTATGTAGATTCAAAATGAAAACATAAATACTTCAAAAACCGATCCATTACGTCTCATTTATTTCCTTTCATCATTTTTATTTCCATTAGACTCAACAATCCATCACTTTGAATCGTCATTTCTTGTTTAACCATTATATTTTATGATGCGGGAGGAGGAGTTCTCAAATGCAATGCAAACGGTATTTTATCCTATTTAAATTAAATATGAATACATATTTAGCTTGGCATTATTTAAAATGAAAGAATGATTACATATTTTAATTAAAAACAAACAATTCAAATGTTGTCCTATTCTATTGAATATATATTTTAAATGCTATTGTATCTTATTTAATAGGAATACATTTAATAGGAATATATTTAAATAGGAATATATTTTTGAAGTTTGATTAAAATAGAATAATTTTATTAATTAAAAAATAAAGAAAATATAAACATTAAATCTTTAGGTTTAAGTTAAAGTTAGTTTATACTAATTTTTTAAAATTTTATGTTTTTGTTTAATATTAAATGTTGGATGACAAAATTTAATTCAATTAGATCTTTATATTTAAAACATTCCAAGATAAGATGGATTTATGCTAGTTTAAATTTTGAAATCCGATTAAATGTATCTATACCAATTTACTTAACTTTTTTGAATATTAAATATGAGAGTGCAAGATTTTATCCACATAAATCGCTTCCATCTAAGTTATAATCTCTCCCACCTCCTAGTGAATTTCTAGGTTTTAAGAGCAACCTTCTTCTCTAGGTACATGAACGTTTTTTATGCTTAAGGTATAAAAATAGTAGTTAACTTTGCTTTAAAGAGATGCTAAGTGTAAATATTCCTCATTGTTGAAGTATATTGTGTAAATGTTTCTTTGCGAATGTAATAGATGGGAGTCACTAGTGTATTCAAAGGAAAATATATATCAATAGATAAAGTAAGAGATAAGGACAAAAGGGAAGATGGTGTGGAGTGCAAATAAAGGGAAAAGAGCTCCTGTAAGGGAGACTTTGGAGAGGAAAGTGTCATTGAACAACATATAAAGGAGGAAACATTTAGGAAAACAATCGCATAGACAATCTGTAGTATGCGAGGCAATGATAACGATCCAAACAAACAATTGACACAAAATCCATGGAAAATCACTAGGACTCATTTAAGAATGTAGAAACTAAATAAATTTGGTTAGTGAACTTGCCCTTTTAGTGGCGGGAGATAAATTTAAAAATTTAATTCATTGATTTTGTATTTTGATTGCTTGAAACACGCTTGAAAAGCCATCTAAAAAACTTCTTCCATTGGTCATGGTCATAATTTCATTATGATATACATTATTATACTTCTACCAACTAATTTCCCTCATATGTTCCATCTCCATAGTTTCAGCTTCATGTGGTGTCAATAGCTCTGGCAATATACTTGTTGGACCTTTACCCATGTCCATGGATGTCATAGGGAGATCTGGAGCCTTATCTGCTCTTAGGTATGAGAATCTCTTGTTTGGAAACTAAACTATATAAATTAGTTAACTGGTAATGTCTACCCTATTATGATGATATTGTAATTTTTTCTTTGCTTGCAATAAGAAATTATTTTATGAACCCGACTAGCTTTATTGTGACAAAAATTATCTATTTCCCTACAATCTTGGAGCTAGTTACCATGGACATGGTGCCCTACTTGTTTGCTAGTATGTTGGATACTTTGAAAATTTTCCCTTCTAAAAATTCATGAAACTCTCATATTGCAAATCTTGTTTCATTTTTACAATATAATGGAAATTATATTGACATGCAAGGTTTTTCATTAGCATTTAGAATATTTGATTCCATTTGTACTTTCCCTTTAAAGAGTGCAATTTTGTTTCATAAGTTGTGTACTGTGTTATATTTACATATCATATTTAACTCCATTCTACTTTTTCTCCAGTGACCACACTTGAGTATGATTACTAGGATGTAGAAAATGTATAATGTCTTAATATCTCGAACCATCTGTAATAGATGGTGAAAATCGCCCAACAATTGCACCTCTACTTTGTCATTTCAAATGGGGATAACTTTTATTAATAAAGATGGATAAATACAATAGATGATTCAAGCTTTGTAAAGTCCTCCTTTGTCATCAATAGGACTAGTATCTTGCAGATTCCATGGCATCTGGGTAATTATCATCATTATTGTACTCATTTTCATTCCATATACCCTCTTTTGAAGAACTATGTACAATTGTTAGTACTAAACCTTGCAAATTATCAAACAAGCTGCGTATGCTATTGTATAATTGCTTACCATAATTAAGCTTTCCTTTTATTGTTTCTGCATTGAGAGCATAGGAATGAGATTGCTTTTGGGTTATATTGGTTTTTGAATATGATTTTTTTTTGCAGTACTTGGAAACCACATTATAGGGTTGATATATTGTCACACTTGGACCCTACTTTCAAACACCATGATTCTCGATGGAATTGTTAGAAATACAAATAAAGAGTTACTTGAGTGTTTCCTCTAGTAACTAAGGAGACACAGCTTGAAGTATTTGTAAATGAATCTCTATTTGATACCTATAACGATAATTACGGGTTGACTATTTTGTTCTTATCGTACATACATACATTATAAATATAGTTACTGGTTGAGTATTTTGTTCTTATAGTACATACATATGTTATTATGATCTCCACACCTTGGAAATTGTCAAAAATAAATGCATACCATTGGTATGGAAAAGGGGAACTCAAACCACCATTCGCGTGTCCTCTGAGATTTTGGATTGAATCTATCAAATAATATGACATAAATCATAGTTTCACAGTACTCTGAGTTCCATCAATGAACTTCTATTTTATATTTTTGGCCCTCTCTATGCGGAAGCATAAAAAATGAAAAAAAAATCAAGGATTTGATTGAACTTTTCCAATGATGTTTGAACAAATTTTGGCATAGCTCATCAAAACATCCCCTTATCAAGCTCACATTACATTTTCGTAAAAAAAAAATTGATTTTTTGTGGAAAAGATATCTTTGTAATCTTTGTAATGTTGTTACGACGTTTCTACACTAAGAAACATGTACTATGTTGTTTTTGCACTAAGTAGTATATTTTATGCACATACGAATTATCATTGAGATATCATATTTGATCTCTATATTATTAATTATGTATTGTGTTGTTTTGGGTGTCTCTGCACTATTCTATTTCTACACTAAGAGAAATACTATGTCGCTTTTACATCAAGAGCTACTTTTGATAACTACTTGTTATGATGTACTTACACAAGAGGGTGATAAATAAGTTGAATCTTGAATTATCAATGATCTAACTAGCAGTTGGCATGTTGTCGAACTTCAACAAAGTCTAGAAATTCAACTACTTTGACTGCTTCGATGGGTTCAACATCGACTTCGACAAGTCTGAATCTCGACACAACTGAATTCAACAACCTCGACACGTTTCACATTTGATATACAACATCTCAACATGCAGTGTCGACACCGACGATTGATGAACATTGACAGATTGTCTCTCTGTCTTCAAGTCATCTGCGACGGTTGAACTTTCGAACTATTATAAATTCTTTTGTAACTGAACGTAATAGGTAGTCACCAAAGTGTCTTAGCATTCTATATAAACATGTACACTATTGTAGTATATGAGAATGAATGATACTGATCATTCTTCATATAGAAGAAAACAATAATAGAAGTTGGTTCGAATTCTTGCATATTGTCTGTGCTCACAGTTTCTGTCGATATAGTGTATTTACTTCTTTACTTGTTCTTTTTTTATGCTTGTGTCATAACAGTGCTCGACTCATTCTATAACATACCCATATAACCTACAAAAAATGAATAATAAAAAAAATGTTATATAAAATATATGTCATTAGTCATAAACCCTTGTATTCCTTCTCTAACACACATTCAACATAACATCAATACATAGTCTCCTTAAAAAAATGCATTCATGGTTTATCCTAATTCCTTTAATGGGTTTGAAATCAAAATCTTAAGTTTAAAATCTTTTTCGCAACAGGCCTTCCGCAATGGAATTCTGCACAACATGCCTTCTGCAACTGTCCTTTCCGTAAATAAAACTCCCTTCTGAAATTTGGATTGCGGATTGCTTAAATCACTCAACCCCTTAAAAATATTACCCTTCTGCATTTCCGCTTCTGCAATGTAGATTGCAGGTTGCGGATCCCCCTTCCTTTTAATTAATAATTGTTTTCCTACTTTCTGCATTCCATAATGCGGATTGCGGAAATCCTTACATTCAACACTTTTTCATTTCCACTTTCGCATTCCACAATGTGGATTGCAGATTGCGGAAGCCTTAGAATTTTCATGATTTTATCCTTTTCGCTTCCACATTCTGCAATGCAGATTGCGGATTGCGGAAACACATATCTTATTCGCAGTTTTAAATTCCTCCTTTCGCTTTTTGCAATGCGGATTGTGGATTGTGGAAAACCTTAGGTTCTTTAGAAATTACCTTTCGCTTTCTACTTCCACAATGCAGATTGCAGATTGTGGAAATATTAAGTTTTCTTACAGAATAATATTCCGCCCTCCATTTCTGCAACGCGGATTGTGGATTGCGGAAACCAATAAACTCCTTACAATACTAAATTTTTTATTCCCAGTTTTGCAATGTGGATTGTGAATTACAGAAACCCCAAAAATGTTTACAATCTTTCCTTTCAGAAACCCGCTTCCTCAAAGCGGATTGCGAGTTGTGGAAGTGATTAAATTCTTCACTAGTTTTACACTTTCGTAGGACTTTTGGACCAAGGTTCACACTTCGTTTCCTCTTTGTGTTTCTTGGGTAAAACCAAGGGATATCAAACTTTGATGGATTTGCAACCTTAGGCCGAGTTCTTTACTTAAAACAAGTTCAGGCTTAGGAAGTCATAGTGGGGTCTAGTAGCCAGTTTCCTAAGAAACTGCAACTAACACACTTTCCTTCACAACTTTACCATTCATCTAAGGACTAACAGTATCACACAGGGGCTTCACTAAAATGGAATGGGTTTAAATCTAGACAACACTCATACTTATCACTGTGGTCCCTTACACTAGTCATTAATAGTAGAGAAATAAGGCATTTGAGAAACACATTACAGAAATAATATTACACTATTACTAAGACCATATGACAAATGCGGCCACCGTTAACTAAAATAGAGCAGGGAATTCACCCTTGGTAAACCATATAACAGATATAGTCACGACTAACTTAAAACATATCAAGGGGATTTCCCCATTAGTAAAATTCATAACCCATGCAGTCATAGCCATTCAAAATGGAGCATGAGTATTACACCATTATCAAGCCATAAAATCAATGAAAGTTACAGTCCCTTAAGCTAGTGCAGGGGCATCACACCACCTCATAAGAAACACATTCATTTAGACTAAGAACTGGTATTAGTATTTTTATGGATGTTGAAACACACATTCATACACATACATCTATATCCTGAGCTCAACAGATTTGTGGAAACATAAACATAGTAATGGAACCTGTTTGTAAGGCGAGTCGAATGAAGAAGGAACAACCATGTTCCACCCAACCGTAGATTAGGAACATATTTTATTTTCCCTCAATGACCCTCGAGCTAAACTATGCATGCCAAGAATGGTGATAACCAATATCAGGTACAGTTCTCGAGTGAGAAATCAGTTTCCTAATACAGAGTGCTCACACAACAAGTATTTCTTCCAGTCTGGCCTAACACAAAGTGCTTACACAGCAAGAGTTCACTCCTTTCCTCAGCATACTCAGCAGCATCCTACCTCCTCCCATATCATTCTATTTTATAGTTTTTGTGTTTTCCTAGGTCTTTTACAGCTAACAACCAATTCCTCATGGACTTTCCACCTCCCACTACACCTTTGATTCCTCAGGGCGTGTCCAGCACCATACTAACATTCTCACGCATGGTGTAACCTCCCTGAGATTGAATCTTGATGTCCCTTACTCTCACATGCATAGTTTCCTCTTCAACATGATTTCTCCCATGATTCACATTTTTTATTAAAAGCATAATGTTTCAGTTACCTATGTCCTCCAAGGACCAGTTGGTGGTTTCCAGAACGAGCCAATCTCATTAAACAAATAAAATAGTAATTCAAAATATTACAAAAAAAATGTTTATATGTTGGGGGGTATTACATCCTCTCCCCCTTCTGGAAACACTGTCCACAATGTTCTTAGTCTTCTTCTATAGCTTCTGGGAATAAACCTGGGTACTTGTTTCTCAAAACTTCCTCTAATTCCCAAGTCTCCTCCTCTAGGATAAAGTGCTTCCATTGCACGTCAAACCGAGCGATGACCCGGTTCCAAAGTACTGTTTCTTTCCTGTCCATAATGAGTAAAGGTTCCACTTGAAAATCATCTTTTGGTTCCACCCGCACCACATTCTAGTCAATGATATGAGTGGAATCATGTCTCTATTTCTTCAGTAATGAAATATTAAAAACATTATGAATTCTCAAGTGAGAAGGAATAGAAAGTGTGTATGCCATGGGTCCAATTCTTTCCAATGATTGAAAGGGTCCATAAAACCGTGGTGCTAATTTGGTATAGCTTCCCAATTTAAGGGAGTTCTTTTTGGGTTTGACTTGGAGATAGATGTGGTCTCTGACAGAAAACTCTCTGTGCTGTCTTTTTAAGTCAATGTAACTCTTTTGGCGATCCTGTGCCACTTCGAGGTTCTTTTGTACCTCTCAAACATTTTGTTCCATGTCTTGTAACATTTCAAGTCCTACCATGAGACGATCCATGGGGCTATCCCAGCTAATAGGTGTAGTGCACTTTTTCCCATATAGGATCTCGAACGGGCTCATTTTTGCTGAGGCCTGATAACCATTGTTTTATGAAAAGTCCACTAGATGCAAATAGTCCTCCCACTTGTGGTTTTTTCCATGACATACATTCTTAGCATGTCTTTAATGACTCAATTTGTTTGTTCTATTTGTCCATCTATTTCAGGGTGATAACTAGTGTTGAAATTTATCTTGGTTTCTAACCTTGCAAACAATGATTTCCAAAATTTTGACGTAAACTTAACATCCCGGTCATAGACTACCATCTTCGGTACTCCATGAAGTCAGAATATTTCCTTGAGGAATATTTATGCAATATTGACATATTTGTAAGTTGATTTGACAGGAATAAAATGAGAAGACTTGCTTAACTTATCTACTACAACCATAATTGAAACATGTTGCTTTTGTGTTGAAGGAAGACCCGTGATGAAATCCAAGGATATTACCTCCTATTTCCACTCAGGAATTGGAAAAGGTTGTAACAAACTTGTTGGATGTTGATGTTTAGCCTTCACTTGTTGACATTCCAAACATTTAGAAAAATAATACAGTAAATATGCCTTTAATATGGGCCAAAAGAATTGCTTCTTGAGGGTTGTTATCATCTTTTGGTAACCAAGGTGTCCTGCATAAGGAGGTTTGTGTATCTCATTTAGAATAAATAACTTTAAATATGCAACAACAAGAATGTATATTTTCTCCTTAAACCGAATTAACCCTTTTTGGTCTACTTTGAATTATGTCCCATTTAGATTTACCTCATCTTTTTGTTGCTTGTTCATTAAATTTGTATAGTCAGCATCCTCTATGCTATTTGTTTTTATTCTGCTCAATAGATCACTTTCTGGTTGGCTCATAGTGATCTCATACACTTCATGAGTTCTTCGACTGAGTACATCAACCACCCTATTTTCCTTACCTTTGATATTCTTTACTTCAAAATTAAATTCACTTAAAAAGGCCATCCATATTGATTGCCTAGCATTAAGTCTAGGATGAGTAAACATGTTCTTGACACAGGTGTTATCTGTCAATAAGAGGAATTTATTTCCTAACAGGTAGTGACGCCACATTTTTAAGGCATGCACTACCGCTGCCAATTCTAGATCATGTACAACAAAATTTCGTTCATGTTCCTTCAATTTATGAGATTTGTAACATACTACATGCCCTTATTGAGATAATACCCCCCCCCCCCCCCAATCCCTCCTTACTAGCATCTATATATACTATGTAGTCTTTCTAAGGGTCAACCACTTTTAACATTGGGGCCATCGTTAATAATATTTTTATATTTTCAAAGATCTCCGGACACTTTAAGGACCATACAAATTTTACTCCTTTCCTTTGAAAGGAAGTAATGGGGTAGGAGATCTTTGAGAATCCTTGGATGAACCTCTGATAGTAGCCGATGAGTCCCATGAAAGATAGAAGTTTAGTGACATCTTTAGACACAGGCCATTCTAAAATTTCCTTTATCTTCTGCGGATCTAATAGAATCCCTTTTTCTGAGATGACATGTCCTAAGTACTCAATTTCTTTCTTAAAGAATTCACATTTCTCAAATTTAGCATATAGCTAGTGGTCTCTTAGGATATGTAGTACAATTATCAAGTCATGTTGATGCTCTTAATCCATCCTTGAGTAGATCAGGATATTATCAATGAAAATTAACACAAACTGATCTAGATATTTGTTAAAAATACTATTCATTAGACACATGAATGTAGAAGGGGCATTGGTTAAGACGAAAGGAATTACTATGAATTCATAGTGTTCATATCGGGTCCCGAAGACTATTTTATTAACATCTTCTTCCCTAATCCTGATCTGGTGATAACTAGACTACAAATATAACTTAGAGAATATTTTAGCCCCCCCTACCTGATCGAACATATCATTAATGTGAGGCAGAGGATACTTGTTCTTAATGGTCACTTTATTTAGTTTTCTGTAGTATATACACAGTCGTAAAGTCCCATCCTTCTTTCTAACAAATAAAACTGGTGATTCCCATGGCGACATAATGGGTCTGCTGCAACCCTTGTCTAGGAGTTCTTATAACTGGATTTTCAATTTGGTTAACTCAGGAATGCTCATTCGATAAGGTATTTTTGATACCGATGCAGATCCGAGTACAATTTCAATGGAGAAATCTATTTCTCGTTTAGGAGGTAGCCCTGGTATTTCTTCTTTGAACAAATCCATAAATTCACTTAAGACTGGGTAGTCTTTTATCTGTGTTTGATCTTCATTAAGGATCAGTTCAGTGGCCTGTACTGCATAAATCTTACAGCCTTTTCTCAAACACTTATTTAATTGCATGGTAGAAATCTGTCTCAAGGAGACAGGCTTACTAATACCTTCTATCTTTCTAACAATTTGATCCTCAACCACATACGTAAAGGTTTTATCAAAAAAAAATAGTACTACTTTATAGTTTTCTAACCAATCCATGCCAATAATCATATAATCATACCATATGACCCTATAGGCAAAATATTCAGATTAATCCTAGTCACATGATATGTCACATGCCCCAATTTTGCAAAATAATATTATCTTATTTTGATTTTATTCCAAGACATTATGTTAAATTTAATAGTAAGATGTAAATGATGACTCAGCAGAGTCAAGGATATTGAATGTAATTCTGAATATTTTAATTTTAAATAAATAAAAGTGGAGACAACAGCTTGGGAGAGCTATTAAAAAGAGTGTTATTGGTCAAGTTGGTGGAGGAGACTAGGTGGAGAGAAAATAGACAAGTGGCAACATCCTCAAACACTTCCAATGTTGCAAGTGGCAACCTCCCTACATTTGGGGTCATGATCCCCCAAGAAAGTGGGATCAGAGCAGGTGGCTCAATTAATGACAACTAACCCAAAAAGACCTAGGAAATCTTAATAAAAAAGCCCATTGAAGAGAGATGAGGCTGCTCATTCCAAGAGAGGAATCATTCAGGTGAATGTACTTCAAGGAATTCATTGGGAAGGGAATTTGTGGAAGGTGTTTGAGGGGTAAACTGTAGGAAGTGATCTAGTACAGTTTTCCAGCTGAAAGATCTTGCTGTAGTGTGCAGAGTTGGTATTGAGTCATTGGACTAGTACTTCGTTGTTTGCTCCACCCAATCCCAACCAAGGAGACTAGGAATAGGCTTGGGGGTCCTGGGAAGTCGCTGTTTGAGCGCTCTCTAGGAGTTGGTAGGGAAGAACGGCCTCCCAACGCTGTTGTCATCCAGCTTTAAAACAGGTTCTACAATCTTTCAATTGCTGTGTTAAAGTTTATATCTGAGTATGAACAAATAATGAATGATTTATATGTTATGTTGTGAACTATTAATCTTGAAATCTCTTAGTTGTTTGAATGCTGAATCTGTACTTTGATGAAAAATAATCCTACCTGTGTTTTTCCCCATCTGGAATAAACTAGATCGTACTCTAGCACAGGTAGTGTGTTTAAAATGAATGAAGTATGATAGGAATATGAAATGAATAGAGTACTTATTTTTTTCAGAGTATTGAAATATTTTCTTTCAGTAGATAGTTGCTTCTAGAAATAATATTAATCTATTTAATAGGGTTTTTATTAGAACCAGACTATGTATTAAGAATATTAGAAAACGAACAAGATCATAATACTTTACTAATAGCATTATGTTCAATTATGTAAGTTATTCTTTTACACAGTACCTTCTTTTATAAACTATACATCTACACTGAAATAGAAGAAATAGAAATTTCAATTAAATGCTTGTCATTTATGTTAAGTAAAGGATGTAAATATGGTTTTTTTAGTTTATATATTTTCCTAATAATAATAGTTATTTTTACCTGCAACTATTTGAACTCTAAGTAAGGATTGGTAATCTTATTAAATTCTGAAGATAAACTAATTTGAGATAAGGAATATAATAAATAAGAACTTAATAACTCTTACAATATCCTTTTTCTTAGAATTAAAATAACTAAAAGACAGTAGTAACCTATGCTTAAAGTATTTAATAAGGAACTGTCCTTATACACTTACAGACAAATTATATGTGAAGGAGTATTGACAGGTATGAAAATTCTTATTACTTTGACCAAGCTTACAAAAATAATCTTATTAAATAAACTAAACTATTATAGACTGTTCTCAGTGTTTATTAATAATATATATATGCAAATATAAACTTAAGAGAATATAGTATTCACAAACAATATTATTATTAACATAAAAAACATATTGTTTATAAATCAAAAGAAATTCTTTTACAAACTGGAGTAAATTTTAAAAGAAGAACATATATTATTTCTACAACCCCTAACCTAGAATTCATTAAGCCATTGAAATAATTTTAAACTCTTGTGGCAGTAATCGAATTGAACGAAATAACAGTACAGAAATCATTATTATAAAATTTAAATAGGGTAAAAACCCTAGCTCATATTTCTGAGCAAAATCTACTTATATTTTTATATACATTAGTAACCTAGGATAAACCATAAGTTTAGTTCTTTTTTACCATTAAAAGAATCAACTAAATTTATTACACAGAAATGAAATGCAATACTGAAAAAAATATACAAAATGTATACTTATAAAAGAAACTGTTTCCTTTTATACAAACAGGGTGTACCTGTGAAAGTGAAATACAGGGTTAAAAACCCTTATAATTATCACAATTACAAATATCAAAACATTGAAGTAATAAACCAAATTTATTTAATTATGTAACCATTAAGTGACCAGGTTATTATAAATTACTTACAGTCCTTTAAGGACAAAACAACAGACTGCGTAATTATTATAAACTAGAATTTCCACAATGCCTTGTAATACTAATTAACAATTAACTAAATAAGTATTAATTTTTTTTAAAAATTAAGTAGAATAATTTATTTCAAAAAAAGGTTTTCCACAAGATAAACCCTAGTTTATAAACTATGAATAAAAACAAGCAAGAATTAAACTATGACTGTAAGTATCAGTCTTAAAAACCTTAATTATAAACTCATACAGAGTAATTCAAACAGATTACAAAAACTTCACTTACAGACAAGAAGGGTTAAAACCCTGAATTTACATAGAGCATATTATAGAACATATGATAAACCAAAACAAGTTTGAAGACAAGACTGTCTTTACAAAAACTATTAATATAAACAAGCCGTAAAGCCAAACATCAAAACTAATTACATTGCTCAGTTAAAACCGAGTCTACCCATCAAATAGCGAGAGTTCGAAACTGGGTAAACCAATTTATGACCTATAAAGAAATCAAACCACATAACTTATGGCGAGTCGAGGAAGGCTTCCCCAAACCCCGTGTGAATCCAAATGACCACCCTGTTACAAGTAGGGTGAAAACCCAACACATGAACCATGGGCCTTACTCGAACTAAGCCACGAGCCACGACATTCACTGGTTGACTGCATACTTCCTCCACCGTGAAAGCACTTAGTGGTGAGCACCTACAAGGAGTTTAAAAGACTATTGTCAGTAAATAAATATCCTAAGATATGTTTGTGCCTTTGTAACAACATTACATGTGTTGTAATTTAAATAAAAGCGAAGACAAACTTTTACCTGTCAATGGAAATGACGAACAGTCTCGTAGAAGAACTGTCACCTATAGGCTTTGCAAACTAAAGACTCAACAACCTGCAAGACAAAGCCTCACACAACGGCGAGACACAAGGACATCAAAAGAAAACTGGAGCAGACAGCGAGCCATGAGGACGATGAAATGAAGATTACATAGAAAACAAGCCAAGGGAAATGATAATATCTACAAAGCTTGCAAAGTGAGAACCCAAGGCCACTGAGAGTGGCTTTTAAAACCACACATTGGTGACAAATGCAACACTGAACCAAGACTCAAGACAACTGTAGCAGAAGAGGATCGACGACCACCATGAAATCCAAGCAGAGCAGCCTCAAGGGCCAACGCGAACTTCTGGGAATAAATGATAAGGGTTAGTGTTACGGTAGTATTTATATATTCCATGCTTGGTCAGGATAATACCACGTGGTCACGTAAATCAAACAATGCATTGGATCATTCCCTATAGTGCCTGCATATAACGATATCCAATTATTTAATCACGATGCATAAAACTATATCATAAGCAAATTATTGTTTATCAATCAACACACCACTCATCATATGATACTAGTTCATAGTTAGAACATTGACGTTGTGAAGTACGTTGACCTATAAAGGAATGTCACCTTTAAACCTTGGTTAAATCCCGAAAATCGTTCATGCATAAGACTCATTCCACCATTTAACCTTATGTTATAATATTATAACATCACAAATGCAATTTGGTTGGTAACATATCCTTTATCTAAACATTGACCTTGTTTTGGATAGATACCATATGTTATGGGAGAGCTCAAGCTAACAACTATAGTTCTCCTATGTAAAAATGCATAGTTAATCTCTTATAAAAGGGCAATACAAGTTATAACTTTTATAAGTGGCATAATGTAATAGTTTAGAGAATCATAAACCCTAATTTAAACATGTTTATGACCTTGAATTAATTATAGACTGAATGTCTATTAACAAAATAGAGTATGCATGTTTATAAGTCACATAAGAACTAATAACTCAAATGATAGTAGAACTATGAAGTGGATAAAACGTATTGTAAGAACACTATTATGAAATTCTATTACATAGTTCAAAGCGACGATACTTTGATGAATTTTGGTTGTGACTTAGCTTGGTAATTACTAAAGATTCACCATGTCTATTGGGTAGTAAAGTAGTTATAGAACTATACAAAATAACTAGAAAGTCGACCCGTTTCAAAAGCATCAATCTCAGAAAAACTATTTGTAGACAGTAATTTAATTCAAGAGAAGTAGCATAGAAAAATTAAGAAATTAAATAGGAATGATCCTATTGAGTCCATAAATTATTAGAACCACATGGTTCGACATGAAATTAAAATATAGGCAAACAATGATCTCATGTAGGAAGGCATTATGGTTTTTAGTTTGCACAATCGAACTTATACTCTCAAAAGGTTAACAGGCTGTAAGTTATCTCGCAAAAGCGAAATGTGGAACAGTTGTTACATAGATAAGATAATGTATTATTGTATAAATACTGACAAAACAATCATTATAACATTGCAATTTATATAGACTAAAGTAGAAGTACTTTGTAACTGAGATTCTAATTCTTAGAGTCGTAAAAATATCTTACTGTCGCTACTTATTTCTGAACTTTATTACAAGAAAAACTGAAGGAATCCAAATGGTTTTACCTCACGGAAGTTGTTTAGAGTTTAGCAGCTTAATTACTAAGCTTTATAATTCCAAATAAAATACTGCTGGATACTTTAATAATTTTTAATACGTACTCATTCGATCATACCTGTAAACCTATAAGAACTAGTAATCTTCTGCGTTAACACAATTGCTAAGTAAGCCCCGGATTCAAAAGTTAGATTCCACGTACTTGACAAGAAGAGACTCATCAGTAAACTGAAATAAAACAATACGTAAGTAAACTTTATTCTTGTTACAAAAATGAACTGTTGAGTTAACATAATTGAGATTTAGTAGAACTAATTACTTGACTATTTCTTTTATTGCTAACCTTTAACTGTTAGTGAAACCACATGTTTTAGCATTTGTTGTTATCTCAAAATTTTAAATTTTTGCGTAAATTTGGGGTTTTGATATGTGGTATCAGAGCACAAGGTTCAAACACTAGGCCTTGATGAAGCCCAACTAACTTTCATAAAATAGTAAATTAAATTATTATGCTGACGTATTCTATTTTAAATGTTATTCAACAAAGAATTGTTTTTTTGAAGTTTAACAGGAAGGTATGGAAAGGCTGGAAGAGTATGCAGAAGAGGAGTCTCCAGTTACTGAAACAGGAAATTTACCGAGAGATCCTATACCAGAGGATTTAAATACCAATTCCTTAGAGTTGTTACAAACTGTAAAAGACTTAAAAACTGAAATGGAGTCTGTAAAGCGAGAAAATGAGAGGATTCTGAAGGCTCAAGAAGAGTTGAATCATATCCTAACTGAAAAGTTTCAAACTAAGGGTAGGGGTAGAAGATCAAAATCAGAAGATGCTAGTCATCAATGAAAATCTAAAAAGATGAAACATACAAAAATTGAAAGTAGTTCGTATTCTGAAGTGTTTGGTGAACAACAAAATTACCATACTACTAGTGACAGTAGTGATGATAATCTGTACACTAAAAAGAGGAAATACAAACCTTATGAGGAAATTTCCAGAGAATTTGAAAAGATAAAACTACCAACTTTTAATGGAGAGACTGAGAAGGGGGAGGAAGCTGAATCCTGATTATTTGGGATGAAGAAGTACTTCCAAATATATAATTATTCTAACCAGGTAAAGGCTAGAATGGCTATATATAACCTCTCAGGAAAGGCTGACATTTGGTGGCAGGACTTGAAGAGAGTTAAGGGTATAAAAGAGAAAGATGTTAACTGGAGTACCTTTAAGAGGTATTTCAAAAAAAGTTTGCTGTCTGAGCAGTATTATGAGGAGAGAGCCAAGGAGTTTTATGAACTGAAGCTAGGTTCAATGACAATGAAGGATCTGAACAGCAAGTTCTTAAGTCTACTTAGGTATGTACCCTACTTTGTAGATGAGAAACCAAAGGTACAATGATTCCTTAGTTGTCTACCTTATCATATTAAAGATAGAATTGAATATGATAACCCAAAGACCTTGGAGGAAGCTATGAGAAAGGATAACTTTTGTTTTAAGCAGAATCAGAAGAAAGAAAGCTTGGCCAACTAGAAGGCTAAGAAAAATAATAATCAGTTTGAACAAAAGAAGAAGGATTTTTTGCCTAGCACAAATTTTAAGAACAATAAGGCCAAAAAATATTCTAATAACAATAATTTCCAAGGAAATAGGAACAATACACCCAGCAATCAGAATAATTCTAAAGGTAAGGAAACTGCAAATAATCATGGAAACTTTACCAAGAACTTTGAGCGCAAAGAGCCTGTCAAGTACTGGGAGTGTAATGGCCCACACTATGCTTCAGTCTGTCCAAACCAGAAGAAGACTGTTAGCAATACTATACAGGAGGAGATGACCGTTGGGGAACTAGTAAGGAGCATGCCTAGAATCAACGCAGCCTTGGAGAACCAACAAGCTGACTATCAGACTTCCATGGTGGAAGTAGAAGGTATGATAAATACGACACCTGTAACTATTTTGATTGATCCAGGAGCTAGTCTCAGTTATATTGCACCTCAAATAGTAGAAAAATGTAAGTTATCTGTTGATAAGTTTGAGAATTCATGGTTAGTTCAGTTAGCCATTGGTGTTAAAAGAAAAGTAACTTGTTTTGTGAAAGAATGTGCATTAGTTATGGATAAATTTGAAAATGTTGTTAAACTTAATGTTTTGCCACTTGGTTCTTATGATTTGTTGATTGGTATGGACTAGTTAAAAAATCATAGAGTAATTCTAAATTGTTATGATAAAATTTTCACATGCTTAAAAATTGATGAAAAACCAGTAAGTGTTAAAGGAATTCCTAGAAAAATTAATGTAAGACAGATTTATCCTTTACAACTTAAAAGAGCTATTAGAAAGGGATGTAAAGCTTACGCAGTAAAAATTACTTATGAGCAAAGTAAAATTAAAACAGATAAGTTCAAAGTGGAAAACATACCAGTCTTAAAAGAATATGTTGATGTATTCCCAGAAGAAATTCTGGGATTACCTCCGAAAAAGGAATTGGATTTCACCATTGAGCTGGTACCAGGTGCAGTACCTAGCTCAAAGGCCCCGTATCGAATGAACATATTGGAACTTAATAAATTAAAATTGCAATTAAAAGAGTTAATTGATAAAAAGTATATTTGAGCAAGTGTGTCTCCCTGGGGGGAACTTGTCATCTTCGTCAAGAAGAAGGACGGAACTATGCAACTTTGCATAGATTACCGTCAGTTAAACAAGATGACCATCAAAAATCGATATCCGTTGCCCCACATAGATGATCTGTTTGATCAACTACATGGAGCCATGGTGTTTTCAAAAATAGATTTAAGGTCTAGATATCATCAACTGAGGATTAAATATGAAGACAACTTTTAGAACAAGATATGGTCGTTAGGAATTTGTCGTAATGCCATTTGGGCTTACTAATGCCCCAACTGTATTCATGTGTTTAATGAACAACGTGATGCATAAGTATTTAGATAAATTTGTGGTCGTGTTTATCGACGATATTTTAATCTATTCAAAAACTGAAGAAGAACATAAGAACATCTAAAAATTATTTTGCAAGAGTTGCGAGAACATCAATTCTTCGCAAAGTTTAGTAAATGTGATTTTTTCAATGATAAGATTCAGTATTTAGGTCACGTAGTGACCAAGGAAGGAATTTTCATAGATCCTGAAAAGACAAGGGCAATCGAAGATTGGCCGATTCCTAAGGATGTGACGAATGTTCAATCTTTCATGGGCGTTACTGGTTACTACCGAAGGTTCATTGAAGGTTTTTCGAGGATAGAAAATCTGATAACTTCTTTGCAGAAGAAAGGAAAGAAGTTTGACTGGAATAAAAAATGTGAAGAAAGCTTTTAAAAGTTAAAAACTTTATTAACTAGCGCACCTATTTTGAGAATAGCATATCCTAATAAACAATTTGTAGTGTGCACTGACGCCTGTAATGATGGCTTAGGTGGTGTTCTGACTCAAGAAGGGCATGTTATTGTCTATGAGTCTAGAAAGTTAAAAGTTCATGAAAATAATTATGAAACTTATGGTATGGAATTAGCAGCTATAATACACGCCTTAAAGATGTGGCGACATCACGTAATTGGCAAAAAAATTGTTTTAATGACTGATAATAAAGGATTGAAGTATCTTTTAGATCACCCTAATTTAAATGCCAGACAAGCTAGGTCGTTAACTTTCTTAAGCGAGTATGATTTTGAAATCCAACATATAAAGGGTAAAGAAAATAAAGTTGCTGATGCATTAAGTAGGAACGCAAGGCTGAATTTTGCAATAGTAATTAGCACCTATGTTTCAGACTTAGATGAATAGCTTAAAGAAGGAATAAAACAAGATGAATTTTAGCAGAATTTGCAAGCTAAAGCTAAAGAAAATCCAACATAAAAATTAATAAAAGGTTATAGTTTAAATGAAAATGAATTTTTACTGTATAAAGATAAACTGTATGTACCTAACGTACCTAAAGTCAAGCTGTTAATTCTGGATGAAATTCATAAAACACCATATTCAGGTCATCCAGGTTATCAAAAGACTATAACCATGTTAAGAAAATAGTATTTCTGGCCAAATATGAAAACTGAAGTAGCAGATTATATTGCTAGGTGTCTTGAATGTCAACAGGTAAAAACCAAACATCAACACCCAGTTGGTTTGCTTCAGCCTTTACCCATCCCTAGTTGGAAATGGGAGATAATTAGTCTAGATTTTATTACTGGACTGCCTAAAAATCAAAATCAGAATGATTCTATCATGGTAGTAGCTGATAAGTTAAGCAAAGCAGCTCACTTTATACCTGTTAAAACTACTTACAAAGCTGCAAACATAGGCGATATTTTTCTAAAACAGATTTTCCAATTACATGGAGTACCAAAAGTCATAATCTCAGATAGAGATCCTAAGTTTACAGGAAAATTTTGGAAGTCTTTGTTTAAAGGGTTAAACACCACATTAAATTTTAGTACTTCTTTCCATCCTCAAATAGATGGACAAACTGAAAGGGTAAACCAAGTATTAGAAGATCTATTAAGAATGTATGTGAAAGACCATCCTGGTAAATGGGAGGACTATTTACATCTGGTAGAATTTTCTTATAATAATAATTATCAGACATCAGCCATATTTAGTCCATTTGAAATTTTATATGGATGGAAATGTAATACTCCTATCTCTTGGAGTAATCCAATAGATAGATTGGTATTAGGTCCATAACTGTTAAAAGAAATGGAATAAATTGTGAAACAAGTGCAGGGAAATTTGAAAGTGGCACAAGATTGACAAAAAAGTCAAGCAGACTTAAAAAGAACTCCAAAGGAGTTTCAGGTAGGTGAACATGTTTTCATCAAGGTAAGGCCCAAAAAGATCTCTCTAAGATTGGGGAGTTGTGAGAAATTGGCACCTCGTTACTGTGGCCCATTTGGAATTTTGTCTAAGATTGGACAAGTAGCTTATCAATTAGCATTACCACCTAACTTAAGAGTACATAATGTTTTTCACATTTATGTTTTAAATAAATATGTTCATGATGTCACTCATGTTGTTAACTAGAATGTTGTACAGGTGGAACCAGAAGGAGAATTTCTGGTGGAACCGGACTGTATCCTCGGGAGGCAGGAAATTACACTTCCGAACCACACCATTGGACAGGTGAAGGTGCAATGGAAGCACCTTAGTCCAGAGGAAGCCACCTAGGAATTGGAAAGTAAAATGTGAGATGCATATCCAATTCTGTTCCAGGGGAATTTGGAGGATGAAGAATAAATAACATTGAGAATGATGTTATGTTCTAAGGGGGTGTGTATGTCACATGCCCCAATTTTGCAAAATAATATTAACTTATTTTGATTTTATTCCAAGACATTATGTTAAATTTAACAATAAGCTGTAAATGATGACTCAGCAGAGTCAAGGATATTGAATGTAATTCTGAATATTTTAATTTTAAATAAATAAAAGTGGAGACAACAGCCTAGGAGAGCTGTTAAAAAGAGTGTTACTGGTCAAGTTGGTGGAGGAGACTAGGTGAACAGAAAATAGACAAGTGGCAGCATCCTCAAACACTTCCAATGTTGCAGGTGGCAACCTCCCTACATTTGGGGTCATGATCCCCCAAGAAAGTGGGATCAAAGCAGGTGGCTCAATTAATGATAGCTAACCCAAAAAGACCTAGGCAATCTTAATAAAAAATCCCATTGAAGAGAGCTGAGGCTGCTCATTCCAGGAGAGGAATCATTCAGATGAATGTAATTCAAGGAATTCATTGGGAAGGGAATTTGTGGAAGGTGTTAAACTGCAGGAAGTTATCTAGTACAACTTTCCAGCTGAAAGATCTTGCTGCAGTGTGCAGAGTTGGTATTGATTCATTGGACTAGTACTTCATTGTTTGCTCCACCCAGTCCTAGCCAAGGAGACCAGGAACAGGCTCGAGAGTCCTGAGAATTCACTGTTTAAGCACTCTCTAGGACTTGGTAGGGAGGAACGGCCTCCCAACGCTGTTTTCATCCAACTTTAAAACAGGTTCTATAGTCTTTCAATTGCCGTGTTAAAGTTTATATCTAAGTATGAACAAATAATGAATGATTTATATATTATGTTGTGAACTGTTAAGCTTGAAATCTCTTAGTTGTTTGAATGTTGAATCTGTACTCTGATGAAAAATATTCCTACCTGTGTTTTTCTCCATTTGGAATAAACTAGATCGTACTCTAGCACAGGTAGTGTGTTTAAAATGAATGAAGTATGATAGGAATCTGAAATGAATATAGTACTTATGTTTTTCAGAGTATTGAAATCTTTTCTTTCAGTAGATAGTTGCTTCCAGAAAGAATATTAATCTGTTTAGTAGGGTTGTTATTAGAACCAGACTGTGTATTAAGAATATTAGAAAAAGAACAAGATCATATTACTTTACTAATAGCAGTATGTTCAAGTATGTAAGTCATTCTTTTACACAGTACCTTCTTTTATAAACTATACATCTACACTAAAATAGAAGAAATAGAAATGTCAGTTAAATGCTTGTTATTTATGTTAAGTAAAGGATGTAAATATGGTTCTGTTAGTTTATATCTTTTCCTAATAATAATAGCTATTTTTACCTGCAACTATTTGAACTCTAAGTAAGGATTGGTAATCTAATTAAATTCTGAAGATAAACTAATTTGAGATAAGGAATATAATAAATAAGAACTTAATAACTTTCACAATATCCTTTTTCTTAGAATTAAAATAACTAAAAGATAGTAGTAACCTTTGCTTAAAGTATTTAATAAGGAACTGTCCTTATACACTTATAGACAAATTATATGTGAAGGAGTATTGACAGGTATGAAAATTCTTATTACTTTCACCAAGCTTACAAACATAATCTTATTAAATAAACTAAACTATTATAGACTGTTCTCAGTCTTTATTAATAATATATATGTGCAAATATAAACTTAAGAGAATACAGTATTCACAAACAATATTATTATTAACACAAATAATATTATTATTAACATAAAAAACATATTGTTTATAAATCAAAAGAAATTCTTTTACAAACTGGAGTAATTTTTAAAAGAAGAACAAAGATTATTTCTACAAACCCTAACCTATAATTATTTAAACCATTGAAGTAATTTTAAACTCTTGTGACAGTAATCGAATTTAATGAAATAACAGTATAGAAATCATTATTATAAAAGCTAAATAGGGTAAAAACCCTAGCTCATATTTCTAAGCAAAATCTACCTGTATTTTTATACACATTAGTAACCTAGGATAAACCATAAGTTTAGTTCTTTTTTACCGTTAAAAGAATCAACTAAATTTATTACACTTAAATGAAATTCAATACTGAAAAACATATACAAAATGTATACTTATAAAAGAAACTGTTTATTTTTATACAAATAGGGTGTACCTGTGAAAGCGAAATACAGGGTTAAAAACCCTTATAATTATCACAATTACAAATATCAAAACATTGAAGTAATAAACCAAATTTATTTAATTATGTAACCATTAAGTGACAAGGTTATTATAAATTACTTACAGTCCTTTAAGGACAAAACAACAGATTGCGTAATTATTATAAACTAGAATTTCCACAATGCCTTGTAATACTAATTAACAATTAACTAAATAAGTATTAAAATTTGCTAAAAATTAAGTAGAATAATTTATTTTAAAATGAGGGTTTCCATAGGATAAACCCTAGTTCATAAAATTTGAATAAAAAAAAGCAAGAATTAAAATATGACTGTAAGTATCAGTCTTAAAAACCTTAATTATAAACTCTTATAGAGTAATTCAAACAGAGTACAAAAACTTCACTTATAGTCAAGAAGGGTAAAAACCCTGAATTTACACAGAGCATATTATAGAACATATGATAAACCAAAACAAGTTTTAAGACAGGATTGTCTTTACAAGAACTATTAATATAAACAAGCTGTAAAGCCAAACATCAAAACTAATTACATTGCTTAGTTAAAACCGAGTCTACCCAGCCAATAGTGAGGGTTCGAAACTGGGTAAACCAATTTATGACCTGTAAAGAAATCAAACCACATAACTTATGGCGAGTCGAGGAAGGCTTCCCCAAACCCTGGGTGAATCCAAATGACCACCTTGTTACAAGTATGGTGAAAACCCAACACATGAACCACGAGGCTTACCTGAACTAAGCCACGAGCCATGACATTCGCTGGTTGACTGCATACTTCCTCCACCGTGAAAGCACATAGTGTCGAGCACCTACAAGGAGTTTAAAAAGACTACTGTCAGTAAATAAATATCCTAAGATAAAGTTTGTGCCTTTGTAACAGCATTACATGTGTTGCAATTTAAATAAAAGCGAAGACAAACTTTTACCTGTCAATGGAAACGACAAAAAGTCTCGTAGAAGCACTGTCACCTATAGGCTTTGCAAACTAAAGACTCAACAGCCTGCAAGACAAATCCTCATGCAATGGCGAGCCATGAGGACAGCAAAAGAAAACTGGAGCAGATAGTGAGCCACGAGGACGATGAAAGGAATATTACACAGACAACAAGCCAAGGGAAATGATAATCTCTACAAAGCTTGCAGAGTGAGAACCCACAGCCACTAAGAATGGATTTTAAAACCACACACCAGTGACAAATGCAACACTAAACCAAGACTCAATACAACTGGAGTAGAAGAGGACTGACGGCTGCCATGAAAGCCAAGCAAAGCAGCCTCAAGGGCCGGCACGAACTGTGGAGAAGAAATGATAAGGGTTAGGGTTATGGTAGTATTTATATCTTCCAAGCTTGGTCAGTATAAGACCAAATGGTCACATAAATCAAACCATGCATTGGATCGTTCCCTATAGTGCCTACATATAACGATCTCCAATTATTTAATCACGATGCATAAAACTATATCATAACCAAATTATTGTTTATCAATCAACACACCACTCATCATATGATACTAGGTCATAGTTAGAACATCAATGTTGTGAAGTACGTTGACCTATCAGGGAAAGTCACCTTTAAACCTTAGTTAAAGCCCGAAAATCGTTCATGCATAAGACTCATTCCACCATTTAACCTTATGTTATAATATTATAACATCACAAATGTGATTTGGTTGGTAACATATCCTTTCTCTAAACATTGACCTTATTTTGGATAGAGACCATATGTTATGGGAGAGCTCAAGCTAACAACTATAGTTCTCCTATGTAAAAATGCATAGTTAATCTCTTATAAAAGGACAATACAAGTTATAACTTTTACAAGTGGCATAATGTAATAGTTTAGAGAATCATAAACTCTAATTTAAACATGTTTATGACATTGAATTAATCATAGACTGAATGTCTATTAACAAAATAGAGTATGCATGTTTATAAGTCACATAAGAACTAGTAACTCAAATGACAGCAGAACTATGAAGTGGACAAAACGTATTGTAAGAACACCATTATGAAATTATGTTACATAGTTCAAAGCGATGATACTTTGATGAATTTTGGTTGTTACTCAGCTTGGTAATTACTAAAGATTCACCATGTCTATTGGGTAGTAAAGTAGTTATAGAATTATACAAAAAAACTAGAAATTCAACCCCTTTCGAAAGCATCAATCTCAGAAAAACTGTTTGTAGACAGTAATTTAATTCAAGAGAAGTATCATAGAAAAATTAAGAAATTGAATAGGAATGATCCTATTGAGTTTAGAAATTATTAGAACCACATGGTTCGACATGAAATTAAAATATAGGCAAACAATGATCTCATGTAGGAAGGCATTATGGTTTTTAGTTTGCACAATCGAACTTATACTGTCAAAAGGTTAACACGCTATAAGTTATCTTGCAAAAGCGAAATGTGGAACAGTTGTTACAGAGATAAGATAATGTATTATTGTATAAATACTGACAAAACAATCATTATAACATTTAAATTTATATAGAATAAAGTAGAAGTACTTTGTAACTGAGATTCTAATTCTTAGAGTCGCAAACATATCTTACTGACACTAAGTTACTTCTGAACTTTATTACAAGAAAAACTAAAGGAAGCCAAATGGTTTTACCTCATGGAAGATGTTTAGAGTTTAGCAGCTTAATTACTAAGCTTTATAATTGCAAATAAAATACTGCTAGATACTTTAAGAATTTTTAATATGTACTCGTTCGATCATACCTGTAAACCTATAAGAACTAGTAATCTTCTGCTTTAGCACAATTATTAAGTAAGCCCCCCGGATTCAAAAGTTAGATTCCACCTACTTGACAAGAAGAGACTCATCAGTAAACTAAAATAAAACAATACGCAAGTAAACTTTATTCTTGTTACAAAAATGAACTGTTGAGTTAACATAATTGAGATTTAGTAGAACTAATTACTTGACTGTTTCTTTTATTGCTAACCTTTAATTGTTAGTGAAACCACAGATTTTAGCATTTGTTGTTTTCTCAAAATTTTAATTTTTTGCGTAAATTTGGGGTTTTGACAATCCTATATTTTAACTTCACAATCAACAATAAATTCAGCTACCTTCCTTTTTGCTCCAGTAGCCAGTTGGAATGCCAAGGTTTTGCATGCCATACCTTGGCGAGCTGGAAACCCTCCATCATTCTAGGAGTGATGTAACTTAAGGTATGCCCTAGATCTATTAGTATAGAAATATTTTGGTTAGAAATAGTACCTTCAATCTCCACAATTGCAGATTGGTGGTCTGCTTGTCGATCTTCAATGGCTGCATTTATTTGGTGTAAGCTTTTTCCAACTTCCCAAACTGTCTAAGCTTCTTACAAGTTATGTACAATATTGTTTGTTTCCTTGAGGCATGGGAAATTTATTCTTAAATGTGGCTCTCCACATTCCCAACACTTCAGGGGTTCTTTAGGGATTCCAACAATCCCTTTGGGTCCAAGGTTTATAGGCTTATTACTCTTCTATTGGAGTTGTTTTTTTCTGTTGTAGTAATTTCCTTGCAGGTCCCTCGGCATATTTCAGAAGGGTGGTGGTTGGAATCCCTTCTTTAGCTGGTAGAATTTTTCTTGCTTCTTATCCTTCCATGCCTTGGATATGTGGTTCCTTTTCTTATATTGTTCAAAACACAATCTGTCCTTCCTTAGCACTTCATCTAAGGTATTTGGGTTATCGAACTCGATCCGGTCTTTGTTATATTGCGACAGGCAGCTTAAGAATTGTTGAACCTTCACTTTTTCTTCCTTAATGTAAGGTACGAACCGTAGCAGGTTCGTAAATTTATTGATGAGGTCCTCCATAGTCATTTGGTCGAGTTTCAATTCATAGAATTCCTTTGTCTTATAGATTTTTGACAAATATTGCTTCTTGAATAATTTCTTGAAATCTGACCATTCCAGGTTCTTCTCTTTTAATCAATGGGAAATATTTAGGTCCTACCACCAAATATTGTCTTTTCCCCTCAGGTTGTATACTTCCATTCTTACCTTCATGTTATTAGAGTAATTATAAATCTGGAAATAATTTTTGATGTCCAGTAGCCAGGATTCTGCTTCTTCTCTAGTATTTGGTTCCCAGTCGAAACTAGTTGGCTTGATATTTTTAAATTCCCCTTCCAAGTGGGGAATCTCAACAGTTTTGACCTGATTCTCTGACCCTTGGGTATCATTTGAGGAGCTACAATATCCTTCAGCATCCCGTCCATTTTCCTGGTTCTTCTTTGTCTCTGTTCGTTGCTCCTTCCTATTGTTCCTCTCATGCAAGATTTGTAGAAACATGTTGCTGATTTCTTGTTGTTTTTCCTTGGCCTTTTTCAGCTACTAATTTTCTGCTTTAAATTCATGCATTTCTATGATCAAATTCTTCATTGTTTCTAGTACTTTACTAGCTTCCGAATGTTCTTGTTTTGGTTGCGCTATATGTGGTGTTGGTACACGTTCTTTAGGTGGATATTCATTTTCATTTCATGAAGCCAATGTTGTATCATGTTTATAACAATTTTGCGTAAATACAAAACATGCCAGACAACATTTTTGGTTAGAATAATGTTTCTATGATTCGGCGGAACTAGAATTTCCCAAATGGCGACAGGGTTGAACCTGTAGCTCTGATACCATATGTAACATACCCTTATAACCTACCAAAAATGCATAATAATAATAATAATAAATTATTTATATAAAAATATATGTCATTAGTCATAAACCCTTGTATTCCTTCTCTGTCACACATTCAACATAACAACAATACACAATATCCTTAAAAAAATGCATTTAGGGTTTATCCTAACTCCTTTAACGGGTTTGAAATCAAAATCTTAAGTTTAAAAGATTTTATGCAAAAGGACTTCTGCAATGGAATTCTCCATAACATGCCTTCCGCAACTTCCCTTTCCACAAATAAAACTCCCTTCTGCAATTCCAGTTCCAAAATGCGGATTGTGGATTGCAGAAATCACTCAAATCCTTAAAAATATCACCCTTCCGCATTTTCGCTTTCGTAATGCGGATTGTGGGTTGCGGAGCCCCCTTTGTTTTAATTATTATTTTTTTCATTCTACTTTCCGCATTCCATAATGCAGATTTCAGATTGTGTAAATCCTTACATTCAACACTTTTTCATTTCCGCATTCCGCATTGCGGATTGTGGAAATCCTTATGTTAGTGGCAGGATTGAGCCCAGAGGTTGGTGAAAAGGGTTCTCTCCCAGGAAATAACAGAACCATTTTAGACTGCGCCTCTGGCTCGACACAGTCAGAGAGGGATCTCTTGCTTACTCACCAGATTCACTCATGTAATATATTCAATCAAGAATAGTCAGGAGGCCAAACTCCTGCATAGGGCAGGTGCATTGATGTAAGATGTAGGTGGGACTATCAAAGAAGGGAATCACTGGGCAATGGATTCGATGGTCCGAGTAGGGAACCTATTGTAGGAGGTAAAGAATGGCATAAATTTACAAACAGAGGCAAGATAGATGTCCATATTGCAATCAAGAGATATTTAGCAAGTGATTAGTAGATGAGAGGAAACATCCCATCACGCAGAGCATCTACAGGATGAATTCCGCGTGGCTTTAGAAGAAAGCTTTAATGAATATCTGAAACAACATATGGAGCATAGCATGTATGAATTCCAAACTATTATACACTTATTTTAGACATGAAAGAAACTAACAAACTAGAATGAAAACAGGATGAACATTTCACGTAAGAAAATTACATATTGAAAGAAAAGACGACACAGGAATCACTGCCATGAAAGACAATCCTTCCTCTGCAAATTTATTCATAACATGAAAACCAGAGACTAATTACAATGAAGAGCCTCATCCCTTGAAAGTTTCCCAACCAACCCTTATCTCCCTCTACCGGGAGTATTCTTAGCACTGAGACTCTTCTCCGAAACAAAACCTAAATACTGTTTCCAGTCACAATCAGACACTAACAGTTCTAGAATGTGGTACTATTTCCACAATTTACAAATATTAACCAACATTATGGAGCAAGTGGGCATGCTCGTCCTAGGTGACATCCTGATGTGATTGGCTACTATTGTAGACTCTGAGTATGATGCCTTTCTTGTTGTTTTCAGGTGAGTCACCATTTACTGGGTTTTGGACCTCTTAGCTGGCTTGTTGAGTCAGCATAGCACCCTTTTTCTCTCCCAAGTTTGTGTTTCTTCCATGTTCAAAGGTGGGTTTCTACATAAACGCAAACTAGATGTGAAGTTTGCATCTTTCCCCTACTCAACCTTCTCTGTAGCCCCTCCCTCTTTGGGTAACATTGTTAGACGTGGGGTCTGGAGGAAGGGTTGTATTTATTCCAGCCAAGGAAAGCATTTGCAGTGACTGGTCATTCTCGTACTCCTCACCTCCTGTGAGGTGGTCTCTCCCACAGGAAATATGGTGGAGCATACCTCCACTAGCCCCATCACCTTTGGAAAGTGGAATTCACAAATAGAGCTATGCAGGCATTGGACCCCTGATGCTCCCATCTGAACAATTGCTCCCATAGAGCGCAGCCTAGGACTGTCCCCTTGTGCAGAGTCTTTGGAGGCAACGATGGTACAGGAGTTCCTGGAAAAACACCTACGGGAAGTGAGTGTCCAGAAAATGTGCCACTAGAGGTGCGAGTATCTGAAGGCGTGTGTATCTCTCAATATTCTTCATGTTTGCACCCCGATGGCTGGTGTCATCGTTGGTATGGAAAACCAAGGTGACGGGTAAGTGTGGAAATTTTCTCAACAACCATCAGCACACCCAGATGGACAAGATTTTTGAACTATATTTCCATTGCCAACTCCTCGAATTTCTATGGACTCGCAACAAAATGAAACCTCAGGCTCTGAAATTATGTTGGCTCATTCCCAGCATTACAAAGGCATATATCTAAGGCTACGAGACTGGACTCTGTAATGATCGATCAATATTCCCACACATTTTTTCATTGAGTGTCTCGACACTGACATGTGTGAGGGCATGGGCAGAGTGATCTTTTACCTGCTGGGGATCTAGTTACATTGCTTCATCGATTATGACACCTTACTGTTTGTTGTGGGAAATATTTTCGGGTGCCACCTTTTTTAGTCGATCCATGCTACAAAGCACATGGATTGGACGTTCTCATGCTCCCTTTCTCTTGAGATGTAGGAAATAGAATGGTCTCCCCCTTCGTGCTGGCCTCGCCCCATGTGAAGAGTGGATTCACCGATTACTTTCCTCACTTTCACATGCCAAACTACACAAAGGTTTCCCGTCTTTAGGTGATACAGCTCTGCCACTGGGGTGATTTCACCTATACGCATGCTACAAATGGTGTCTAGGGGATCAACTAATCTCTCAAGAGGTAGATCATGCATGGGAATTTTTCTTCTACTCTCAGATCTGCGTTGGATGTGATACCTACAGCCTTGAGGCCTTTTCAGCCCTCCTATTTGGGGGTCTTTCACATCCATCGTCCACATTTCTTTAACTTTTTCCGCCAATTCTTCCTTCCTTGATCCAGCGAGCAGCTTTAGACCACAGTATGTTTCTTATCTATCGATCAAGATTGACCTCTCCATGCAACTATCGATTGAAGTGGACCCTACCACTTTTCATGAATTGGGACCCTAACCCTGTCCGTGTTAGCTCATATCGTGAAATGAACCACGACCATAGATCTATCCCTGCCTTTGTCATGACCGTTGATCTTTTCAGCCAGTACCACTTTTCACTATTTCGAATCACGACTTTGATTACAAAATCAGCTAGGGCCATGGATTTGCTCATGCTGCCATCTCCACCATCAGATATTCCTGCCTTTTAACCTATTTGACGATTTGGGAAAGCTCCTTCTACTGAGCATGTTTTCCCAGCAAAGCCGTCTCAGGCCGTCGATCGGGCTTGGCCTTGATCTCGGCCTTTCATTGCTTGTCTCCTTTAACAGGCTTCGTGAGTACCAAACTTAATATTTGCTTGCATCTTTAAGCCTATGGAACCACGCTCTATCATCGATCTTCTCCATTGTGATTATGGATCGTTGATCTACGACACCTCTTTATCTCATTTTCGCTGCTACATGTATTGACCTTTGGAAAGATCTACCACTGTAGATCGAGGTCTCTTCTTCATCTGACAATCCTGGCCACCAAAAACTATGCATTGGATAACCTGAAGGGTGTTCATATAATTATTCATTGAAAAGGACCCTTTCAAATTCTTCCAGGCCCATAACTTGATTGTTGCAAATGGAGTGCTAAAACCTTATATTCAACACTTTTTCATTTCCTCCTTCCGCATTCTACAATGCGGATTACAGAAACCTTTGCAGTTTCATGATTTTATCCTTTCCTCTTAAGCATTATGCAATGCGTATTACGGATTGCAGAAACACATATATTTTTCGCAGTTTTAACTTCCGCCTTCTATTTTCTACAATGTGGATTACAGATTGCGGAAACACTTAGGTTATTTAGAAATTACCTTCCGCTTTCCACTTCCACATTTCAGATTGCGGATTGTGGAAACCTTAAGTTTTCTCATAGAATAGCCTTCCCCCCTCCGCTTTTGCAACGCAGATTGTGGAAAGATCTAAACTCTTTACAATACTAAGATTTTGCTTCCCGCTTCTGCAATGCAGATTGCGGATTGTGGAAAGCCCAAAAATATTTACAATCTTTCCTTTTGCAAACCTGCTTCTGCAATGCGGATTGCGGGTTATGGAAGTGATTAAGTTCTTCACCAATTTTATGCTTTTGCAGGCATTTTGGGCCAAGGTTCATAGTTTGTTTCCTCTATGTTTTTCTTGGGTAAAAGCAAGGGATATCAACCTTCAAGGGCTTCAAAACCTTAGGCTGAGTTCTTTACTTAAAAGAAGTCTAGGATTAGGAAGTCATAGTGGGGTCTAGTATCCAGTTTCCTAAGAAACTACAGCTACCACACATTCCTTCACAGCTTTATCATTCATCTAAGGACTAATAGTATCGCACAGGGGATTCAATGGACTAGAAGGGGTTTAAACCCAGACAACACTAATACTTCCCACAAAGGTCCCTTACACTGGTCATTAACAGTAGAGCAAAAACTCATCCAAGAAACACATTATAGAAACAGTATCACACTATTACTATTACCATATGACAAATGAAGTCACCATTAAATAAAACTGAGAAGGGAATTAACCCTTCGTAAACCATATAAAAAATGCATTCATGGTTAACTTAAAACAGAGCATGGTGATTTCCCCATTAGTAAACTTCATACCCATGTATTCACGGCCATTCAAAATGGAGCATGAGTATTACACCATTAGCAAGACATAAAATCAATGCAAGTTACAGTCCCTTAAACTAGTGTAGGGGTATCACACCACCTCATAAGCAACACATTCATCTAACCTAAGAAATGGTATTATCATTTTTATGGACATTGAAACACACATTCATACACATATAGATATATCTTGAGCTCAATGGATTTTCAGAAACATAAACATAGTAATGGAACTTGTTTGTAAGGAGAGCCGAATGAAGAAGGAACAAAAACGTTCCACCCAACTGTAGATTAGGCACATATGTTCTCTTTCCTCAATCACCCCCGAGTTGAAAATATGCATCCCAAGAGAGGTGACAACCAATCTAAGGTACAGTTCTCGAGTGAGAAATCACTTACCTGACGGAGTGCTCATGCAACAAGTGTTTCTTCCAGTATTTCCTAACACAGAGTGCTCACATAATAAGAGTTCAATCCTTTCCTCAGCATACTCACTAGCATCCCCTCCTCCTCCCATATACTTCTATTTTATAGTTTTGGATTTTTCCTAGGTCTTTTGTAGCTAACGATCAATTCTTCATGGAATTTCCATCGCCCACTACACCCCTGATTCCTTAGGGCGTGCCCAGTGCCATACTGGCATTCTCATGCCTAGTGTAACCTCCCTGAGATTTGATCTTCACATCCCCCACTCTCTCATGCATAGTTTCCTCTTTAACATTTCTATCCCCATCATTCACGTTTTTTATTAAAATCTTGAATGTTTCAGTTACATCTGTCCTCCAAGGACCAGTTGGCGGTTTCCAGAACCAACCAATCTCATTAAACAAATAGAATAGTAATTCAAAATATTACAAAAAAATGTTTATATGTTGTGGGATATTACACATTTAGTTGACTGTTGTCCCCAACGTGCACCTGGGAACTACTTGGATCATTGGTATCAGAGCTTGTTCATAGCTTAAGTTACATAATCACTTCCATCAAAGTTATTTGGCTTATGCTTGTTCAAACACACTCACAAACTCATCAAAACAAGCAAACACTTCCTTTGACTTCAAAAAAGATGGCTGAAGAAGCAGACAATAGACATGCAATTGACGAGAAAAAGTAACTCATAGAAAAAACACTATCTCTCCAGCGAACCGAAAAATTTCTCCCAGTTCAGCAAGATTCTCATGCAATTTGCTTTGAACTCCAGGGAATCCTCGATGTGACCTCACTCCATTTAGGGGCATCCCCTTCAAAGTGAAAATGAATATGGACATACCGAATCTTGAAGGCAAGATTGGCGTAGAAGCCGTCGACAATTGGGTACAACAATTGGAATGTTACTACTCTATGAATCAACTCTTTGAAGTGGAAAAGATCAAAATTGCATCCTTTAAGATGTCAACCTCTGTACATTGTTGGTGGGAGAATTTATTGACAAAGTTGGAAAAAGAAGGTGACCCCATAGACACATGGGTAAAATTTTTCGAATATGTCCAAAAGGATTTCTACTCACCCAAGTATCTTGAACAACAGTATAAGAAGTGGCAGCAGCTAAGGAAATGGAAATGCCAGTTCGTGCAGAGTTACACCGACAAGTTTTATCGACTCATGGCTATATTTGGTGTCCAAGAAGAAGAGAAATTACTTGTCCTGAATTATGTCAGTAGTTTATCCCCATACATTCAACAAGAAATGGAGTTTCTGACTGTTAGTATGCTTGCAGATGCATTTCATTATGCCAACAAGCTTGAAGCTAAATAGAAAGGAAAAGCACATTTCATGACCAAGCTGAGAGGTCGAACATCCAACAATAAGTCACCAGCCAACTCTGACAAGTTTAAGCACCCTTCTCAGTTGACTCTGCCAAATACTTATCATCATAAGAATAAATTTTAGAAATATAAGAAGGATCGCAACAAACAAGCTCCTACCAAGAAATGGTGTGATTATCACAATTTAGCATGGCATGATACGTCAAAATGCCATAAGAACTCTGTTTCTGAAACTCTTATGAAGAAACTTGGTCTTGTCACCACTCCACATCCTCAACCTTACAACATCCTTTAGATGAAGGATGGAAAGGAGCTAAGGACCACATGCCAATGTAGACTCACCTACTTCATTAAGACTTTTGAATATGAATTACCCTGTGACATGGAATCACTTTCTGTAGCCGATGCCTTGTTTGGTAAACCTGACTTGTGGGATAGACACAGTACATATCAGTCACGACCTCAAAAGGTGATTGTCAACATTCAGAAGCAATGGGAAGGCATACCTGAGTGACAACCCACATCAATGGTTTCTATGATATCTTCCAAATAAAAAAATAAGCTTATCAATCATGCTCAGAAGTTCACATTAATCTTGATAAAGCCTCAACATTCTAGGAATACTGCAGCAACAAGTCAACTCACCAACTAGCGCAAATCCTGACAATGGCAGCAGATCAACCACATTCTTAAGGAATACCAGAACGCATTTCAAGAGCTGAATGGAGTATCTTTACATTGTCAAGTAAAACACTCCATCAAAATTGTTCCTAGTTCTTCATTACCTAATGCATATGTTTACATAATATCCATTCTCAAGAACAAAGAGATTCACATTCAAATACAAGATTTGATCAACAAATATCACATGCACCCCAACTCCTCTCCTTGTGGAAGTCCAGCCATCCTAGTTCCAAATAAATATGGGACTTGGCTCATGTGCATCGAATATCGGGCTCTCAACAAAATTTCAATAAAGAACATGTACCCTCTTCCAAGGATAGATGAACTTATCAACTGTTTGAAAGGTGCTAAGTTCTTTATGAATCTTGACCATAAGTTGGGATACCACCAAATTCCAATCGAGCCCACCGATGTATGGAAAATGACTTTCAAGACCAAGGAAGGATTGTTTGAATGGTTAGTCATGCCTTTCATCTTAACCAATGCATTTGTAATGTTCATGAGATATATGGATGACCTTCTATGACCCTTCATCGACAAGTGTGTCATTATCTATCTTGACGATATCTTGATTTTCAGTCGATCATGGGAAGAGCATGTCAGATAGCTCTGACAAGTCCTAGACACTATCCAATGACATCAACTATATATGAACATGGAAAAATACTCATTTGCGATGACCAACATCAAATATATGGGGTATGTAATTGACTATTGGCCCTCAGATCCTCAAATATTGGCCCATTCCTCAAAACATTCATGAAATAGTACTTTTTCTTGGTTTGGCGAATTTCTATCGACGGTTCGTACTTGGCTTCATTCACATCGCATGGCCTTTGAATTAGTTGACAAAAGCAAATGGGAAAACTGTCTTCAAATGGACACCGACACAACGACAAGCTTTTGAAAAACTCAAAAACAAGCTTTGTATTGCCCCAATACTTGTGTTACCTTATTTGCATCAACCCTTTGAGATTGAAATAGACTGTAGCACCCCATGAATTAATAATTATTATTAATTCTATTGGAAAATAATTTATTTGTTATTTTATTATTTTTTATATTTTTGACAGAAAAGTCAAGAATAAAACATTTTGTACCAAAAACAATTTTATTTAATAAAATATGTTGAAGGGGGACAAGAGTGGATATAGTTGTTGAAGAGTGTTTGCTGACCCACAAGAGGAAAAATACAAGTGACAAAAACCACTAAGTGAGAACTCAGGATGCAGGAGGCATCATCTCCAAAAATCAGGTCGAACTCCTAGTTGAGTGCTAAACTGCAGGAGGCTCATAAATGACCAAGCCCTAGGAAAAATACTATAAATTATTATGTCCATAAGAAATGGGAGGCTAGCATTGGACATGGATTAACATCTGTGAAATGCAAGAGATTGTGCATTGAGAATTTTCTCGTGTGGTTCAACAGACAGGCTCGGGGGTTCTGGAGAAAGTAACTTCGCTGCTCTGGGAGTTTGTTGGGAGGAAAAACTTCTCCACTCTTGTTTTCCCAACGTTGGTGCCATGTTTATAATTTATATTATAATGATGTGGAATATCTTAAAATACTATATTTGCAGTAGATTAATTCTAATTGTTTTTTATTAACCTACTTTTGTTATACTTGTATCTTGTACTCAATGAAGTGAAATTGTCTATTTTTAATCTACACAATAATTTCCTATATTCGACTTTATAATTCCTAATTGCATCATTTTCCTAGATATTTTGTTACTCTGCATGTTCGAAATTAAATTAGCGACTGGATTTACAAATTCTGTCGATAAGTATAGATCTGCATTTCCTTTCCATGTAAGCAAATAAAATCCATTTACATAGTGTTTATCCAAATTCCCTACACGAATCTACAATGTCAGATTATAAAATTATTATTATAAAGATATGTAGTTTTTAGCATAATTATAGACAGATTTCATCTAAATAATAATAATAGTATTATAACTTATGAAACCACTAACTTAAAGTACTAAGCATCGAATATGATTTATATAGAAGAAATCTTGGTTTCTATAGTAAGTACTTACATAGAAAATACCATAAAAAAATATACAGATCCCATAATCAAACTAATGTTAAATTAGGATCTAATCAATATTATAAACAAATCCCATCAAATCGTATCATTTTTCTTTAAGCAATCACAGACCCAAAGGGCCATATGGATAAAATTCATTAACACTAAATTACAGGGTTGTAATTCCACATCATGGCCACCTCTGTTTATACAAGAGGCAGAGCCTCGATCTACGACACTCGATAACAATATAGTATAGAGTTCACGAGATCAAATACCCCTAAGGTATTTATTTAATTACCAGAATCAAGAAGAAGGTTATTGAATGATTGCTAGGTCTATCAAAATACCAATAAAGAATCCTAAATCAAATATAAATTAATGGATCGAGGATCCTTTAGATAACAAAAGAACAATCTATTTCAAATCTACAAACTGGCTGATAAACTAGATATCACATCTATTATCATGAAAGTGAAATCAATATTTCCGGGAAGTCCACATCGTGACTGCTGAGTTATATTACATTTAAAATAGTTCGATATAACCTCCAAGCACTCACAAGCATTTAACAATAAAGATGCGATCCATAAAACTCTACCCTAGTGTACTGAGGCAACACCTCAACCATTTCTATGATAGATCTCATTACTTACCGAGATCATGGGATCGAGTCCCGTAATAAACATTTTAGTTAAACATACTAACACTAATATCAACACTTTCAGAATCACAAGTTTAAACCATTAGTTGTATTGCATAATGAAAATACTTCAGATGGTTGTAATCCTATCCTTTAGCAACCATCACAATCTTATAACCGCAGGTGTAATAAATATATACCAAAATTATGAAACAAAGGAACTACATTTCTTTCCACGACCGTAATACCATCTATGATGGCAACTGAGGGTTTCAATATAATCCACACAAATAATTACATATAACAAATTTCAAAACAACATTTGGTTAAAATCCAACCGAGGTCGGCTCCCAATTCTTTAATTTGTCAAAAGGATATATGAGAGTATATAGACATGAATACATAGTGGTTATAAGACCATTATTAATGGTTTTGACTATAATATCAAAACCAAAAATGTATTGAAAAATACACAGGAATAAGACCTGTCAAGGGCACCCCAAAACCCTATCAGGGTTTAAACAAAACAAAAATAATTCATAACATTTACAGTGCCAGTATTGGCTATAAGTCGACAAAGCCCATTAAGGATTTTCAACACAACACTGGACTAGTTTAACTCAACAAGAGAGACACTTATATTAATTGATGCAGCTATAAAGAAGCCCTCATGACTTCTGCCCAACAAGACCTGCAACCATCAATTGGTTGGGTCAATAAGGAATCTACAAATTTAAAAGAAAATGTAAACGAAATCAGTTGACATAGGGTTAAGTGCATCTTACTTGGGTGTTTAGAAATGTGGGCCTAGGAGGAGGTGACCCTGTTTCCTTCCTCTCCTATGCCGAGTCCTGTAATTTAAAACCAATTACGGTTAGTACACATTACATTTATCATTCTGAACAAGATTGAAGAACTCACAGCGTTTGGAAGTTCTTACCTTGGATTTGGGAAATGAGGGCCAGGAATATGCTCCTCCGAGCACCCTTATCCCTCCATAGCCTACAGAAGCAAAACCTATCAGTAAATCAAAGAAAATGAACTATATAAGAAAAAAATTCATTTTAAGTTGCAGACAGATTTTCAGTCACACTTACCTTGGGGAATAATGTTCATGGCGTTGAAAACTTTAGTCGAATGTTGGAGCTCCATTTTGGATGGAAATCCTTCAGGGTAGATAGAGAATCTATGCTACCACATAGGAACCAATTTTTAAACACCATTAACCCTGTGAAAAAATGAGTTGAACAACACATGAAACAAAGCTTGGCTCTCGATTGACTTTCGACAAGTAAAAAAATGCAAGTGAAAAACTTAGATAGAGTAAAATATTTCAAAACCATATCTAACTCGAGTAATCTCACCATCCAAGTGTAGGGAAGGGATCACATCTTGTACTACCTCGTGGTCCTGGTTGCGCTGCCAACTCACAGCTCAGACAGAATTAAATTTCAATCTGAGGACAACTTTATTGCATGGCCAAAATTATTATGACGAAATCATTGTGAATCTAAACCTTGGATAATGTAATAATAAAACCAATCATGTAACCTATTCCATGGATCGTCGGGTTAACATACCATGCATCAACCTTAAAACATGATCTTCAAACCTTGCATCGAAACCATACCAAAAACCTTGTATCTTATGCACATTCTAGAACTTTCGTAGGGTTGGGTTAGGGCCCTATGACATCGTGGGTTATTGCTAGACCCATACCCATCCTTGTTATGTTACCAAATAAGTTTACATAGTTTCCAATACCTTAGCACTCGATTAGGCTAAGGTATTTGGAAAGGTCTTAAATCATAATATAGGACTAGTATTAAAGCTTAAAAACCATAATAAACTTTAAAACCATATTTCATGTATGATATAGTATCTTGCTCTTTAAACCATGGCTAAGTTAGTATCTACTCTTGCGCATAAGAGACTGTAAACATATGCATCGAACCAACTTATGTAGGATCATGAATATTTTCTTTAAGGTAAAACACATGCGGTTCCATGCCAAGCACAAGTAGGTAAACCCTCATTTTATTCATATTAATAGGTCACCGTACGGAGAAGTAGGTTTTTACATACATAGTGTAACTATGTTAAGGCCAAGCCTAGAAAATAAAACAATAATTATAAAACATGTAAACAAAGTACATCACCTGTAGGAGTATGGCTTAAGGTACTAGAAGGAACTGGCCATCATAAGCATCAACAAATCCCGTCGTAAGCAATAGGAAAATAGATATTAGAACCAACAATAATTAAACATATAATTTTGCTAAAGTAAATGTAAAAAGAACACATGTAATTTTTTTATGTAAGATTTTTAGGTGTGTTACACAGACACATCGGACTATGTCCTCGACGTAGTGATCACTTAGTCTGGTCACCAAGTTGCGTTTCATTTTGAAACTTTCAATGATGATGTTAGAAGGTATTCGACGTATGAAAAAGAAATGTATTCCTTTGTGGAAGATCTTAAGCAATGGAGACACTACATTCTTGGAAAGGAAACGATCATCCTCGCTAACCATAAGCCTTTACAGTTCGCCCCGTCCTAGTAGAAACTATAGACAACTCGACAAATCAAGTGGATTAATTACTTGCAACAATTTCAGTTGGTAATTAAGTATCAGAAAGGGAAAGCCAATGCCACATCCATTTGTCTTAGTCGACCACCCATTAATCTACTGTCTACAGTGATGAGTATGTAGGGTTACGACACCACTACTTGGCCATAATTTTATTCGGTAGACTGCGACTTCTCTGCAATTTATTGACAGCTTTAGGTCGACACACTGTCTAATACTAACTACTTCTAGAAGGACACCTCGCTATACAATCTTGGACAGCTTTGTGTACCAACTAGTGAGCACCGACAAAATCTCATCTGGGACACACACTACAACAAAACTACAGGACATTTTGGAGTCGCAAAAACACTTATTATCCTCCAAAAGTAATTTTATTGGCCTTCACTTAAATTTGACGTCAACAAGTACATTCAATTGTGCATTATTTGTGCCATTGCTAAATCGCCGAATTGACGACAAGGATAACATACACTACTAGTTCATAGTCGACCATGGGAATATATTTCTATGGATTACTTGACGGGATATCCTACCACCAAAAATTAGCATGACGCGATGTTATTAGTAGGTGATATATTTTTCTAGATGGCTATACTCATACCATGCAGGAAGACTATGACATCACAACAGGATGCTCAACTCTTATTCAAACATGTTTTGAAGCATTATGGACTCTTGATGACCATTATTTCTGACAGAGATGCTATACTTGTCCGCACCTTTTGGAAAAATCTATGGCAACAGCTCGACACAAGACTTTCTTTGTTGAAATCCTTCCATCCGTAGACAGAAGGACATAAAAAATTTGTAAATCACTTGGTAGTACATCTACTTCACTTGTACAACCACAAGCATTGTCGAACATGGGATGAAAACCTTCCATACATACAACACAACTATAATCATGATCAACACAGTTTTATGAGCAAGAGTCCATTTGATATCTGTTATCGATTTCAACCCTCGACACCTATCGACCTGATCAGTTCCTCGACATAGTCGAATGACACCGATTTTGAAGGACGAGGAGTTGAGAAAGCATTAAAGTTCAGAGATCAAATCTACAACATCTAGAATAAAGCACATGAAATGTTGCAATGAGCTAATGAAAAATATAAGGCCGGACATGACAAGCATCATATTCCTCATTCATTCCATTTTGGGGATCAGGTCTGGTTACATCTAAAGAAGGAGCGCTTCACTAGCCCATACAGAAAAATGAAACTCTTGCAATCTGGTCCATACAGTATCCTTAAACAGATTGGAGAAAATTCCTTTCAGCTCGACGTTCCTGCATGCCTTGGCCTACATCCAGTCTTTAATGTAGATCTACTTCGATCATACCATACACCATTGTTGGAACATAACGAATTGCAGACAACAGAACCGGTTGAAATCCATCAAGATGTTCAGGAACCTCTCCTTTTAGACACCATTGTGGGATGCTGCATACGCCATACAAGGACGAAATCCATTCCCTTTCTTTAAGTGGATAAAGCTGGACAAATCCCTGCGCAAGGAAAATGGTACTCTGCTACTAAAATAGCCAACACGTTTCCTCACCTAAATGAATACACAATGGAGACCATTGTTTCTTAAGGAAGGAGGAATGATCCAACCAACAATTGGCATGCTGTCGAACTTCGAAAAAGTATAGCACTCAGACTACTTCAACAGGTTCATCATCAACTTCTACAATTCTGAACCTCGACACAATCGACTTTGACAACCTTGACAGGTTTCACATTCGACGTACAACATCTCACCATGTAGTGTCGATACCGATGACTAACGAACATCGACGGATTGTCTCTCTGTCTTCCAGTCGTCTGTGACGGTTGAAATTTTGAACCATTATATCTTCTTTTGTAATTGAACGTAATGGGTAGTCACCCAAGCATCTCAGCATTCTACAGTATGAAAAAATAGTATGCTAGAAGAGAGACCATTTTCAGATGTTCAATCAATATTGAAATTTGATGGTCACCATTTCTTGTCAAATACAAAATTCAAAATGACCATATATTTCCACTTCCATTTAGTTTATGTTCAAACAAATGTAAAGAATGTTGACCATAAAATATTGAAAATGTGAGACAAATGGGTATTTACCTCAAGGCTACCAAAAACTAAAGCTTAGAGAGAGATGCACTAACCGAAGATGTTGATTTTTTTTTCTTCAAAATGATTATTTGGCTCTCAAATATTCTAATTTGTATTTCCTACCAACCTAGTATATTAAAAATTAGGAAAAATTACTTTATTGGAGACAACCAAGGTTCCCCTTCCCTTTTACGATTTTAAGTTGAATGAATCTTATACTCAAGTGATAATCACCACTTTAGATTCAAGGTTGGGCTAGGATGGGAGACAAATAATTTGGTTAAGTTATTTGCTTGAAAATTATTACTTATGCTTGCTATGAGGACACCATTTTGTTTTTTATATATTGTTTATAATGATAAATAACACTAATGTTAAACATGGATTTCTCAATACTAACGTAATAGTTCTGTAAGATTGGTACTTTCATAGGATTCATTGAACATTTTTTCTCTGCAATTTCTTAAATTGATGAAATTTGCGATGCATATTCTAGTCTTAATAGGATTAACTAATTTATTTTTTTAATTCTTCATATTTGTTTGGAGTTCATTTTCGAACTGACCGTTTGCACCGATCGGATGACCGCGGTAGCGTGAGCGGTCACGTCCGACGACCGCGGTTGTCCGATCGGTGCAAATGGTCGGTTAAATAGGATTCTCCTATTTTTTTACCTAAAAGTTAGGAACTAAGCTTCACACAACTCTTTTATACACAACTCTTGTTATAATATAAAAGTGGTTGCGATAATTGACATATCATAATATACTAAGTCTTTTACTTCTATGTAGTTGATTGTGATAATTAACCTATATCTCTAATATAATAATAAAAAAATAAATTTATTTGCTTCTATTTTTCAGAGGAAAAAATACCAGTCTTTGATATTCATATGAATCAAAAAGACATATTAAACATTGCATGAGACAGTCCAGACTGTCCATGTTCTTCACCACCGGCCATATGGAAGTCCATCATCACAAAAAAACATACAATGCGACCAACTGAACAACATACAAACCTACCAACTGAACATCATACAAACTGTACAGCAATCATACATAAACAATACATACAGACAGAACAGCCAGCAATAACAGCAAGAAGAAGAAAACTAAGTCTGTTCATATACAGACTTATTCATCATCCCTGAAGGTTCAGGTTAGATATACCTTCTATCAGTAGTGTCTTTTAAACATATCCTCCCAGGAAATCAAAGAAACCAGCTGAAGATCAATTCCAGAAAGGCAGTAAAAGGAATACAAAATATCACATGTCCAGATGCTACAGGATAAATAGAACAGCCATCAAAATAGGGAGAAAGGATCCTCCCCAATATCCAAACCATCCAAATATTCCGAGAAATATCCATAACCTAGATTCATTTTAAGTGCCTTCTTTGATAGATCATCAGCTAGCTTGTCGAGTTCCCGATATATATGTTTGAAGGTCACAGGTGGGGCCAAGTGCAGCATCGAAAAGATTTCATCACACCAATCTTTCAATGTGGGTATATTAAGGGTGGAAAGTTTTCTCACCCATGATATAACCACCATTGAATCACTAAAGATCATGTGAACGGGCAATCCCATCAGCTTGCAAACTCTGAGTACAGACCATAGAGCCAGCAGTTCCGCATGAGTATTGGAGCATAATCCATAGCCCACAGAAAAACAAAAGTAATGGGTTTCACTTATATAGATCACGAAACCAGCACCTCCCATATTCCTTTGTGCCGCACCATCAAAGTAAGCAACGGGGAAAGTGAAAGTGAAATTTATTTGCTTCTATGTAATTGGGAAAGTGAAAAGGAATCTTATGTATACTTCTCGTACTCCAGTATTTATTATTATATAACATAAAGGTGATGTGATAGTGAGTTTAAATCATATTATATTAAAGTTTTGTTATTAACTTGTTAGTGGGCAAATTGGAGGGAATCCTTACCTAATTCTTTTATCTTTAAGTGTTGTAAAATTGACAATTATAAAATGATTAACATAGTTATTATAAATGTGATGCGATAATTAATTTAAAATATTACATTTTTTATTTTATTTGTTAGTGGGAAAGTAAAGGGAATCTTACCCATTCTTTTATTTGATTTGTATGCAAAATTGATAATTATAAAAAGATTAAGATAATTATTATAAATTTGATGTGATAAATTAAAACCATTAGGAAAGCGGAGGGAATATGTTTTAGTGGTAATATTTTATGTGTTTTTATTGGAGAAAGGATGATTATAAAAGTGATGGGATAATTAACCTATATTATATTACACTAGCATACTTCTGAAGTGGGGAAATGAAATGTTGAAGAAAACTTATATGTTGTTAAAATGAGAGAAAGTTGTGTATATTTAGATAATATAACTTTATGTGTTGAAAGCAAGTTTAGTGAATTTATAAAGAGCATAGTAGTCAATGAAAATGAAAGGAAAACCCTAGTTCAAGTACTAATAAGCAATAAATAGAAACCTGTGTAAACGATGGCAAGTAAAATGAAATGTACATTAATTTGTCAGACAAGAAAGTATACATATGTGAGAAAAAGAATGAAGGGATAACTAGTTATAAAGTTTGACTCTAATTATATTGGAAATCAACAATGGTATTTCCATTTGGTAGGGGGGGAGCAGGGATTGAAGGTTGCAATTTCAAGTGTGAAAGGGATAGAGAATGAAAGTATGCATGTTCCTTTTTTCGAATTGTGACATCTGAAGTGTCTTTCATCTTTGTATAGCAGTCGAAGGAGAATGATGGTGAAATTCACATTCATTCTAATGTTGTATTGCATGACATTGCTATGAAGTTCAAGCCTTAATGTTCAATGTTACCAATGTCAATGGTTGACCTTGTTAATGTCAATCCTTGGGATTTATGGATAGTCAATGCCCAAGCCATTTTTAGGGGGATTTGTTTCTTGTTACTTCGATTTATGGGTGGAATTGGTATGTGCTTTGGTTGAAATTGGTCCCATGGAGGGCCAATGTATTTATCAAATTCCAAGACAACATAGGTTGGAAACTTAGGAGGGTTGGATCGAGGTGTGTATACAATTTACATGACCACTCCAAGTGCAACATTACTAGTCCCGATTGGACCCATAAATTGCAAGGTATCATTATGTGTTGCCTCACACATATCAATATTTATTTTTCTTGTTGATGATCATCATCTTGTTGTGCATCTGACCCAATGGTGAAAATTGTGACATACTGTGCAATAGGAATAGCCAATGCATGGAGCATTTGTTATGGTTATTTGCAAGAATATTCATTGCAAAGAGATGGATTGTTGTGTCAATGTTTGAACACTCCTATGTTGAGAAGAATCTACTATTCCTAAACTAGAGGAGGTTCTAGTCTTCCAAGGTTGGTGTAACATTGTGGATGTTTGTCCAAACCCTAGCATCTAGGGGAGGGTGGAAGTTTGTTCTAGTTAAATCTGTGCTAAAAGCTATACCAATATTTTGGGTTTCTTTCACTTACATTCCAAAAGGTCTCTTGGAGTAGAGTACTTTCATATGTTTGAATATTTTTAGAAATTAAGAGAAACTTGAGCACTTAGAGAATGATAGCATCAATTTGGTAAAGAGAATTTGATTTCAATCAACAAACAAAGAAGCTATTGTACACATTCACTTAAATGTTTTCCTTATCTCTCAATCAAATGTATGGAGAGAACCTTCAATGCTTTGGTATACTTACCTTTGGTTATGGATATGGGCCTTCAACATTGTGAGATATGATATTTGACGATGCAAAATTGGGTACCTTGAATGCTTCATTGTGGACTCCTACAATAACCCTCTTAATGTTGAGGACAAGATGTGTCCATACATGCAGGCTATGGGAAGTCCTTTTGCGTATGTTGTCATTGAACAACAAGATATGGTTACTCTTTTGACCATGGTCCTTCTTATGATTAATGAGGCTATAACATAGTTGGTGTTCATTTCGAAAGATGTGGATGGTGGACATTGTGAAGAAGAGTATGATAATCCTACTTGTTTTTCATTTTTGTGATTTTGAGATCTTAGAATTTTCAAGAGAATCTATTCTTTTAGTAATTTTGGCATTTCAAATTTTAAAGTATTTAAACTATATATAGAATGACTAATATGCTCTACTATCTTATGATGTACTTATACATTTTGTATGCATTATGAATTATGTTTCTAATTTATATTTTCCCAAGATTTCTACCTTTTTTAGCATAGAAATATATTTATATAGAAATTTGAAGGAACAACGGAGATTCCCAAATTCTAGACTATTATTGTAGGATATGAATGATGTGAATAGGTTTTTGTAGCAGTTATGAGACGAACCTAGAATTTTTTAGGGAAGAAACAACTATGAAGGAGGTTTAATGATTTCACAGTAGGAGGAATAAACATAAAAAAACGAGGAAGAATCGTGTTCTCATCTGATAATGAAATGTAAGGGCATTGTGCTTATTGGTGGAACACTATGGTCTATGGCTTGTCATTATTATGTCCTCAACATATAGTATTCAGTCAAGGACATTAGTTCATTAATGAAGAGATTAATTTTTCCATGGACTATATTTTTAAAGCTATTGTTTATAGTTTATATTAAAACCAAATTTTAAAACCAAATTTATTTAAATTGTTAATGGTTACCAGAGGTTGGCGTCTTCCTTGTTTTGTGTTTCCCAACCCCTGGCGGCGGGAAGACATCAACCAAATTTAATGTATCAGACATGCTGGCCATTGAAATCTGTAATAACTGCTAACCTTGGAAAAGGTAGTGGGGTTATCAGTATTCAGTAAACAATGTGTGCCCATGGAAAAAACACTAGCAACATTTTCATCAATTTTACATTGGAAAACTCTTGAGATGCAAAGCGAGGATAACAAAGAGGAGATGGACGAGAAGAAGGGTTCTCTGGCTCAAGAGTCGGTGAACTGTGAGTGTATGTTGTTGAAGAATGTAATTGCACTGGTCAAATGCATTATTAAATAGTTAGCTAGTTGAGTAGTTGATTTGGTCACCTTATCTTGATTAGTGACCCATAGTATTTTATGTCCTATGGTATTGTTGTTATGTAGTCGTACATATGTTGCTGCTAAATAATGAGAAGACAATCAATGTGCCCATTGTGTGTTCCATCATATTCTACTTTTTTTTCTTTAATATTTAACATGGAATCAGAGCATATGGCCTAATCCATTTCTTGGGTAATCATTTTCACAAAGTGGAAAGTACACACACACAAAGGTTATGCTTGAAGCCAGAACACATCAGCGTGGAGAAATCAGGCATATATTTTTTTCTTCTCTTGGAGCGCCACTGCACCCTGTCCCTATTGGGAACTGTGGTACCTCAGCACTATCCGCACTTTTTGTTAAGACAAAGTGCGGTACTATTCTCACTTTGTCTTCATACAAAGTGCAGTACCACTACTCTATTCTCTTAGCCAAAGTGTGGTACTATTCTCACTTTCTCTTCATACAAAGTGTGGTACCACCACTCTATTCTCTTAGGCAAAGTACAGTTAACATTGGTTACTTACACCAATTTTTGGTACCACACCCATCCAATGCCATGTGTTAACTATACAAGGTGCATTACCTATTTTATACAGTTTAAAAAAAAAGAGATAGGGAGATCTCTAGTTAGTCATACCATCATGGCTACTACCAGCACAAGTAATTTTGGTCAAGATGAAGACGTTTCTCCAGCTCAACAAATTGTGGGATATGGTTGAAATTGAGTTCAAAGAACCTGATAGAAATTCTCTATACATAGTGAGTAATGCCCGGAAGAATGTAGTAGAAGCTCATTGAGACCGAGATCTCGTAGCTAAATGTTTGATCCAAAGTTACAACGAGGACTCCATTTTCCTACGGATATTAGGAGCTACCAACACCCATCAAGCTTGGAATCTGCTCGCATATGCCTCCAAGGGAATAGACCGAGTAAAAATGGTAAGATTGCAAACCCTTTGAATTAAGTTTGAAAGTTTTAAAATGAAGGAAACATAAACTGTAAATGAGTTTATGAATATGGTTTTGGGTATCATAACCCAATTTCAAACCTATGACAAACCTATGGAACAAGAGGTAGTTGTTCATAATCATGGGAAAGTGTCTGTTGCATTAATTTTCTACTAAGGATAATCCTTTGTGTTTATGATTACCTTCTCGTGACTAGGTCGCAGTAGTTGACCAGATCATCCATCCTATACAGACTGTGGAGCCTACTCTCCACCACGGGGGATTCACTTTTTGAGCAATATCCTAGCACGTTAGTTCATATTGCTGGTTTTAAATATCTTAAAAATTAGGCCAATATATTGCAGGTATTGGGGGGGATGATGGGTTTAGGGAGGTTTTTAGGGATTAGGGTATAAAAAAGGGTTGTGGGGACATTTCAAATATTGGGAGGGGGTTTCAACAAAAGGAGTTTGGAACAATATCTATAAAAATTAAGGGTATTCGTTAATACTCCAAGATTGCATGTGCTATGTGAGAGGTTCATTGAGTGAATCCCCCATGCTCTCCACTCTGTTGATCCATTTGAAAGTTTAGACATGTGTCCTATCTCGGATTATCTCCTTTCTTCGGATGAAGTCTTCCTAGAGTCTTTGATATAGTTTGACCTTCTTTTGGATGTTGGTTTAGTTGTGACTAAGTCTAACACTGATTTGCTTAGTAAGCCTAATGTTTCCATGGATCGGTTGTATTATGTTGGTCTTTTTGAGTTTTTATACTCTCCCTTCGAATAGCAAGTCAGTGATCCTCATGAGTTTGATTTTTCTTATGAATTTTCCAACTCCTGTAATACTGAGTTTGTTCCTGCAGACTCTATCTCCCTTGTTGATTTTTTCTTTTCTTCTGAGGCTGATCTTATTGATTATAAAACCTCGGATCTTGGCGCTATAGAGTCCTATTTCATTGATTATGCCTTGACTACACCTTTTGTAGAAGATAGCAAATTCGCATGTGTTTCTACCAAAGTGATTTGCATTGGATCTTTTCTTCTGAATGTGTTTCTAATGTTGGTGTTTCTTGGAGACATGATTTGTAGTTGGATTCACAACAGTTTACTGGCCTCACCTTGTTTTTCAAGTTGTAACTACATTTGCATGTACCCTTCTTGCACTTTTGAGCATGATGTTTGATTCCACTCTCTTAGCTCATTGTTTAAGCCCTCATCTCTGTTCTCATCATCGCTCAGCCTTGTATCATTTTTCCTTTGTAGCCTAAAACCTTTTACCTTAAGGAGACATTCCTTGAGTGTATTTATGCTGCTCATGTTCCTTGCATTGTGCATAGGTTTGTTCCTCGGACTTAGAAATAGTTTCACCTACTTCTGATACTCATCTCCTCGCATTTAGAGAATTATTTCTGCTCTCCTTCGAGCTCGTTAAAAATAGTAAGGAGGCCGCGAGTTGACTTTTCCAGACTTGTTAAAACTTCACGGGAAATATATGGATTTATCTTTAATCCCTAGTCTGACTCCTTAAAATTGAATAGATTGTCAAGTTAATTTGTTTGTTCAGACTTGTTAAGATAAATTGAACAATCATCCGCATAGGTATAGGTTTACCCCTTTTTTTGACCTTGTGGATTACTTAGGAAAAATGAATACTCTATTTTCTTCGAAATCTAGAAGAGTATCTTCAGGCATAGGTATATCTCTTTTCCAGAACTAAAGGACTAAACTTAGGGAAACGGACCCTTTTCAAGCTTCGTTTTCTCTTTTTCGTGCTATGGACCTAAACATGAAAAAGATTCAGAGTGTAATTTATATCTTTGTCATGCTCGCTAAAACCAAAAGAACAAATCATCGAGTTTACTATTGTAAGCCCCATTTCTTGTAATCAAATGGATCTTTCTGAGTGATCTTGCCTTCCTTCACTCTCGTTAAACATAGGCTACATGTCTTTTCTGAAGGTGCATCAGGCTGGTGGTAGTTTAGCCCTTTTTCCAACCCTGCCGACTAACTAGGAAAAAGGCATACCTTAGTTCGCCTAGGCTAAGCGAGTTATCCTTTGTTTTGTTTTACACTTTTTCAAACTTAAGAGACTAACTTTATGAAAAAGAACCCCCCTAGAGTCTTCTTTGGAGTTTTCATACTCTCAAAAATATGAAAACACCATTGAGCATTCACTAATTCAGGCTCATAAAATCCATGAATCAGTGCTTTATCAAGCATTTGTTTGTCTCTTCTTTGAGATTTTCAAAAATGAAGAAGGTCCTGAGTTTGCTTTCTTGGACTCACTAAAACTTTACAAGAAAGAGGATAGGAAAGTTCATTCACATGTTTTTTGAATCATGGCAGCAAGTCTTGTCTCCTTGAACAAAGCACCAGTTTTGAGTCTGTCAACAGTTGGGTTCTAGTCTTCGACCTTATCCTAATTTAGATTTTTTACTCCTCTAGTTGGATCCTTTTTCAATTATATGGGCAATCTGTCAATGTCTCCTACATTGCAAATTTGTGTCATTGGTCTCTTTGTGTCAAAAGTTGCCTAAGTCACTTTTGTGTCATTCTCAATGTTCAAGGATAAACCTTTGTCGACCATTCTGCAGTTACCTTGACCTTTTGTGTTGGCCATTCCCTAGTATTAGTTCATTATATCATAACTTTGCCGATCCTTGTCATGAAATTATGTACTAGTTCCAAATCCAATTAGTCTTTGAATTACCTCATGTTGGATGATGGAGGATTCCTTAATGCATTCTTTCCAATGGATCTCTTCCTATTGACTACAATACCTCTTGCTTTGGGAATGAGATTTATATTTTATGACAGTACCTTGGGGATTGTAGTCATCAGTGGAAATTTCCATCGCTATTGGGTAGTGGGAATACCTTACTGTCTCCTACTCGATGGATTCTTCAAGTGTTCGTCCTCAAGTCCTTGTATTCACACTTGTTAGAATGTACTAGGTACCTTGGGGACCATTTTCATTAATGGTGGCTTCCCTTGCGTTTGTTAATGGTTCTCATCACTGACCGGTAATCAAACGGTTTCCTCCATGTTCGAATTTAGATCCTTTATTTGGATGGTTAGGATTTGTACCTTTTGGGTGGTTTGGATTGAATACCTTGGGCTGATAGTAGCATCGTTAATTTTTTCTATTGCTCGAGTTGCGCAAGACCTTGTCACACTTCAAATGAAATTTGCTAAGACATAGATCGACCTTGTTTTTTTTAGGCTATGATTGATTATTGAGCATGGATCCACGTTGTTCATTTGTGGCCATGAATCCTTTAGATTTTCTATGGTTCCTTTTTGCATATTGAGTGACCAGGATAGTTTCATCAGTTATACATATGTTGGATTCACCTGTATCTTTATGGCAATATTTTTTATATGAACTTGTATGTCCTAGAGATTAGTTTTGTTTGACATTTATCTCTCTTTCAGGTACCTTTGTTCGGGCCTTTTGATCTTGGATTCTATGCTCTCTCCATACTCAGTTGTTTCCTTTATAATGTATTTTGGATATTGTCTTCCCCTCTAACCTCATACATTAGGGGGCATCTTTTATAGCCCAAAATGACACATCTCTTCTTGTGACCACTTTCCCATGATTTCGTCACATGTCAACACTTCCATGACAACACTTCATGAAATTCATTGAAAGTCACTGAAAAAACACCTATATTGGAGGACCCATATCTAGAGTTTGGTAACTCCGTTTGACCTCTTCTCTACACCATTGGAAAATTACTTGAGTCAGCTAAAACTTTCCAAAAAACATCAAACTCTAAAAAATGCCTAGAAGTACCCTCAAAATGAGATTTTGTGATGTATATGCGAGTTTCCTTAAGGAAACCCGAGTATTCCACTTTTTATACGCGACTTGTTCTACATGATACTCACATATTCCATGACTCTGTGACTATTTATATTGCAACCCATGGATCATATGCAAATATTGTTACTGAAACTTGCGTATGTCCCTTGAATACGCGACGTCTCTGAAACCCACGTATTTTTCCTTTAGATGTCTAAAAAAAGAAGTTTCTTGAATTTTGGGTAGTTTGGGTGGTTATGTAACTGAATCCTTTGGTTGTAACTACTTTTTTTTGACCCTATCTCTTCAGAAACATATAAATAGATGTAGGGAGGTCCATGAGAGGATACTTGAATATTTGCATTATTATGTTGGAGGAATGTTAGAATAATCAACCCATAGTATTTACCCACCTGGACATTAATTCATTTATTTTTGTCTTATTTGCCTAGTCCATGAGTCCCACCATGTGCAAGTTGCTAATTGCCTATCCATAGAGGTAAAAATTGCCATCTTTGACTCATTTAGCACTTGGGAAAGCCTTAGGAATCAAATCTGCTTTATTCCTGGCCTCCTAGGTGCCTATCTGCTTTTTCTGCTTTATTCCCTGCTTTTTCAGTGTTTTAAGNACTTAGTCTTTGTTTCGACCTTCTATGCCACAAAAATCACAGCTCGAACCTGGAAGATGCCTAGCCTTGCATATTTCATGGAATCTCTCACACAAGAACAAGACAAGCTCGTGATGATGGGCACCATCAAACCTTCCAAAGACCAAGCTCTGGTTGCTGGAGATTTGAGGGTGGATTCAAAAAGCAAAAAGAAAGCTAAAAATCAACCTGAACAAAAGAGAGACAAGAAGCAGTCTCCGGAGGATCAATAAGGTCCCAAGAAAAATACCGAGAAGAAGAAAAACAAAGGTGATATGAACAAGTGCTCATACTGTTCGAAGGGAAATCACACTGAAAGCTCTTGTATGAAAAAGTAGATAGACATGCTAACTCAAATGTTGGAGAAGAATGGCATCTCCCTTCCAGAAGGCTCAAAGAAGAGAGAAGGAGGATCAAGTTTGGATGACAGAGAGAGAGTTCATGCTCTAGTTGCTGG